>CM067504.1:29147701-29482701 GCA_034509495.1 Acestrorhynchus altus | reverse complement strand
AGAACCACTGTAGGCCCAGGGGTCCAGTGGGCCATCACTATGTAGGTCTAGTGGAATACTCCCTGAGCTTACTTTTCACTCAGTCCTAGGGGGCAATTAGAACAGCTAATTCAGCTACCATGTGTATTTGTGGGAAATGGGAGGAAAGCAGAGCACCCATTCTCCTTATTTAGGATTACAGAATATTGTAGTATTGCAGAGTTTGTTCCCACAAGCTTTTAAAAGTCACATTTTCTGATAACGCTGTTACAGAGATGTGTTCAAAGTGTTGTAGAACTCTTACTCTAAACTGCTCACAAGCTCCCAGAGCAGGCCAATATTGAAGTGAACCTGTTGTTTACAAGAATTAACATATAAATGATGTATTTATGCATGGAAATATGCACCTTAATGCCAGGCCCTAATTTGCACCTATTGCTGACACAGATGTGCAAATGCACACAAAGCTTGTCTAGTCCCTGTAGAGATGTAATGGCAATAGAATAGGATGCTCTACAGCACATCAATATTTCAAGATGAACCTATTGGCATTATGCCTAATGCGGTGGGCTAGAGTGGGACAAAACCCCCAGCACTGGAACACGGAACTGTGTTCTCTGGAATGCCGCCTTTCCATCCAATACTTTTGGAATAAGTTGGGGAGCTGGAGATGATGTGGGGGTGGTTATCATCCAACATATTGATTCAATTAACACTGTTGTCACTGAATGCAATCACAACCCTTAATTTCAGAAGAAATAATACATGATCAGATTTCCCAATACTATTGTCCAAACAGTGTATTAATAAGTAGAGGTATATATATATAAATATAAATATATATATATATTCTTATGTATAATAGTTTATGGGGAGTGGACAGAGTACAGAGTGTCATGTTGTCATGTTGGATGGAGCTTGATGGAGGTTTAGGTGTTTCCTCACTTTCTCTCTCCTTTCATCCTTCCCAGCCTCTTTCTCTCTCCCACTTTAAACACTACACAGCATACACTTCCTTTGTACTGCCTAATCTCATCACATATTTCATCACATATTTGTTCCCCTAAAAGAGCAGCAACAACTTTAAATCAATGTTTTGCACTTTCTTTTTTCTCTTTCTCTCCCTCCAATGTTTGCCATTCTCCAAGCGAGAGAGCCGGGATTTGAGAGACATCATTTGTGAACCTTTCCTTTTTTAAAAAGGGGGAAGGGGTAATATAGGAATAAACTGAGCATGGAGAGAGAGAGAGAGAGAGAGAGAGAGAGAGAGAGAGAAGTGAAGGGAGACAATCTTGTTAGCAGGGCCGCCGCGGCCCAGGGAAGATTTCCATCAGACGCACGTATAGGGAGAGGCATCCATTTAGAAAATGGCTTTTTCTGCACACGCTGGGCCATTTAGCACACCCTGTGACGACTCCTGTTTGGGCTGGAGATAAATGTGCTTCCACACTCACACAGACACACACAGGCCTCTCCCTTCAGTCAGCCCATGCTGCATTCTGTCCATCCCACATAAACTTTCTTTTTTTTTTTTTTTGCTTTGCAAACACAAACGAGCCGCAAAACAGAAAAAAAATCTGTACAGCCCAAATATAAACAGGGAGCTGTATTTGCCTCCCCTATCACTTCTTGGCAGGTATGTGGCCAAGCTGAGCAGCACAAGGCCAAGAAACACACACTGCAGAGATGAATGGACCAGCCAAGACAGGGGAAAAATGCAAAATGCATTACTTATATCAACAACCATTCCATTAACATTCATGACATAGGCATCTAATTTAAATTGTAATTTCATGTAGGTTTGGACGTGGCTAGAAATGCACGATACAGCAAAAATACACTCAATTCATTAGGAACTCTATATTAATACTGGGTATGGCCTACATTTGCTTAAAATTCTTGCTACATTTGCATCAATTGTTCATGACATGGATTCCATAAGTTGAAAACACTCCTTTGAGAATCTGGTGTATGTTGACATTACTGTATCAAATAATTGCTAAAGAAAATGTTTAGCTCTCGTATGCTGGGAATCTTTCCTCCTTCCACATTCCAAAGGTGTTCTATTGAATTCAAATATGGTATGATTAAACATCAACCCATATAACTCCTCTGCTGTGTTCCTTTTACTAGCTTCTTGTAAATGCCCACATCAGGTTCAAATCCTTGAGGCTGGCTGACCAAGCCAAAAATGGACTAGCCCCTCTGTACTTGTTGGCAATGGTCAAAACTCAATCTGTACTAAGAGCCATTCAACCATCAAGTACAACTCGGCTTGACTCATCATCCTTCAAGACACATGCAAGACAAGCATCCAGACTCTTTTTAGTCCTGGCACCAAAATGGTGAAATGAACTTCCCCTTGGGTTCCAAAGAGCTGAGTCACTGGCTGTCTTCAAACACCAACTCTTTCAAGAGCATTTAACTCATTAAAGGCTTTTGAATCATATGGGTATTGAGGTCTCATTCATTCATTTTTGGCAGCATCTAAACTTGAGTTATTTCTTGATTCTAACCTCTACTAACTAGCTAAACATATTTTCTGAGTGAACAGCAAAGCACTTTTGTAAGTTGCTCAGGATAAGTGTGTCTGCCAAATGCCATAAATCCTTCTGCTGTAAGTAGCCACCAGAAGACGGGCATATTGTGGCCATGAAGGGACAACCATTGTCAATAAAATTCTCAAATACTCTGTGGCATTCAATTGATGATCGATTAAGGAGCCAAAACCATGCTAAGACCCTTCTCACTCCAATACACTGCCTCTACAAGCATGGACTGTTCACACAAGGCAGAGTTCATGATTTATGCTGCAGGTGCCAAATTCTGATCCAACAATCTGTGTTTCTCAGCAGAAATCCAGATTCAAAGGACCAGGCTCAGTTTCTCCTGTCTACAACTGTCCAGTGCTGGTGAGCCTGCCCACTGCAGACTCAGCTTTCTGTTCTTCAGTGATGTAAGTAAAATGTAATGGGGTGTTCTGCTGTTGTATCTTTTCCTCCAAAAGGAAGGACATGCCGTGTATTCTGAGACACTTTTCTGCTCACCACATTTGTACACATTGGCTATATGTGAGTTATTAACTCATAACTAGTCTGACCATTCGCTGTTAACCTCTCTCATCAATATGGTTTTTTCATCTGCAGAACTGGTGCTCATTGGATGTGTTTATTATTATTATTATTATTATTATTGTTATTATTATTGTTATTATTATTATTATTATTATCTCGAGTCCATTGTGCTGAAAATCTCAGGAGAGCTAGACATAGTCAAACTCCACTGTTCCTGTTAACTGCCATTTCTTAATTGCACTTCGAACTGAGGGAATGATAACCTGAAAATGATTTGCTATCTTCTTAAAGCCTTCTCCTACTTTGTGGACCTTAGTCATTTTCATTTTTAAAAGGTTAGAAGAACCCATAAGTGTGGTTTAGTGGGAAAAGTTTGGAGGAGTCTGGTAATTAATGAGCAATTGCCTTATCTGGCCTTTCCTAATGATGATTGTGATAAAGCCAACAGACCTACATAAGGTGTGAGGCCTGAGTCAAGTGTGTAAATCTCCCAGGGTTCCCAAACTTCTGCATAGCACTGCAAAAATGCGCTTTCTGTATTTGGCCAAATAAGTGAAAAGACAGAATGTATACAGTTATACTGTACAATGACCTGTTTGATGACATGATCAAATCACAACCAGTGTGGAGAAAGGTGCTTTTGTAAATGCAGCAAACGTGTGTCAGAGAATGACTCAAGAAAGGCCATTTGCAAACACTGTTCTGCTGAATTATGAGAGGGGGTACAATTTAGATTTAAGTCATATTGTGCTTTATTGGTTTGCCTGCAAGGATGTAAAAAATGTGTTCAATAAATATTTTGGAATTGTTCTATAAGACAAACATACATCAAGGCTATTTTATTTATGCATTGTTACTGAAAACCTACAAAGGTATTTTGTATGTATGGTTCTCAGGCTTTAACCACATATTTCATTTTGTTTGTTTCAGGAAATGTAAATTTTTTGGTGCATCCCTAATCAGGGCACACTCAGAAACACTGAGATTATATTTTCTCCATTTTAATGTTGGATGTGAGCATTAGCTGAAGCAGCTGGACCATATCGAGTCATTTTTTGCACTGTTCTGCTGGCACACAATGGCTGATTAGATAAATGCATTAAAGAGTAGGTGTACAGGTGTTCCTAATGAAGTGCGTAATGAGTTTATATCACAATACTTGAAGACAGATATAAAAAAGGTTTGATGTTTAATGTATACTGCACTAGACATGACAAGCACTGAACACACAATGTTGTTAATGTGGACAATAAGAATCATCATGCCATCAAACAAACCACAGCATTAGAGCTGTTTTCACAAGCTCCTTTATCACTACACTGCCACACTGTGTATGTCACCCCCATGCTATATCTGATGTTCGTACAGCAGTTTTACTGCACAGCTGTGTACTATTGATCTGAGCTCCTTCACAGCTTATGGTAAAGGTCATGAGGATTTTCCCTTCATTCCCTTCATCTTCCATGTGCTATCTAGAACACCACTTGTTCTAATACCTGGCCAGCAAAGATATCATTCATTAAGTAAGATAATAAAACTGGATAATACAAATAGACATATCCCATATTACCGCTATTAGTGGCATTCAGAAAACTACATGTACACTATATGAATAAATCTGTATTGCTTTTGGGATGAATACTCATTTATTGTATTGTCTCTACTGTTCAGGGAAGGCTCTGTACTAGATTGTGGACATTGCTGTGAGGATTCGATTGCATTTAGCAATAAGAGAGTTGGTGAGGTCAGGATTTCAAGAGCCCCAAGTCCCCAGCTCTCCCCAAAAATTCTGCATGGAGCACATTATTCCAGAAAACTCAGCTCCACTGCTCCACAGCTCATTGATACCTGCTTAAATGAAATGAAAGCAGTGGTGGTACAATTTCTAAGATGTTGTGATGTAATTTATCACAATACATATCATGATACTGCCCCGCCCTAATGGAAGTAAAGTATTATTTTATAATATCCATCCACCCATCCATTTTCTATGCATAAATATTTTTACACTGACCTCCATTAAAGGTTAAGAAGGGTTTTCCAATTATATGTAAGGTCCTGTAAGTATTGTCAATACCCATAAAATGTTTAAAAATACGGTGCATAATAAAAACAACAACATATCTTCATATCACCCGCTAGACCCCACCCTGGATTAGTCACACTGAGATGGAAGGACAGCAGATTAAGAGAGAATCATCATAATCAGCCATTACAGCAGCCTCAAAATCTAGATATTATCATAAGAACGTTATGCAACCCACTGTAACAAGCATAGGCATGACTTTCCCTCTGATTCTGACCAAATCCATGGTAGTCTAGAGTCACCTCTACAGTAACCTTCATAATGTGTGTGATTTCAACAGAGATTATGTTAATAATCCAGTATCAGAAATTTGCCAGCCTGTCTGGCTAGCCCAACTGTTACCAAACACCACCATACCACTGCCATCCCAAATGCTAATGTTAAAATCTTTGACTGTGAGCATAATGTCCTCACAAACACACACACACACACACACACACACACACACACACACACACAAACACACTCATACACTGTCTCTGGTGCCAAACCATATGCTGAGTATCAGGCTCCCATACTGAGAGATTGGAAGCAGATACAGTGCAAGTGTGAGTGTGTGAGTGTGTGTGTGTGTGTGTGTGTGTGTGTGTGTGTGTGTGTGTGTGTGTGTGTGTGTGTGTGTGCACGTTAGGGAGGAAAAGCCTTTTACACAACGCTCTGACAGACTCAGGAGGTAGACTGTCTATGACTATTAATCACTGTCACTGTCATTCAGCACAGAGAGCACAGCTCAACAAATATATCAGCTGTAGCCACGCTGCGTTAAATCTCCATCCACTTCTACAGATAATGTGAGTCTGATCTAAACCCCACAGTGCCCTGGAGTCCAGTGCATGTACACACATTGGACTCATCTTTAAGTTTCACAAAAATCAAGTTAAACGTGCAAAGGCTTCATAAAAGTGTCTTTAGAAAAAAGTTTATCTTTCTTAACTTCACACTCAAGATAAAGGTTAGGCTAAACTGTTATTCTTCAAACAATGACACCATTTTCTTTACCTTGTAACAACTTCTACATATGTTTTGATTTTAAAAAGTGAATCAACGTTGATATCTTTGATGCGATTGTCAAACTGAATTTTCTTATATTTGAATGCAAATAAACTTGACAGTTTAATGTTGATTTATAACCATTTTATAGCCACTTGCATTAAACACTGTTTCAATGTTTCTTCAACAGTGAAGCAACAACTTCATTAGTTCTAAATAAAAACACAAAAATATATCATGTACATAAGTTTTCACAGCCTTTGCCATGACATTCAAAAATGAGTTCAGGTAAATCTAGTTTCCACTGATCGTCCTTCAGATGTTTCTGCAGCTTGATTGGACACGTGGTAAATTCAGATGACTGAACATGAAAGGCACCCAACTGTTTGTATAAGGTCTCGAAGTAGAGAGTGTATGTCAGAGCACAAACATCCGTAGACCTAGAGGTCTGTAGACCTCTGAGACAGGATTGTATCGAGACGCAAATGTAGAGAAGGGTACAGAAAAAGGTTGAAGGGCCCAAAGGCACAGTGGCCTCCACCATCTATAAATGAAAGAAGTTGGGAACCACCAGGACTCTTCATAGAGCAGCCCACCTGGCCACACTGAGTGATCAGGTTAGGAGGGCCAAGAACCCAATGGTCACTCTGACAGAGCTCCAGTATTGCTCTGTGAGGAGAGGAGACCCTTAATGAAAAACAACATTTCTGCAGCACATCCCATCTGGAATCTCAGACCATGAGAAACAAAAAGATTGAACTTTTTGGACTGAATGCCAAGCATCATGCCTGGAGGAAACCAGCCACTGCTTATCACCTTGCCAATACCATTCCTACAGTGAAGCATGGTGGTGGCAGTATCATGCTGTAGAGATATTTTTGTGCAGCAAGGACTTTGAGACTAGTCAGGGTTGAGGGAAACATCACTGCAATGATGTAGAGACATTCTTGATGATGATCTGCTCCAGAGTACACTGGACCTGGGATGAAGGTTAGTCTTCCAACAAGACAACGACCCTAAGCCAAGATAAGAAAGGAGTGGCTTCGGGACAACTCTGTGAATGTCCTTCAGTGGCCCAGCAAGAGCCCACACTAGAACCTGAATGAATATCTCTGGAGATATCTAAAATTTCTGTGCACCAATGCTCCCCATACAATCTGATGGAGCTTGAGAGGTTCTGCAAAACAGAATGGGAGAAACTTCCCAAAAACAGTGCCAAGCTTGTGAAAAGCACAATCAAAAAGAACTGAGGCTGAAGGCCCTGAGTGGCTTAGTGGTCTAAGGCACTATCACTACGATTTCACCAGCCGGCTGTCTGGCGAAGATGCAAACGGCAGCAGTTCAAAAAGACGGGGTAGGCAGACGTCACGTATTGGAGGAAGAATGTGCCATCTCCCCCCATAGTGTCGGGAGCATCACATGTGATGGGGGACGAATTGAGATTAGGGAATTTCATATGTCTAAATTTGCAGGATAAAATTGAAGAAAGAAAATAAAAAAAAATACTTATGTACGTTATATGTTTATGTTTTATTTGTGTATGAATTTGCAAAGATTTCAAACAAACTTCTCATTTAGTCCTTGTGGGTTATTGTGTGTAGAACTTTGAGGGAAAAGTAAATTGAATCCATTTTGGATTAAATCTGTAACATAAAATGTGCAAAAACTGTGAACACTTTCCGGCTGCACTGTGTAGTAATTGAGCTAAATATAATTATGGAGAGAAATGTTCTTGTTTAATCTACTTTGTTAAAGTTAAACACAGGTCAATTTGACCTGGGAACATTACTGTTCATTGTTGTTCATTACATTTCTTCTCTAAACCCACAGATTCTGACATTCATTTTCTTATTTTGGATTCCTTCAGTTTATGAAGTGGATGGAATCCACCATTCTAAGAACAGAGCTGAGAATAATGCTGCACTGAATCTGATGTAGACTTATAGGACTGTTCTCAAGAATTAATTTAAGACAATTCTTAGGAAGATTCTGGCAAAAGAGGCCCATTGTTTATCATATTTTCTAAAGAGGTCACTTTCCTGTTGGCTGGTTCCATCACTGTCATGTGTAATGTACAATCATGGTATTCCGTACAGCTGATTGCTGCCCAAAACCAGCTTCCAGCTCACATGCTAAATATAATCTGGTGTCATTGTCATTTATTCAACTTTCCATAAAAACTGTTTGTGTGACCAACCATGTTGTAGTTTGCCTTCAAATTCCAGTAGGCAGTGACAAAGCTCGAGAGCAGCATGCAAGTGGGGGAAGCGGGGGATGATGCAAACACTTTTGGAAAACTATGAGATCAAAATTAATTTTGGTTACTGGGCAGTTATTTCATAGCTTAATCAACCATTACAGGCGGAATGACTTTGGGCTTTCTATAACATATACTGAAAGGTGCAAAATTCCATAAAGGTAATTTATAAAGTTTGAAATACCATTATAAATTGGTTATGATAAACTTGAAGACCATGAAGACAATAAAGAATATCTTATATATTTTCTTAAGATTTCTTTAAGAGAATATTTCAGAACTATTTTTAAAATGCAGCCCCGTAGCAACATCAGCACAATCTGTGGATTTCTGTGTTTGATTACTGAGGTGTGTATTGACCTCACAGAAGTTTTATGATATTTCAGGTGGTTACTACGGTGCTGCTAAATGATTGCTATTTAAGAAATAAATATAAATATAAAGATATAAATAATGATTGACATGGTGTTGCAGGTTGTTTGCTGTTGTATGAGTTGCCTAATGGTTGCAAGGAGGTTACTGTGTGGTTGGACTGGATACTGATCCAGAAGGTACATCTTAGTTAACAGTATTATAACCACAGAATGACGCTGCACTAAATGCTACAGTGATATTAGTTGGATAAACAGTAAGACTTACAGATCTCATCTGCTGGACTCCGGTCACCTGCGGCAGCACCTTTTCCAGCTCCTGCTCTATACGGCTTGCCCAGTACATCATCCTGAGAGAGGGAAAGAGAGAGATAGGGGAATTAGGATTCGGAAGATGAGCTCAGTGGAACTTATCCCCAAATGAAACATTTGCACTCTGCACATTGCAAACGATCCACATCAGGAAGGATTACCACCCAACATCTCTTGACCTGAATGCCCCTGATTTCTGGTGTGAACGCCAAAGAGACCAAAATGGAGAAGAGAATTTGAAACAAACAAAAAATAACATTATACCACAGGCAATGTGATTGATCAAGAGGTATTCTTTCACTGCATGTATCTCACAACTAGCACTCCAAACACATCTCTGTAAATCAGTCTGCTCGTCTGTAACCTAGCAAAGGTCAGAAATTCCTTAAAAGGTATTAGCCAAATAATTCACAGTTAACGAGCCTGTTGAAAAAATAAAGCTCATAACAAACCAATACTGTGCCCTAACAATAACACAAGTGAGTGGCCAAACCCAGCAACTCATA
Organism: Acestrorhynchus altus; assembly: GCA_034509495.1. Classification (NCBI taxonomy): domain Eukaryota; kingdom Metazoa; phylum Chordata; class Actinopteri; order Characiformes; family Acestrorhynchidae; genus Acestrorhynchus; species Acestrorhynchus altus. The sequence continues at coordinate 29,473,126 of CM067504.1, read as the reverse complement.
TTACAAATAGTGAAGGGCTGAATCTAAAAACTGCCAGCTACAGCATGCTAGTTCTCAGCTTGTCAACAAATGCACATGCACTGTATCATAAGGAGGCAATCAAAGAGTGATTTGTATTTACTGCAGAAGGGTAAAAGTGAATTACACAGCACAAATGTAGGTGGAGCACAGGAGAAAAATACTAAAACCCCTGAAACCCCTGCTACTTTTGTAGCTGTGAGGATAAATTCCCACATCTCATAATACTCCTCCAAATGCAAAATTATGCAAGATTTGGCATTTTTGTTCCCAAGCTCCCTCTATAGTTTGCAAGTGTAATTCACAAATCAGCAAATGACTTTTGAACCACATGTATTTCTGAACAAGCTGAGAAAGACAGAACTGGCATCTGAAGGAAAGGGAGTACATGGACTGCTGTATAGCAATATTACTGGATTTTATACAAGTATGTCTTGGATTACACAGGGTCACATAGTTCTGGTGAGAGATCTTGTGCAGCTCCACCACAGTTCCATAGTGCAGTAGCAGCATTCCAGACCCAGAGCGAGAATAATAGAGACAACTTTCTCTCCATTACACTCAGTGGAGCATCAACATGATTCTGAAGCTACTAAAGTTTAAGGTAACATTGTTACAGAAAGGAATACATTGTTTTACAGCATTCTAGGGTAAGTTGTGACACTGTTGTTACTGGAGCATCACAGTAGATGTTGGAAAAGGGTCACATTTTAGCAGTTTTACATTAATTACCAACTTTACATAAACAAAGTTTGCTAAAGCTTGGAAGGTTTCCTGACATTTTTGTCTGACAGTGGCACATTTCATATTTACAAGCAATATCTGCAGAAATACATTTGCTGCCAATGGGGTATTTTTCACATTGAAGGTATCAGACATTGACAGAGAATGCGGTAGTGTAACAGTGTTACAGGAGCCTTATAACGGCTTTATCTAAAACTGCTTAATGGTCTGAGATTTGCAACCAAGGCCTGCGGTCTGAAATTAGCCTTATCTACTCCATGCAGCCTTAGAATACCCCCCACCCCCACCCCCAGAGAAAGCCTGAGTGTGTGTGTGTGTGTGTGTGTGTGTGTGTGTGTGTGTGTGTGTGTGTGTGTGTGTGTGCGCATGTGCGAGAAGCTGCTGGAAAATATTTTATTAACGTATGAAATATTAGTATACATGTAACCTGTTATCTGTCTGTGTTTATGCTTATTTTCTGCTACTACTGGATTTTGAGCACTACATTTAATCAGGTGTGGAAAACAATTACTTTACTGTTGTGATTTTAAAAGAATAAAAACAAACAGATCCAACCAGTCCTATCAGAACTCAGTAGGGCAGCATAGTATTGGAAAACTAGTACTGTGATATTTTGTTATTCAGCAATATATATATTCAGATATTATAGAATACACTCCCCTCCAAAATTACTGGAACAGTGAGGCCAGTCCCGTTATTTTTGCTGTAGACTGAAAATGTTAACAGGTGTGAGAAATAAAAGATAGGAGACAAAATATCAACATTTCAGCTTTTTTATCTGGATCTGATACATAATTCAGAAGATAGTGCCTTCTGTCTGAACCCACATATTTTACAACCCCAATTGCAATAAAGTTGAAACACTGTGTAAAACATAAATAACCAAATATAATGATTTGCAAATCCTTTTCAACCTGTATTCAACTGAAAACACTACAAAGACAAGACATTTAATGTTTACCATTGTGTTGCCTCATCTTTCCTTTTAACAACACTCAATAAGCATTTGGGAATTAAGGACACTTATGGTAGAAGCTTTGTAAGTGGAATTCTTTCCCATTTTTACTTGATGTACAACTTCAGTTATTCAACAGTTCGGGGTTTCCATTATCATATTGTAGGCTTCATAATGTGGAATTGAAATGTGGACTCATCAGACCACAGGACATAGTTCCACTTTGCATCAGTCCATCTCAGATGAGTTTGGGCCCAGAGAAACTGGAAACTGGGTGTTGTTGATATATGGCTTTCGATTTGCATGGTAGTTTTAACTTGCACTTGTAGATGGGACAACAAACTGTGTTTACTGACAATGGTTCTCCTGAGCCCCTGTGGTAATATCTGTTACAGATGTTGATGTTGTTTTTTAATGCAGTGCCATCTGAGGGAGCAAAGGTCACAGGCATTCAGAGTCGGTTTTAGGCCTTGCTGCTTACTTGCAGAGATTTGTCCAGATGCTCTGAACATTCTGATGATATTATGGACTGTAGATCATGAAGCATTTAAATTCCTTGCAATTGCATGTTGAGAGATGTTCTTAAATGGAACCTAACTCCATCCTTGTTTGTGAACGACTGAGACTTTCAGGAATGCTCCCATTAAACCCAATAATGACACTCACCTGTTTCCAATTCACCTGTGGAATGTTCCAATCAGGTGTTTACTGAGCATTCCTCACGTTTCCAAGTCTTTTGTTTCCCCTGTTCCAATGTTTTCGGAACGAGTTGCAGGCATAAAAGTCAAAATGAGTGAACATTTACAAAAAACAATCAAGTTTAATTTGTTTAAACATTAAAAATCTTTGTGGTGTATTCAACTGAATATAGGGTGAAAAGGATTTGCAAATGATCATGTTCTGTTTTTATTTTTGTTTTGGGTTTTGCCTGCATGTATAGGTAGAGAAGTAACCAACATGAAATGCAGAAAGCTGTCTATGGGTGAAAACCAAGCAGGTGTGAAGCTAAGAGAAGATGGAAAATCAATGAGAGCCATTACACTAATATTGGCCACAACCAGTACAACCATTCTAAATGTCCCGAACAAGAAAGTTATCACTGGTCGACTCAGTAACAGATGTTGAACAAGTAGACCAAGGAAGACAACATCGCTGATGACAGAAGCATTGTAAGAAAGAGCCTAAAAGAACTGTTAGAGACATCAGTAACAATCTCCAGAGGGCAGGAGGGCAGGCTTGCATGGCTTCTTCTTGGATGGGCACATGATGGAAGCAGTACAATGAACTCTTCTACAGAAACATGCAATCAACCTGATTGGGAGATCCTTCATCATGCAGCAAGATAATGACCAAGAACACACAGGGGCTCATCAAGGGCAAGAAGTGGAAGGTTTAAGACTGGCCAAGTCAAGACTTAAATCCTATAGAGTTGCATTGTACATGCTAAAGAGGAGACTGAAGGGACTCACCCCCAAAACAAACACCAACTGAAAGAGGCTGTTGTGTAAGCCGAGAAAAGCATTGTAAAAGAACAATGCAGAGGTTTAGTGATGCCAATGGGTCAGAGGCTTGATGCAGTTTTTGTAAGTAAAGGATTTTCAACTGAATATAAAGTCATACTCACTTTGAGCTATTTTAAGTTTATCTGTTCCAATACTTTTGGTCACAGGAAAAATGGGTGGGTTCAGATGAAAGGTGCTTTATTCTGAGCTATGTATCTGATCTAGATGAAAATACCTGGAAATAGAGCTGAAAAATTTATATTTTTTTCATATTCATCTTTTAATGCCAATCCCAAATGTTTTCAGTCCACTCCAGGCTATTCCAATAATTTTGGACATGGGTTGATATCAATAACACCAGACAGACAGTGTAGAGAGCCAGGCATCAAGTCAGTTAGCTAATTCCAGTGTCAGTCACAGTCCTTTTGATAACTGCAGATGCCCACATTGTGAAGGCAATGCTGAAATGCTGCGCAGCCCCAGTACTCAATAAACATGGCCATTAAAATTAAAGCTTAAAATATTAATCCTTAAATTTACCTAAAATTTACCTAAATTGCAATGTGACATTAAACTCTTGCAAGAATTGCACATATCTGCATAACCTGGAATCACATTTGTGCAAAATTCTAAAATATTACTCTACTGTCTCTGTTCCCATGCTTCTTTCACTGTTCTGCATCCTTCAGTTTGTCAGTAAATGCACATGTACAACTGTCCATGAGGGAGAGCTTGAAGCCTGATTTGTATTCATGGTGATGGTGTAAAAGTGAATTAGACTTCACCTGTAGGGGGAGCTCATAATGCACCTTTTTCTATTTCCAGGTTTATAATTCTGGCATTAATTCTAATGCAAAAAGTACTATGAATTATTTCTTAATATTTTAGCATATTGTGTGGAATGCCAAATGGGTCTATTTTAAGCTCTATGAAATTAATGTTAAGTATGAGTACATAAATAATAAATATATAAATAATGCAATTAAAAGGGTGAGGATGTGTGGGCCTACAGACAAGGGTTAAGTACAAAAACTGCTTATTTAAACAATTCTTACTTCAGAAACACAATTTAATGTAGCTCCTTTTATTCAACTCAAATAAGAACATTGAACAAAAAATGTTTAAATGTAGTTTACTGGGAAGGAATAAAATGAGTTAATTTGCTACTTAACATATAAATGAACTTTTTACGTATGTTGGATGAGCTGGTGTCCTGAACATTATGATACAAGTGTGACTGACATAAAATTTTCTGGTAATGTGACAACCTTAACTGTGAACATGGGAAAATAATCTGTACCATCTAGCACTAATACCCTAACCTTATCTCTCTCTCTCTCTCTCTCTGTCTCTCTCTCTCTCTCCATCTATCTATCCCTCTTTGTCTCTCTCTCTCTTCTTCGGTAGTAGAACACTCGGTTGGCAGGCAGCTGTAGTGTTTAAGGATGCTGGTGATAAAAATGGCCCAAGCGCTGACAGAAATGCTACCCTAAGCGGTCTGAACGCTGGCTAAACGGAGCCAGCCCAGGAATTAAGAGATCAAACGTCTTCAGATCAGTGCTGTATATCTCTTCTTCAACACGCACACACAGACACACACACACACACACACACACCACCAAAAGCACTTAACACAACGAGATGCTTAACAAGATGCTGCTGATGCAGAGAGAGAAAGAGATTGATAGACAGAGGCAGAATTGGGAGATGGTGAAGAATTCAGACACTGGCTAAGCAACAAAATAGTCAACCAAAACCAATACACACAGGTCCTTTCTACTCACACAATGTAAACAACAGCTTCCTTTACGCTACAGGTTGGATCATTTAAAACATTATGTTCATGCTAACCAAAGAGAAAGAAGATATAGAAGAAAAGTTGGAAACCTTTCACTCACTTCCACAGTCAGAATTAGAGAAAATTATTTACTGCACAAATTCTGCCACCTGCTGTCTAGATGCAATTCCATCAAATCTACTTAAAGATGTGCTGCCAGCTATAATCAAACCTCTCTTAGCAATAGTAAACTCTTCTCTTAGTTTAGGTTACATACCTAAAGCTTTTAAAGTAGCAGTCATTAAACCACTGCTCAAGGAAGCAAATCTGTATCAGTTTAATTACAGTCTAATTTACCATTTATATCTAAGATTTTAGAAAAAGCTGTGGCCCAACAACTGTGCAGATACCTGCACAAGAATCACATATATGAAAAATTCCAATCTGGATTCAGGCCTCATCATAGTACTGAGACAGCCCTAGTTAGGATTACAAATGATCTTCTTCTTGCCTTTGATCAAGGTTGTGTGTCCCTGCTTGTGTTGCTAGACTTAAGTGCAGCATTTGATCACACTGTTCTTCTAGAAAGATTAGAAAATGTGATCGGAATCACAGGGACAGCCCTCTTGTGGTTCAGATCTTACTTAACCGATCGGTTTCAATTTATAAATGTAAAGGATGTGTCTTCTAATCTCAGGGAAATGACATATGGAATCCCACAAGGCTCTATTTTAGGACCACTACTGTTCACTCTTTACATGCTACCCCTTGGCACAATAATACATAGACATGGGATTAAATTCCACTGTTGATACTCAATTGTATTTATCACCCAAACCTTATGATAGAACTAGATTAAAGAAAATGGATGACTGTATAAAAGACATAAAATTTTGGATGTCCTCTTTCTAAATAGAGAGGTCTAAAACAGAGGTCCTCCTTTTGGGTCCTAAAATTGCAAGGAAAAAATGATCAGACTTAATGCTAAATCTGGCTGATTTCTCAGCTGCACCTCGCTCAGTTGCAAAAAAATCTTGGCATCATAATTGATTCAGATTTATCATTTGACCAACACAGGTAATATTACTAAGACTGATTTTCTTCATCTTCATATTTCCAAATTAAGAAATGCTAGGGCATCATCCTTTGCATGATGCAGAAAAACTAGTGCATGCTTTTATTACCTCAAGGTAAGATTACTGCAATGCACTATTGTCAGGTTGTTCAAGCATGAACCTACATAGACTTCAGTTAGTTCAAAATGCTGCAGCCAGGGTCCTAAATCTAAGGTTAGGATTAAGGTGAAGTTAGGGTTAAGGTATGGTTAAGATTAGGGTTAGGATAAGGGTTAAATTTAGGTTAAGATCAAGGTCACAATAAAGTTATTCTTAAGGCTGGGGTTAGGTTAAGATAAGGTTAAATTTATGGTTAAAGTTAGGGTTATGTTAAGGGAAAGATTGAATTTTGGATTGGCTAAATTTAGGTTTAGGCTGAGGTGTAGGTGCAGCCATTATAATTCTACTGGCTGGTTTGTAGAATTCTCTGTTCAAATCACTGGATCTTTGTCTGGGTAACATCAGTATGCAGGTCACAATGTACAAATCCTAAAATGGTCTTTTAGTCACATATATTCTAATTCCTCTGGACACCAGACTGGACAGTGTTGTACTATGGGCCTGCTGACCAGGCTCATAAGCACATTCACCAACAGCAAAATGGACAGAACATTGGAAATGCCCCATGAATAATTAATCACAATTATAAAGACAGCCTAACAGGTAAATCCTATTAGGCTGAATGCCAATTAGCAGCATGTGTCAAAAGAAGGAGGTCTAATAATCAGCACTTTGATCTGCAAGGTTTTCAAAGCATCATTAGGCAAATAACATCTGTCTGATAATAAGAGTTCAAAAGAGGCCAAATACATGCAACGAAAGTATTGTAAAGAAATACAAAAACATCATATACTCACAATGAATTTATGCTAAGCCATCATATATAATATACACCAATCAGCCATAACATTAAAACCACCTGCACTATACTGTAAAGGCCTCCTCATGTCCCCAAACAGTTCTGAACTATCAAGCTCTGGACTACATAAGACCTCTGATGGTGTCCTGTGGTATCTGGCAACAAGGCATTTGCAACATCAAGTCCTGGATGTTGTAAGGTGGCCTTCCATGAGCATCAGTGAGCCTTGAGACATCCATGACACTGTCGCTCCTCTCTTTATCGGTTTTCTTTCCTTGGAGACTTCCTTCTGAGTCAAGCCATCACAATTTGGGCCATGTTAAAGATGCTCAGATCCTTCCTAGTGTGACTAAGCTAGTGGCCAAATCTAATACCAACCAAATACATATAAGCTGTAGGCTTCCCAAGTTCCACAACCAAAGTGTATGCCCCATCACCATGAGACTGTGAGACTGCCCAGTTCTCTCAGGGTGGGTAGGATGGCCCTCCCTTAATCCCTCATTCTGGCTAGCACAAGGCTACCCACTTATGCATCAACTGCACTGAGCACAAAAGATGGAGCATTGCTTGATATGACTTGGAAAATGTGCAATCAATCCAACGGCTCCACAAGTCAATGTTGGGAGGCTTTATACACCTCTAGCCCACACCTGGCATTAAGCATGGTGCCAATAACTTCATGTTAATCTCTTTCAGAGAGTGCCATTTTATGGAAATTCACTAAAGGGACTAGATAAGCAGGCAATTGTACATCTGTGTCAGAATGAATTAATCGAAGAAATCAAACATTTGTTGTTCTTTCCCGATCATTAACTCAGACAGGGATACTCAACATGGCTTGTGTGGCCTCTTCAGTGATCCTGTCTAAACACTGGGTCTTTGAAACAAATGTCCTACTCAGAAAGTTGGGTGCACATCAGCACTTCAAAATCCAAGATGGTTGCATCACATCACAGTAACTAAAAGCAGCAGTTTTATACAGTTCATTAGCACCTCTATCTGTCAGTTGTACACTTGATAATGTCCATCACACCAAGGGGGTTTCTGCTCTCTCCCCTTGCCTGTCACACACTACACCACACAACCCAAATTTGGACCTTGTAGTCCATATGGTCAGCCCACTTCTCTGGCTGAGACTGACTGGGGTATGTTTTTATCACTCCATTTGATTTGGGATATTTATAAACCGTGCTTGTCAGGATCTTCACCCCAGGCCTGTTCACTTTGTAAGACCCTATCAGAAGAATATAAACCCTGGCAACCTAGCCGTAGAGATCATTACATTACTCATTAGCCCTTCCGTCACAACAAAGCCCCAATCTACAGAGGCTCAGAGTAGAAGTGCAGCTCCTTCACACTAAGAGGAGCCAGCTGAGGTAGATCGGACCCACACATCACCCCACTTTTCTTTTCAGGCTGAGCCTGACTGGGGCACATGGGCTGCCCAGCCACCTGGAGCTTACTTGCAGACACTACACCAGAACATGCTCCTGTCTGGCCAGAAAGCACCTGGGAATAATCCAACAGGAGCTGGTAGAATTTGCTGGAGAAAGCACATCTGGGGTTGTCCTATTGCCACCATAACACTGGACCAAGCAGATAAAATGAAGATGACAAGATTTCAGAATGTTTAACTGGAACACATCAATTCAGAAGTGATGTCATTCTCAACTCCAATATCATACATCTGTGCTAAATGAAACTAATAATTATTCACCAACCATTTTAAAGAAGAAAAAACTTTTTTTATTTTCATTTTTTCACGAAGATTCTGCCATTTAATAATGTTTCCTCATTTGGGATCTGTTCAAGCTATGAGAACAATGGAAATCTTGGAATTTTAAGAAGATATTGGTGGCAAGATAATGGGGCAAAAGTACCAAATCCTTCATTCCTCACCTTACTGTAGACTACTCTTCTTGATAAATGGTCCCATTTGCCACTAAACACAGTTCTACTTCTTATCAATTAAAAATTATTATTTAATCATTAATAATTATTTAATCATTAATAATTATTTAATCATTAATAAATTGTTTTCATTATTGTTCACTATCTGAGTGTTCATGCACATTTAATACTCCTACTCCCACTGTGATGATCCCCTCACCCACATGATCTACATCTACACAAAAACCTCAAAGCAAAGAACATCGAAACAGGACATGAGAACTACAATTAATGCAATTACAGAACTAATAACACACAAACACAATTAGACCTCTTCTTTACTGTCTACGAACCAGTTCAAACTAGCCCACTCCTATCTAATCATACGCCCATACACAATTTAGCTCCATAAACAAAATAGCAGACGACTCATTCTAGGTCTTCTCTTCATTCCTCCACCTTTATCTACTTCATCTGCGAAGCGACACGACCATTCGTCATTTAACGATAAAGTCACAAAAGAAATGTCAGTTGGAAATGTCAGCCTCATTTGAATGACAAGGATGGAGAGATTAGTGAAAGAATGCAGGGCAGCGCACACGAAGCACAAGGACTACTGCAGACTTACAGTGGAGCTTCACAAAGTCACATTAAACTGGGAGACCATTCATTAGCTATATACTCTGCAAAGAAATGTTCTACAGGCCCTTTTCCATGTAGTGGAATGGTTTTCAATCTGGTTCATGAACCTAATTTCCACCAACAAAAAATAAGTTCCAGAACCTTAAATGTTCATTTGCAGTCGGAACCAAAGATTAGTAGGTTTTTCGGCATGATCCATCTTCTATGTCTTCTTATTGCTAAAAGTTGATCTATGTTTGCTTTTTGGAGAAAAACAAATGTCTGAAACAAATACAAATGCTAGCAGGCCATCATCTCACTTCTGCTTCTACTGATGTTCGGCAATGCCCTCTGTTGATGAAGTGTTCTGTGACGTATCCACTAAAACTGGTGTAAACGCAGGATGACTTGCTAAAAAACACAAGAGCCTACGTATGGTACAGGTTTAATTCATGAACTATAAACAGTTAGTAGATTAAAGTAAAATACTTCACACTGTTCTGTAATTATCTGCTCTTACATGCTGATCAGCCATACTCGCAACACCAAATCCCCTGTCTAATATTGTTTAAGTGTTCATTGCACTGCCCGAACAGTTCTTAACCATCAAGATTCAGACTTTGCCCTGTAGTATCTTTGGGCACATTTGCACACCAATACTCCTTGTAGTACTTAAGTACTAGTGTAACAAAAAAAAGTTACACTTCTGCAGTTCCAAATGTGCTTAATGCATTGGAAATTCAGTTCTGCTGTGTCCGTAACTCTGCCTCAAATGATGATGAAATAGAGGATTTTCCCTCTATTACATGGTGCTGCGCATAAGCCGAATGATGAAAAAGCCTGATTGGCTGCTTTCTACCCTGCTCGCTCCTGAAACGTGCCTCAACATACTAATTTCTGACACCCCAGTGTGTAAAAGGCCAGACACTTACTGATATAAAGGGTGCAAATACTCTACCAAATAATCGATGTGTTACGGAGTATTAGTGTAAATGTAAACTTTGATTTGTTTGAAAATGTCATCTGAACAGAAGCGTTTAAACTATTGTCAGTCAGGCATCATGGAATTGTGACAAGATTTAAAGCTCCATTATAATGGAAAAATGAATTGCCCTCACGTGAAAATAACCCCTCAGTCAATTTACTGAATCTTAAACAATATAACAGACCAATATGTATGTGCTATTTTTGAGATGTCACAAGAACACACATATTCGAAAATGGCAAGTTTGTTCATAGGAGAAGGAAACAACCGTCTTAACTTCCCAGGTACAAAAATGTTTGGCCCAAATGTGTCTCTGGATTCCAACAGAAGCCTATGTAAAAATATCTTGTTCAAAGTCATTTTGGAGCATTTCTATTGGTTCATTCATCATGAAAGTTGGACACAATATAAAGAAGAGATGCCAAATTCACATTATGCCAAAAAATTAGAAATACAAGCTTTTTGTATGACAATGAAGATATATTAGTCTTAAAGGCACAGTTAAAAAAAAAAGTCCTGTTTAATTCTAAAAGATAAAAAGACAAACGGTTGTGTAGAAATGAATTGTTTTTCAAACATACTCCCACACAGACATGTAGGATATGGGCCCTTTAATCTTGCTAATGACCACATATCATCACACGGCCCACCCCGCAGGCCGAACACTTCACGCTTTACAGCGTAGATGATGGAGCAGTAGAAGAAGGCCATGAATGGTGTCTTATTACAGCTTCCAAACATAATGTCCTTCAGACACCGCAGGCTGTCGAGCGCTGATTATGCTGAACATTATCCATTTATCTGTTGTAAACCACATCAATAACGAGGTCTCAAAGCACAGCCCACTGACCTCAGCATGGAGAAGAAAGATATAGGAAATGTAGAAGGTACATGAAAAGGGATGGAGTGAGGCAGCTTTACTGAAGGAGGAGTGCTGACCAAGAAAAGGTCAGCCAGCAGAGAAGGGAGAGAAAGCCAGAGAGAGAGGGAGCAGTGTGCTACACAGAGCACTGACATTAACCACTAGTGACAACACCTCTGTCCTCAAGCCAAACACAGGATGCGCGTGTGTGTGTGTGTGTGTGTGTGTGTGTGTGTGTGTGTGTGTGTGTGCACGTGTACATTTGAATGTCTGCTCTTTTCATCATATTTTATGTGAATTGTTTCAGTAAATTCTCAGAATCTAGTTGTATGTTGACTCTGACCATAAGCCTAGGCCATTCCTGCTTGGTGCTGCAAAATGTGTTTAAGTGCATATTTGAGAGGGTTTGTTGAACTGGATGACTGTCTGTTAAGGGTGGACGATATGAAAATTATTATCACAATATTTTCCAATCTGTAATATAGTATCAGAATATATGAGCATATTAGCGCTGGGTGCAATGACTTATTAACTAAATAATACAAATAAATATCATGATTATTTAAACATTTTGTCTTGATTATTATTAATGAATGAATATTTATTTACTTGTTTATTTATTTTGACTTTTTGTACTGAACATATGTTCAACTATTATATCTGGGTTATTTCCTATGAACAAATATAATGAAAAAAGACACACTTTTGAAGACACAATGATAAACCATTTTTGGTAATGATTTATTATAAAGAAACCTGAAATTACAGTTCAGCCACAAACACATTTAAGAACATAATTTTGACAGTTATGGAGATTCTGAAAAGGGAATTACTGGATGCAAAAAACTGCAGATGTGGTAACATTTTTTACATTGGGCTATACTTATGGTAAGGATTAGATTGACTATAGGCTCACTTTACATTAAATATTTCTGTTCAAATTGAATATTTTACAATTTGTACTTAAAAGAGTACAAATCTTGTCGCTGGTTCTGTACCCTATTAAGATACAAGTACAATTTGTTTTCTACAACCATGTCAACCATGTTGTTATACCAGTTCAGGTATGTACCAAAAGTCCAATATTAATAAAGCCTTTAAGGGGAACATTTATGTGATACATACCGCTGAGTACAAAACAATATTTACATCGTACCTCTGTTTTTGTGTGTATGCACAAAAGCCAACTTATTTTTTTGTACACATACAATTTCTGAAGTTCCATTTTAGTCACATATGTATGAATTTCTCTTGACACAAGGCTGGTTTATAAAAAAAAAAATATTAAAACAATGGCAACTTCAGAAGAATGGTGTGTTGAAACTGGAAAGCAGCTCATCACCTCCAGACTCACTGATTTCTTCAGATTGCTATATACCTATGGATTGCTACAAAAACCAGGCCTTGTGACTTCGGCTTTCCCTCTACCAGAGTTTGCAGAAAAGGCGCTCAAAAGTGGCTTATGAGCAAAATGCCAGGGAAGTGAGTGGGTATCCATGACAGACTAAAAGGTAATGCTACTGAACCCATCCATCCATCCATCCATTTTCTGAACCGCTTATTCCTGAATAGGGTCACGGGTGAGCCGGTGCCCAGCCGGCAACTCTGAGCGCAAGGGCAGGAAACAACCCTAGACAGGGCGCTAGTCCATCATAGGGCTGCTACTGAACCAAATCTATAAGACATTAATTATTAAAATAAATAATAATTACAATTGCTAAAGTGCTCAAAACCAAGCTATTCTATGGTACGCTGTGTGGTTTCTGTAAGTCTGTAATGGTGACAAAAACCAATCAGAACTCATAAGGTTTTCCATGAAGCCAAAGAAAATCTGTTTTACATGAAGGCAAAACAGGAGGGTAAACAGGCTTGTAAAACATCATCTGAGCATTCTTCACCCCCAACTAAATCACACAGCAACTATGAGTATAAATACTCAATAATTTGATTCAATAACATATTTTAAGCATTATAAAATATAGACTTATTTTGCATTTTGTGAATCTGAAAAATGTTCTCTACATTGTGTCAAATTTCATGATAAACAGACCAATAGAAATACTCCTGACTATTTCTGACTACTATACACTTCCATTGAAAGTTTCTCCTTCCCCTGTAAAACTGCAAATGCACAGTGTCCATGTGTCAAAGCCATGTGTGTCAATGAACTGTTTTACAGCAAAGGAATGTGTCAGTATCATATGTTCACTGGGATTTCACATTTTGCCAATACTGTCATTATCTTACAACTGACATATAATACCTTAAAATATTCATAAAAGTATTGTTGTTTCACTGACATAGACATACAAATGCACACACACAAACACATAGAGGTATTACCAAAAGAATAGGACTCTCTAGAACAGATAAATAAATACCAAGTGTTGTCTGGAGGGATAGAAAGTCCCACAGTACTGAGCTATGCAACAGTGAATCTATGTTTTCTTGAATGGTGGAGTTCAATCTAGTTCCATCTAGTTTGTTTGCAATGGCTTGGGAAATTTGGGGATTTCCTGACAGTTATTCCAACAAAAACAGGATAAACTCTATTTAATACCCTTGATTTCAGAAGAAATTATGATTGCGCCAATACGTCTGTCCATAAAATGCATCTCTCAAATAAGGTGGAACTACTGGCTACTCAGGAACTCCACAAATCAATAAAGAAATGTGTTGGCAATGTTTTTAATATTATCCATCTTACTGATGATAGTTGTCACCATAGCCCTGCGTATCTACAATTAGTCCGGCATCTGATAATTTTCTAAGTCCTGAAAATGAGAAGGCCTCTATACACAAGCAGGACATCAATAAACTGACAGTCTGGAGGGAGAGCCACTCCAAAGTCCATTATGTTCGGTTTCATCGTCTCTATTTCAGCGTAAACAGAAAGTGGCAGCTATGAGGCGGGGGGATTTCAGAGCACCTGGTGTCTGGCAAAAACACCCAGCGCACAAACAAACAGAAGAGCTTTACAGTGTCAAGGTTTAGACATTGCCTGACAAGCTTCTGTTCAGGCTCAGAACTGTACCAAACATAGTGTAACCTTCTGTAATAATAAAAAAGTCTTAACATTATCTCTATTACAGTGTATGGTGCACCTGGGTTTAATTTACGTACCTCTATGTATGCAACAGCCTTTAAATACAGCTGTAAAGCTGTGTTAAAGTACATTCTTAAAGTATGAAAAGAATGTAACCCATACATTGATAGACTGTTTAACATTTAATAAATTTAGGAAGGACTCTCAGTGGCTCAGCAGTCTACTGCACTAATACAATGATCTGAGGATTGCAGGTTCAAATCCCAGGTCATGAGGATATTGGCTGACACAGCAGTTCAATAAGAGGCAGTGGCTGGCCTCACAGGTATTGGAGGAGGCATCTGCTCGTCTTTGCCCTATGAGTATTCTATGTGATGGGGATAGTCCTATTATATAAAAATGTACATAAACTGGAGTCTTGAAAAGGGACATAAAATTAAGGATGTGACGAAGTTCAAATTCGAATTCGATGACATTCAAACTTCGACCATTTTTAGCAAATTCGAATTCAACAGATGTTTTAGGACCAATTTTCATTGAATGCGGATTTGAAATCGACGCTGACATATAAAACAACAATTCATACTGTCAGGTCCGGACAGACCGACGCAGATGCAGATATAAATACAGCATTTTAATGGGACAAAATCGATAAACTGAGTCAAACAGTCCAGGTCAATAACAGACTGGCGAGACAATACCAGAATGGACAAACCAGGGACGAAGTCAAAAAACAAGCGAAAGATAAATAACCGGCAGAATAAATACAGGACGAGATAAAAAGCAGGAGACAGACTGATAACGATAAACATGGGTAGCACGTTAAGGGTTACGATGCATAGCTAGACACTTAACAGACTCAAAGACTATTGAACACTCTCTGTACCAGGTGAATACAATCAGAACTCCGGTGATCAGAACGTGAGTGATCAGTCAGGTGACAAACTGAAGGATTCAGGGAACTGGAGTCCGGAGAGACTGAGGGGTGCATGACACACGTTGATTTCCACCCTGCAGGTCATCTTTTAGAGACCACCAATGTTCATCTGAATTTAATGGTGAATGTTGTTTACTTTATACTTCCGCTTTACATCAATAAATAATGAAAATGTTCGAATGTGGTAAGAAAACAAGTGTAAAACACAAAACAGTAGTAAACACAAACGGTTCTGCACTACTAGTTGAAATGTCTTCTTTGTGTTAGAATGCATAATTAGTTAATTACATAATAAATGATTGAATGATGAATAGTTTACAGTACACCGTGAGTGTGTGACTACCTGTGGATGATGACCTGTTTAAGCATCATGTATTCGTGTTGAAAAAATACAAAAATATATGCACAAATGGGCTTATCAGGGTTTATCGAGTGTTCTTGACCCTGTGTTTTCCAAAACCACATTCGCATTCGGATTTGACGTATTTGTAGCTAAAAAATTCAAATCCGATGGATTTTCCTCAGCTCCGTCACATTCCTACATAAAATCATTCCAATAGTAATTTACCTGAACATCAACTAGCACTCTGTTAGCTTATAATTTAAGGTAAATAAATAAAAAAAATTTAAAGCATTTTTAAATTGTAAATGATTTAAGTCAAACTGGACTTTAAATAAGGCATAGGGATGTACAATTCATTTGTGGCTAACATGGATAACTGGGGTTTCAAAATAAAATATTTTTTGTAAATATAATTTATATAATATATAATAATATATAATTTAATTTTATCCACCAGTATTTTGGATAAACTGTGCGTTTCCAGACAGTTTCCTTAAACCCAAATATACAAATTTTAAGTTTAAATAAATAGTAAGTCTTAAATAAAAACTTTGGCTTGACAGTGAGCCTATTTTATCATCAGGAAAAATGGTATTAAAATACAATGTGTTCTCTGAGCACATTGTGGATATTTTCCATACAGTATTTAAAAAATGCTGCTTCATTGCTTCATGGTTTCATTAAAAACAGATCACAGTTACTCCTGTTTATTCAGTCTTAGCACAATGAGAGATGTTGAATTAAAACTGGTTTGTATTACCAACATTAAGAGTTTTGTACCAAGAGAATTTAGGGCTGCACAATATATATATGAGAAAAAAACAGCATTGCATGATTTTTTTTTGTTGTAAATGATATACACCAGCTTTAGAACCCTAAAATTTCTTGATTACGTGTTTCCTTTACGGAGAAGCAAAAATAAAAATCCCATAAAATCCAACTTGGGAAAGAAGTATCTGGTAATCTGTTATCTAATCTATTCTAGTAAGTAAATTTAATATCTGTTTTCTAACAGAAATATATAGATGCAGATTAAATTAAGAGACCACTTTCTGTCTTAAATCAGCTTCTGTACACAAATTGCAGATATTCCTTTACATCCATTCCATCATACAAAACATGCTACTTCAATTTCATTCCCAAGCACTTTTAAAGATGGAAGCGTGAGCCCAGACATGAAAGCTGTGATTGACAATCAAGGTTATTTCACCAAATATTCAGAATAATCTCAAAATTAAAATATTAACAGTGTGTTATTTAGATATGACTTTACATTGATGTTATTATAAATGTCTAAACAAATAAATAGTAATGTTTTAATGTTTTTAAACTTCAAATTCAGAAATCCCTATTTGGTGAAATAACCTTGATTGTCAATCACATCTTTCATGGCTTGGCCTGCTCTCCGAAAGTCTTTCACACTGCTATTTGGTGACTTTATGTGATTTTGAGCTTTGCATGATGGAATGGCTGGAATGAAACAGCTGCCATTTGTGTAGAGTAGCTGATTTACGAAAATAACTAGAGTGATCTTTTTTCCGCGACTGTTTATACCCTTGTGCCATGTTTAGACGAGTCTGTTTCAGCACCACAGACAGCACTTCCACCATCACCCATTACCACACTCAGCTACAGAGAAGCAGGTTTTCTTTCAGCACCATGGAGAGCAGAACACACAGCAAATCCAATGTTTACTTCAGATAAGCTCTTCCACCTCTTTCAAAAGCTGAATCCCATGGGTCAGCAGCCTGATGCATCACCATCAGAGGGGGTTTATCGGCATGTATGATCACACAGAAAAGGCACGGCTAGGTGCAAGCCACACTCATTACCAAGCATTCAGGAAAAAAAGCCAGCCAGATAATGCTGTGCACCTCACATACTGCGCACGACCCATTGTATCTAACGACTCTTGCCACACTCTGCAGGACCAGACTGGATTTCAAAAAGGACAACAAACTCAATGACTTAAATGCCAACATTTGAGCACTGATCTTCAGGCCTGCTGAAATATTTAACTGCTGAGTCATTAACCAGCAGCTGCACGTGTGACCCCTGAAGATCGCCAGTGGCAACGACCCTCCCAGACCCCGCCTTGACACGGTATGGTGTAGAGTTGTAATGCAAAATGGCCTTAAATGTTCTCAGAGGAGAGAATTCAGTCTGACCTACACGCGCCCTGTCGAAAAGATAAGCCTGTATCTCAAAGCCTGCCCTACATCAAAGGGATTTTTATACCAAGGATTTGACATTTACAGAACAACGGGGGAGCCACCCATCTTCATTTTCTCTCCGGCCCAAATGAGGACAGAATAAAGGTTCTTCGCTATTGTTCACAGCCTACCGGATAGGACTGGATACAGCCTCCTTTACAACACTAAGTGTTGTAGACTGAATATGGCACGTCTGCATTTTCCTTCACACAACAAGTCTTGTAAATAAACCCAAAAGTCAATAACGGCAGTGCTTGGCATATGATCTGGCTTTGTTTAAAGGGGGAAGGACTCCGCGATCAAAGAGTTGTGTAATTTGAGCTGAAAGCAGGCCTCAGAACAGCCAGCAGAAAACACACACAATACATCAGCTGCTTCCACAATGATAGGAAATCTTTAACCTCCTTCTCTTAAGGGAATATCATTCAATCATTCAAATATCATTCACCTTTACCTTGTTGAGTGATCAAGTGATTCAGTTCAGGTTAGCGGCCATAATACTGGTAAAAGTGACTGTGAATTGGTGGAAATTATTGATACAAAAAAACTCTCGGTGCACCTGCACTCTGCCTAGGGCTGGGCAACTGATCACAATCAGAACCAACATTCAGAACCTCTAAACAAATTGATCATTTATATGGGCTCATGTTTTGTCCCCTTAAAAACATACTACCACATGTTTAGTCACGTCACCCCTACCGATAAAGTTTATAATATAGAAGCAACATGGGGTGAACTCTAACACTTATCCAATAGCTGACATTTTCCTGATACAAATAATGTAAAATTACCTTTAATTACATTAGGGATGTAAGAAAATATGAATATATCAAATTATCACAGTATTATGTTTTGCACCATGGTATCAATTCTCAAAAACAGTATCAATTACATGCAAAGCGGGCTGTCAGGCAATTGTTCATTTTGTGTTCATGCTTAACCCCTTGACAACAGACAGCAGCACTGGACTCTTTCTTCAGATCCCACCATTCTAAATAAACAAAAATAAACATTTTAACTTTTACTTAGATTTTATGTGTATGACAGCATTTTTTTATACTATGACTTCCTAAAATTTAATTTAAAAAAGCATTGTGCTCAAATAAGAAATAAGAAATGGGAGATACGCAATGGCATCTAAGCATGTGGATTATTAGTAGTAGAGCAATATTATGGGATTTTACATAAATTTGACTTGGGTTAAACAGCGTTATATAGTTCTGAGGAGAGATCTCATTAAGAGCCACCAAAGTGCTATATTAGCCCAATGTGGGAATGACACACAGAACATTCTCCCTATTGGTCAGTAGGGTATCAATAAATTTCTGAAATTGAAACTGTCACAAAAAGTTGCTTTAATTACATGTTTTAGTTCTAATATATATTACATTACCTTACATTACATTTGCTACAGTTCCTGCTACAGCTAACCTTGCTCAATCTATCATCTATTATATAAACCATTACATAAACAGCAGCAAATGAACCAACATGCTACAATTCAAGAGATTGACTTAATCCACACAGAACTCTGTGTGTGTGTGTGTGTGTGTGTGTGTGTGTGTGTGTGTGTGTGTGTGTGTGTGTGTGTGTGTGTGTGTGTGTGTGTGTGTATGCTTTGCTCTGAAAGCACACCAACACCACTCTGGTAGAAAACCAGCAGTCTGCACACAATTGGACACCCAAATCAGCCTCTTTCACTTCAGGCATGCTCAGGATTGGTCTTATAACCAGTTGTTAGACCATCTGTGGGCATTCCAACAGTGTAATACCTGGAATGAGTTTTAATTGTTATTAAAACCTGGAATGAGTTTTAATTAATATTTTAAAGATATTTTACATAACCTTTCCTACACAATAACATATACAATCCAGAAAAGTTGTCTGCCCTCTATTCCTGGCATCTGCTACACTCCAC
Source organism: Acestrorhynchus altus (assembly GCA_034509495.1). NCBI lineage: Eukaryota > Metazoa > Chordata > Actinopteri > Characiformes > Acestrorhynchidae > Acestrorhynchus > Acestrorhynchus altus. The sequence goes on along the minus strand of CM067504.1, from coordinate 29,453,341 downwards.
AACCTTAAACTACCATCTTATCCTGATGTAGGAACACTTGGAGAAACTATATGATGGGACTGATTCACTATTATTATTATTATTATTATTATTATTATTATTATTATTATTATTAGACAGTACTGATACATATCCGCTAATATATCAGTACACTGAACACAACAGCACCCTATGTGATGTTATGTTGACTTGTGGTTTTCACAAAAAGTTCCCCTGTGATTTGTGTGTCTCATGGTTTTAGGAAGTATTCCCTGGCTTGCTCACTTGGGCTCTTAGTTTAATTAACTTAATTTCTTTTTCTGTATTTCTGTAAATCTGCTTTGTGATAACAAAAAATATGGATCTGACTCTGCCCATTTACAATGAGCATAATACAGCCCTCAAGTTTAAAACTAGTTCGATTCATATAGTTACATTGTTATAAGAGGTAACAGAGACATTAAAAGAACATTCATATTAGGTTCCACAAAGGCTGACCTGTAACAATACAGACATAACTTTCCACCACCGTTCTAAAAACCTGTGTTTGCACAGCCTTATTAAAATGTTACACAGCATTCTCAGTTTGACAACATTATCATTACATACATGTTTAAACTGGACATTTAAAAACAATTAAAAAAAAAAATTTCTAATCATAAAAACTTTTAGTTTTGGGGAAGGTCACTCTAGTGATCTGTGTGTTTGGTTTTGAAAACGCTATATCTCCCCAGCTACCATAAACCATAAGAGCATTCAGCAACGTCCTGAATTACAGGAAGGTTAACCTACACCGTTACTTCAAACTTTCTGAAATATTCCTACCAAGCCTGTAAATAAATAAACATCACTGCAATGTAAACAGAAACAACTAGACAGATTGAACAGTTCATAACCAAAGTTAACATTCACAACAGCCTACTAGCCAAAGATTAAGGACCTAGATGACGCCTCCAATAAGAACAGCCAGTAAATGTTTTGGGAAGGTTCCAGGGAGGTTAGCCTGCACATTTCTTCAATATATTTGAACAGTCTGCTAAAATGCTGAAACCTATGTTTCAGTTCGTTGTGGAATAAATGAACACATTAGTGAAATGCTCAAAGAATATCCAGAACCTGACAGAGTGAATTTCTTAAGAATCAAAATCATAATGTTCAAACAAACGGTTGTGGGACCTAGAGCTGAGCTGTATCTCCCCACCTAACAAACGTCAGTCTAAGATTTTAAACGTTAAATAAACATCCAGAAAACGTCATTGAATGAAGCAATGCAATATCTAGAGAACAAACTGCTTCGTGAAATCATTAGTCAGGGAAGTATTCTCCCCAAACGTTTTAGACGTTTCAGCTTTTCAGGAATCTCAGAAAAGGTGCTTTAAAATGTCCTGGCTTTCCAGGTTTCTAGGATGTGTGGAGCCTCAAATGAGCTGTAGTACAGGAGTGAACAGCAGCTCACTCTCATCAGACTTTTAGAAAGGTCACTCCGATAGGTGCAGCTCAGGAGGTACCAACACCAGCCCATGCAGCTTTAATTACAGGGAACTTCACCTCCAGCAGAGCCACCAGACCCTGTGGACCCCCACTCCGGACCCTAGACCCCCTTACAGACCCTCCAGACCCCAGACCCTCCTTACAGACTCCCCTACAGACCCCAGACCACCCCCTTTACAGTCCCCAGACCCCCCAAATCCAGACCCCAGACCACCCCTTCCAGATCGCAGACCCCCTTACAGATCCCCTCCAAACCCCAGACCCCCCTTACAGACCTCAGACCCCCCCACCCCCTCAGACAGCAGAGGGTCAGTAGAGCGTCCTGCGTCAGCGCTCGCGTTGCCCTTTCCACCAAACACTACACGGCGCTACCGCGCATGCTCACCAACACGGCTCCACGCGCTCGTGCTGATCAATAATTAAAGGTGCTGAGCTCTCCGGTAATCTGAGGGGAGAACCTGAGCGTAAACACCACAGAAGAACCAGGGCACGAGCCGTTTCCGCGCCGTGTTTGGACCCCTCAAACGCAGCTGAGCGCGCGCGCGCGCAACGTCCGGGTACTTACGTGTAGTGCTGCGGGAAGCGGAGGACGGCAGAGACAGGTGAGCAGAGCGCGAGCAGCAACACACAGGTCTGCGCGCACAACACACACACCACCCGCATCGCCATTTTCCATTAAACATGCAAGAAGTGAGAGAGAGAGAGAGACAGAGAGAGAGAGCAGGAGGAGGAAGAAGAAGAGGAAAAGAGGAGGAGCAGGAAGAAGAAGAAGAAGAGAGGGAGAAGAAGTAAGGGGAGGGGGGTTCAGGTGGGTTCTTCAGTGCTCGCGCTGATGAGGGTTCTCTAAACCCGGGTTCTCCGTGTCGAGCGATGGCGGAGCTGAAGATCCGAGCAGCGTTAAAGCTCAATCTGAAAGCGACTGAGGGAGGGAGGGAGGAGAGGAAGAGGAGGAGGAGGTGGAGAAGAAGGAGGAGGAGGAGGGATGGAGAGAGACTGGCAGCGCGAGACACGATGAGGAGAGAAGACAGTAGTGGTGACGCTGCTGCCACCACTGGAGCTGCTGCTGCTATTACTGCTCTCTCTCTCTCTCTCTCACACACACACATACACCCTCTCTCTCACACACACACACAGACACTCTCACACTCACTCTCTCTCTTTCTCTTTCTCTCTCACTCTTTCTCTCACACACACACACCCTCTCTCACCCCCTCTCATCTCTCTCTCTTTCCTTTTCACACCCACTCTCTCTCACACACACACACTCCCTTTCACCCCATGTCTCTCTCTCTCTCTCTCTCTCTCTCTCTCTCTCTCTCTCTCTCTCTCGCGCTGCTGTTCCTATGCGCCACCAGGGGGAGCACCGAAAGACAAACCCATAAAGACAACATGAATTAAAAGACAACATGAATCAACCGTCAACGTTTAAAGGGCAGATCCACCTAAATTTCAATTCTCCTCCCGCAATAAAAATTAGGCTGTGAATAAAGGAGAGGACATCAAGACTGGTCCAGTCAGTTGTTCACAGTGGTGGTGACTGGAATCAGACCTTGGTCATGCTGGTCACAAAAGCATGGGGTACACTTTCATTCATGACTAACAGTTTGACCAGCCTTACCAAGAGAATCAACCAGTAAGACCAGCCTGACCACACTGGTCCACCAGAATGAACAGCTTCAAACTCAGATCAAACATATGCTATAATGGTCAAGAGGTTGAATCAGCTTGCTCGCCAGTATAAGGTATGTACCTGGTATATACCTGGACGATCAGCTCATTAACCACCTTGACCATCAAAGAGCATCTTGAAACCAACTACCTGCAGGTTTTCATTCGGTCAAACAAGCTCATGTGATCAGGTGTTTGAAGATTGGTTCAGTGAGTGGAATCAGGTGTTGCTGCTGGTTGTTTAGAATGAAAACCTGCAGCCACAGGAGCTCGTCTATGACCCAGTGTGACACCCTTGGTTCAAAGCCTCTCAAATCACCTACAAAACCAGACTTTTCTGGTAGTTGGTTTCAAACAGGCCTTTGATGGTTAAAGGCCATCAGGTGGATAAAGAACTGATCAACCAGGTGAAAACACCCTTTTCTGGTGAACAAGTTGGTTAAAGCTCTTGACCCAGTATACCATATCTTTGTTTGAAGTTGAAGTTGAAGTTTGAAGCTGGTCATACTGGTGGAGACCCACTATGACACAGTATCACAGTTTACAATATCTAACACTTCTTTTTCTTCTTTTGAAGGGGGGTCAGTCTGTTATATCAGCTATGACCATTAAAGGAGTAAAAACATTTTTTTCAGACACTTTACTATAGCCCCTCCCTGTCAGCCAAACAAATATTTGCAAGCTTAAACATCATCTTGGAGACGTAGCCTGTGGCACATCGGAATTATCTTATTGGACTTTAAATATAATGTGAACAAGTTCTTTTAGGGACAGGTCGTTAATCCAATATACTGTATGTCCCTACCATCCATATACAAACCTTGAATAGAAGAATATTTTTTTTGCTCCACAAAGAACAATGTTTGTAACAGACTGGGTGTGTGAAGAACATTGTAAAAGAAAACACGTCCTTCACAAACCTTCCCAATGTAAAGGTTCTTCACTCAAAATGTTTCAACTCATCATTGAAACATTATAAACATGGTTCTTTATGGAGCTAAAATGATTCACATGAAACAAACATGTATAGCACCTTTATTTTTGAGTGTGAATAGTTCTACACTTACATGATGCACTGAAATACGCAGTAAAATAGTGTGGACTGTCTTTGCTAATAACTGTATCGTGTTCAGTACTAGACTGTTAATTGGAGATCAAGCCTGAAGGAAGTGTCTACTCAACTGTATTCTGTCTGTGGTCTGGCATCCTTAAAAGCCCCACTGGGTGAAAGCAGACCAGATATATTTTGTAAAATGATGAGGGGTCTGGGCCAAGTCTGAACATACACAAGATAAGAAAGGACACATAATTATGAAGATAAAGCCTAAGTGTCTGGTGGTGAGCCTCACTGGATATTTCAGACCTAGACTTTTGGGGTAGTGTTAGTGTGGAGAACTATAAAATCACACGTACTGCCAAATACAGACACAGTGGCAACTACATACTAGGGCTAGTATCTCAAAAAATTCAATGCTGTGAAAAAGGATTTTGATCATTTAATTTAAAAATTAATTTAATATGCATTACATTTAAAGTGGTATATCTCAAGCTTTCTTGTTTTAAAGTTGATACTGTGATCAGTAATCCATTCAAATCTGAATGAAAATATTAATATTAATACTAATATTTTGAGAATCTGGATTTCTTGGTTTATGAGCTATAAGCCATAATATTAGCAGTAAACAGTAACAGTAAAACAAAAAAGTCTTGAATGACACTTTAAATGTAATGAATATAAAATAGGACAGTGTACTTCTGAATGAAATGTTATCATGGATGCAAGAGATGCATAAATATATCTGTATGATAGTATAAGGCACAGGGAGGTAATGCCAGGTAATCCTGTGTTTTTCCTACTCAAGCATATCTGATTCAGCTGACCTGTTAATTGTTTGTTTTAGTAGGTCTGTTAAAGCAGGGTAAACTGCAGTAAACTGTTCTGGAATCCAACACTCCAGGACTGGGATTGCCCTACACCTGCCATAGGGGAACCACTTTTAATTCCCCAGAACATTAATGAATGGTTCTGTATAAATATCATGTAAGTGTGAAGAACATTTTTAAGGTATAAAGAATCTACACATGCCCTAGGATGAACCTTTCAACTGATATAAATTATTACTCTATTATTACTATTCTAAGACTTAGAGTCACACGAAAAATTAGGAAACCCCATAAAAACCTTTTGATCCTTATTTAAAATATATTGATCATTAGATCTCCCACATGTATTAGTACTTACAAATGACAAATGTCTACATTTGGAACCAGGTGGAACTGCAGATTATTATATTATCACATTTAATGTGAGCTGAGAGGGAATTCAAGAGTTTAATACAAGAGCTCTATACATATATCTCACAGGTGAGGTGCAGTGTTCTTTAGCTTTCTGGGATTCAGAATATGGCCCCATTACTTTTGGCATGTTGGTGTATATAAGGATTTATTATGTTAAACCTCATATCTCTTTACAGAGACGAAGAAAACCTTCTTAACTTTGCATAAATCTTAAAATCAAAATATTCATTTATATATTATATCAGAGTATTCTGTTCAATCATTCAGACGTGACCAAGTAAAGAACAGCTGCTATTTTTAAATTATGCCAAAACATTAAGAATGTTAGCATGAATGAAAATACAGGATTTTGCAACACTAGAAACACTAGAACACTAGAACACTAGAAAATTAAGTTGGGTCTGACCAAGAGATAGATCTGCCTAACCAGGGTCATGAAAGGGTGGCCCTCCAAATGCTTCTGATATAAACTGAATCAGATTTTGGATTTCTAAATGGTTATAGAAAAAATGACTGTACAATGACCGGGTCATCACTGATGTATGTCCCTTATCTGCTAGTTAGTCTTAAGCCCCCCCAACCCCCAACTTAAAAAGCAAATGTGGTTTAATCATCCTGTGTGCAGATCTGTGTTCTCCATTGTTCCCAACACTGCTGAAAAATCCAGCTCAATACCAGTTTTCCTGGTAGATGTTTTAGATGCTCTAATCTGGTCTTTGCTGATCAACGTGGTTGGAAAGCTGGTCATCAAAAAAAAAAAACAACGTATTCTGAGCAGGTCAGCAACCAGGTTAAGCTGCCTGACCTGCTTAGTAATTGGCCAGTATAGCAAATGTTTTCATTTGCGTTTGACAGATTTTCTGATAAACGTTTAGTTGTTCATGCTGGTAGACCATTTAAATAGCTAATGTACCAGGCAGTGGTCTGTTTTTATAACCCAACAGAGTTAACCTCTGTCCTTCTGCACTTAATTTCAAATTTGAATTGAATCTCCCTTTAATTACATTGATTGTTCTGAACAGGGACTACTAATCCTGATTGAACTATAGGAAGGTTGATTGATTCAAAGCACATTTAAAGTATTGATTACTTGCTGGTTAATCCTTAAATAAACCTCAGCATATCACTACATTTGTCTCTGACGTAAAAATGTTTTATATATATATATTTATATATATTTATTTAACATGTACTGACAAAAGTCATGGGATAGCAGTTTGTAAACTGATCACAAAGTGTTACCTTAGGTGACAGTTTGGGAATTATTGTTTGAGCATGGCCTAATAGTGGACGATATGGATGGGACATTCCAGTACACATTTAATGTTTCTCATTCCACAGTATCACATCATAGAAGAATACATCATAGAAGGCGTTAGCACCCAAAGTAGACAGAACTCTGGATGGTAATGATTCTGACCAATGACGTCTGTCCAGAATTGTCTGTGTGAATAGACAAGCAATTCCAACACAGAGACCCCACACTTGTATGTCGCAGGTCATCTTAGTGTTCTTTAGCTTCCATGAAATACTGGATAAGAAGACCCTCCAGAGTACCACATCAGTAGACACAGTACTTCACCAGGGCTTGCAAGGTTGCTGGAATCTAGAGCGCTGGCAACATGTAGCGTGAGTTGATGAGTCACAGTACTCATTGTTTTGGGCTGATGGAAGGGTTCATTTTTGGCACAGACCCCATTAACCAATGGATCCGAGGTGTCAATAAGGCAATGTGCAGGAAGGTGGTGGTGTGGGGTGTATTCCCATGGCATGGGCTGGGTCCACTGGTATGTCTAAGCACATCATTGACCTGCCCCCCTATGTTTCAGTACTTAATACTTAAGATAAGTACTTGAAAGTACTTAAGGTAATATAATCCTTTATTAGTCCCGCAGCAGGGAAATTCACATTATTACAGTAGCAAAAGGATAGTAAAACATATGTCTTCTTCTTCTTCTTCTTCTTCTTCTTCTTCTTCTTCTTCTTTCAGCTGCTCCCTATAGGGGTTGCCACAGCGGATCATCTACCTGATCCACATTATAGTTTTAGCACAAGTTTTGTCATGCAGGTTTTACAGTGCACTATATACAATATAGAGTATTGTCATTGTAAATAATAAGTCATTCTCAAACAGGATAGTGCACTATGCCATTGAGCCCAAGTTGAAATGATTATATGACGTATTTCTGGTACACACATGACACTGTGGATTGAGCAATGTTAAACGCTCACACAAGTTTGAATATGTAATGTTCAATTCATCTGGCACGCACTATCATGCCTCATACTCTGACAATTAATGCCACTTTGCCATTTTTTCTTTCCTTTGTTGAGACTGTCCCAAATTAGCCTGAAATTGGCCCTGTCAGGTTGGCCCTGGTATTGTTTTGATTTACCTGCAAAGTAGAGTACACAAAACCAGTCAAACCCACATGTGTACACACTGGTTTCACGCTGTACATTGTAATACTAAAGATGTGAAAACATCATATGCTTGTGTGACAATTATGATATCATCCGCCTGTCCCTGTTTCTCACTCTTCAGTGTACGGAGGAGAGTGTGAATTTACCACTGTTGTCCAGGGTGTCTCATGTGGGTGTTATCTTTTAGCCTGATCAGTAGAGGACAGATGACACACTGCTTCTTACACAGCAATGTCTCTCAGGTGCCCTTGAGTCAGTATTGATTCCCCACCTCTCTTTCTTACACACAGACATAAACACACACACACACACACATTCCCTTCCTGCAAGAAAACAAAAAACTAAAATTCTAGGTGCAGCAAAGAGACAGATAAAAATGTGTGTGGGTGTATGTAAGATGTATGTGTGTGTAATCATGTCATAATTGATCGTGATTTTTTGAGGCTCACTGTGTGCAATTACACATTCACTCAGTTGAAAGATTTCTCATTTAAGTTTTCAAACAAAACAAATGTCTACTAATGACTTAAAAGACACTGGAGAGAGAGAAAGAGAGAGAGAGCGTGCCCGTGCCGATTTTCTCCCGCAGAGCCAAAAACAAGTCTAAACATGGTCATGGTGACAGTGAATTGGAAAATGTGTTTACCATTAGCGAGTGAACACAGGCTGTACTTGTCTACAAGAACAGAATCAGCCCTTTGAAAATGAAAGCACACCATCTTAGCTTAATTATACTTTTTAAGAATTTTTTATACCCCTCAAGCCCACACCTGGCTTTAGGCTTGGTGTCAATCAGATCATGTTTATCTGCTCCAGAGAGTCCTTTTCTATGCATTTGCACATCTATGTCTGCAATGTGTGCTACTTGGGGCATGTTAACACCTGGCATTAATGTGCATTTTTTTAGCTGGATAGTATTTGGATATACTTTGACTGGATTTTGTTTATACTTAAAATGGTTCTAGCATGTGGTGGAACAGTATATGGTCCTTCCATCCCTGTAACTTATCTATAAGTAAATGGGAATGGACTATTTAAACCTCAAGGGAACAAACTCTGTAATACTGTAATATTCTGTAATACTAAATAAGTACAAGCACACACATTTGCCCACACCAGGGAGAGAGTGAGGCAGATAGAGAGAGCATAAGAGGGATAAAGTAATGTAATTTGTACTTGTATTATGTTTATTTCAACAGACATATTTTCACTTACCTGGCAGATTCCAATCTTAGAAAACAAACTATATTTACACTTGCATTAAATGTGGATAAGATCTGTCTCTGACCACCTCTGAATGTGATTCACCTAAATGCCACAAATGTAAATGTTTCAATTATCGTAATCTGATAACAATGCATCATGGGGTTTTTAATGCTGGGCTGTATTCTGAAGGCATTCATTAGAAGGGGTGTCCACAAACATTTGGATAAACAGTGATCTAGGTGATCCAGTCCAGTGAAAATGTCAAAATTATTTATAAAAGCTTATGCCTGTTTAAAACTTGTGACCTAATAAAATCCCAAACTTGTCAGCACATTCTCAGAGCTCCAAAGTTCACTGGCCAGTGGAGAGCAGATTCAGTGACTCTCTACCTGCTGTAGACTTGACAACAGAAATGAAATTGTGACAGGAATGAGATTGGGAAGGTTTTCCTTTATTGGAAAGTAATTGACAAGGAAACAAGTGTATTATAGACTGACACAAGTACTATGATCTAATAGGAGATCCATGTTTTATAAAAAGGAAGTGTCAAAGGTACTTATAAATGCTTATGTTTGGTCAGTACTGGTGATCTAATTAAGTCCAACCTTGTCCAGTACATTTCCAGTGTTCACTGGCTGAGGAGGTAGATAGGTAGTAAAATGTGCATAACTCTGCAATAATTTAGACATGAAATGAGTTGACATAGGCAGTCCCCTTCACAAATAGCTCTCTGCTCAATCAGGGGCAGGGGGGGTAAGTGGCCCAGGAATGACCAGCCTATTGTGCATCATTAAGTGCCTCTGTTTCAGGCCAATGTCTTTTACATTGTGTTCCTGCTGTAGTCTATACTGTCTAGAACAGAATCATATTGTGACAGGGATGAAACTGAGATTCAGAAGATTATTCTTTTACAAGTGATAGGTGGTACCCTATATGTCCAAATGTTTGTGGACACCCCTTCTATTCAGTGCATGCAGCTGGTTTAAGATAAAAATGAACAAATTAGCACCATGCTTAATGCCAATAGTGGGCTCGAAGGGTACAAGACCCCCCATACCGAGTCGTGGCACAGTGGAACTGTGTTCTCTGGAATGATTATCTTCCATCCAGTAGTTCTGGGATGAGTTGGGGAGTTGAGGATGAGGTAGGTTGGTGATCATCCAACATGCTAACGTCACTAAAGGTTTTGTTGCTGAATGCAATCAAATCCAGAAAGACTTTTTGGTACAGTTATTCCAAAAAAACAGGATAAACTCTTTTTCATACCATTGAAGAAGAAATGAGGATTTCATGAGAGTACTGTGTTGTATAAAAGAGTGTCATAACTACTTATAAGTGCTTATGTCTGGTCACATTTGCTGACCTGATAAAGTCCAGACTTGTCCAGCACATTTTCCGAGCTCCAGTGTTCACTGGCTCAGGAGGTAGATAGGTAGTAAAATGTGCACATCTCTGCAATAATTTAGACATGACATGAGTTGACATAGGCAGTCACGCAATATTATGTCAGTGGTCAAACCTTGTTTATGCTGGCTTAAAATTCCACTGGGAAGCTGGAAATCAGAAAATCCTCTCAAGCTGCCAACACACACAGTCACAAACATACACGGTTTCAATCTGATTACACTGGCAGAGCATTCAGATTAATCTGTGTTTGATTAATAATCCTACTCTCAGTTCAGACAGCTCGGAGGTGGATTAGCTAGGCCAGCATGGTCCATTTAAAAAAAAAGTCTAAACATTAAATTTACTCAAAGATAAAGGAGAAGAAAAGAGGAATTTGGGGCTTTTAATCATCACTCTAATCTATTTATCTACAAATCTGAATAAAAGCACTGTGCTTTAGACACACACGTACACACAAGCAGGACTATGTCATACTTGCAGCGATGAAAATGCACATCCACCACTGTTAATCATTAATGATAACACACTTTTCTCAGCTTTATGAGTCACCCGCCAACACAAGCACTACTGCTGACGCACTTGCTCCACTTAGGCCTTCAATTCTCCTTTCTTCTCCTTTTTGTTGTGGAGACCAGAACAAAGGATTCTCCACCCAATCAAGGCCAGAATATAAATGGCCCAGGAAGCCCACTCTAAAAGGCCAGACAAATTTCAATCACTTAATCAACATTATGTGAAATTTGGTATTTTTTGGATGTCCCCATACAGTTAATTAATTTTCACTGACAGTGTTAAACATATGAAAAAAGTTTTAGATTGAGAGTCTGTCTTGGAAATTGTACCAAATACATTTAGTGTTTCATCTTCACTTTAATGTCATGTCTGTGCCTAGGGGTAGCAATAAAGGTGTAATGGTTCTGAGCCTTATGGGATTCCATATCTCATTTCAGTGAGATTGGAAGATACACCATTAGCTTTACAAGTTGAAACTGATTAGACAGGTATGTATTAAATTCTGCACTTAAGTCTAGCAGCACAAGCAGGGAAACACAGCCTTGAGTAGAGCCAAGAAGATTATTTAAAATCCTTACTATGGCTAAGTACTAAATATCTGAATACAGCCCTGGTGGTCTATAAATATTAATTAACTGATATTAGATATTAGTTATCAGATATTAGTTATCTAATATTGAGTAAACTAAACTTTAGGTTTGAGGTGTTACCTTTAAAATATGATGGCTGGATTAATTCTTTGCACAGACACAGTCCCAATACTGTTAAACTTACATGAAGCCTCAAAGCAGCTCACAGACGGTCGGTTTAGACTGTCTGTCTGCAGACTGGTCCCAGCTTTGGTTTGTCATCAGCTACTAATGCTACTCTGTCAACTAATTAATATGCACATTGGGATGGGTCTCTAGGATATTGTCTTGGCCATTTTAATGACCGCTTTAAAATTATCCTTAGTCACTTCACTCTGCAGCAGACAGATATTGCTGGCCCCTACGTGGATGCTTGTCCTCAAATATATTCCTATTCTACTAACATCTGGCACCTTGGCTCCCAGCAAACAGCTAACTGCGAGTTCTTTTAACAGGTTCCTCAAAAGGTACATATACCCACATGCTGACACACACCTGGCACTCAGGAAACTGCAGTAGATGATCAACTTCAATAAAGCCAACCTGAAAAAGTCGCTTCCAAAGTTTTTTTCCAACACATCATGTGTACTATGAAGAAAACATGCTGGACCACTGTTACTCCACCATTGGGGAGGTTTACAAAACCCTCCCCAGACCTCTGTTTGGCAAATCAGAATATTCCACCATCCGGCTACCACCCACTTATAAACCAAAACTAAAATGGGAGCCACCAACTATCAAGGAGGTTCATTACTGGTCAGACCAGTAAGACTCTGTGCTCCACTTTTGATCACATGCCTTGGTTCCTCTCAAGGTTTCGTCTTCCGAGTCTAAGGGAGTTTTTCCTTGCCACTGTTTGCCCACTGGCTGCTCATTTGAGGCTTGGACCCGGATTTGTGACTTCTTCTTGTAAAAAGTGCTATATAAATAAAATTTGATTGATTGAATTTGACATGGACTGGGAGATGTTCCATGATTCGTCTAAGTGCATTGGTGAGTGTGCTGATTTATTCACTGGTTTCATCAGAAAGTGGATGTTATGCCCACAAAGTCAGTTAGTGTTTACCCCAATTAGAACCCATGGCTCAACTATGAAGTCCACACAGTTCTGGATACACGTACCACTGCTTTTAAATCTGGCAACTGGAAAAAAGCAAGCTATGCACTCCATAAGACCATAAAAACAGCAAAACGTGAATACAGAAACATAGTGGAAGCACATTTTAACACCTGTGTCAGAAGCATGTGGCCAGCGTTAGAGAAAATCACGTCCAGTCATGGACCAGTGCAACACTTCCAGATGAACTAAACTCTTGCTTCAAAGTGAGTGTAGAAGATCAAAGCGTGCCCATGGAGAAAGCCAAGTCCACAACCAACCCACACTCCGTCTCTGTAGCTGACAGATCCTTTAAACATGTCATCACCTGCAAAGCCACTGGCCCAGAGTGTTCTGGGTGTGCTTAAAGCAGGGGTTCTTAACCTGGATGTACTTCTAGGGGGGTTGCGAATGTGACACTAATTAAGATGTTTTATCAGCTAAATGTGCGATGAATCAGATTTAAGCGCTAAACTTTTTCACACTGTATCATTCTCAGTCTTGATGGAGTGTCATGAAGGACATGGCTTGACACACCCACTGTTGTTTAAAATAGAGCATTTTTAGAATTTTTTTCACTGAATGAAATTGACTCACTCGCCATTCTGCTTGACTCTTTGATTTTGAATCAGGTTTGCGCATGCACATTGTGGCTCGGCACGTCATCCAGGCTGGATTAAAATGGAGCGTTTTTTAGAAGGTCGTATTGGAAGTGGGGACACAAAACACACTAGAGCAGGGGTTGCAACCCGTGGCTCCGGAGCCACATGCGGCTCTTTCATCTTTATACTGCGGCTCTGCGTGGCTCAGGAAAATATGTTATAAGTATTTAATTGAAATGTATTTTGTTGCGTTAATTCTTTTGTAAATTTTCATTCTAAATTGGAAGATTATTGTGATCTAAAATTATACTTTATTATTGTCTGTCGCTCAAAATAAGCATCACACTTGTGGAAGCCGGTTTACTGGCAAAGTCCTGCGGGTGAAAATCAACCTGATCTGGATCCAGATCCAAATCTGAAGTCAGAGCTGGATTTGGATCTGGAACGCTTGACATAGGATCTTGAAGATGTTGCCCATCAGATGGCCACTCTTGTTCAGAATCCAAAATGGAGTGATATTGAGAACCTTCCAGGACAAACTTGTGTTTGAAACATGGAATGTCATCCTCAACACCTATATAAAAAGAAAGAAATATGCATTTGAAGTCCTGTCGATCTTCAGATCCACTTACAGTATATATGTGAGCAGCTATTCTCCACCATGAACTACGTTAAAAACAAACACTGCTCACACCTCACAGAAACAGCTTACAGTCCTGCAAAGGTGAAAGTGACTTCATACAGCCCTGATGTGCAGACGCTCTGCACAGAGGTTCAGGAGCAGAAGTCCCATTAACCCAGTGTATTTTTTAAATTCAGGTCCACTCTCCGTTACACAGTCTGAAAGCCCAAAGATAAGTTTTTGCTTCTGTTTGCTACGTGTTGCTACAATTGCTTACAATTTAAGTTCAGCTTTTTAATTCATTTGAAAGAGACCTTCAACTCAGCGGGTTGCTTTATTTTAAGAATTCAAAATGTTCAAAAAGCATTCATTAAATAAATGATATTTAATTTTATTGGATTTCAAACACACTATAGTTGTTTATACAAAGTGAAAAATGTAAGCAAAAGCAATATATACTGTGCTATCTTCATTTTAGGTGTCAAAAATTATTTGTGGCTCCCAGTGTTTTATTTTCTTTGGAAACCGGGTCCAAGCGGCTCGTTGGGTGTTAAAGGTTGCCAACCCCTGCACTAAAGGAACATCAGAACAGAAAAAAAAGTGAGAAAATATGAAAAGTACTAGGAATATTTTAAAAATTATTGATACAGTTTTTTCCTCGGAGTAGGGGGGTCACGAAATTTACTGGAGCCTAAAAGGGGGTCGCACAGTGAAAAAGGTTAAGAACCTCTGGCTTAAAGCATATGCAGATCAATTAGCAGGACTCTTCAAACTGACCACCATCGCCCCTTTTCCAAAAAGAGCCAGCGTCACTTGCTTAAATGACTGCCACCCATTTGCTCTGACCTCTGTCATAAGTAAGTGCTTTGAGAGGCTGGTCAGAGACTTCATCTGCCCCTCCTGCCTGCCACCATGGACCCACTGCAATTAGCATACAGGGAGACAGGGAGAACAGATTCACTGATGATGCAATTACCCTCATTCTGTACACTGCCCTCTCCCACCTGGACAAGATCACACACATGAGAATGCTGTTTGTGGACAGTGGACATTGTGCAGTTCACCATTCAACACCATCTTTCCCCAGAGGCTTATCATGAATCTCTGGGATGTTTATCTGAACAGCTTTCTGTGCAGCTGTATCCTAAACTTCCAAACAGGCTGTCAGCAGGTGGTGAGGATTTACATTTACATTTACATTTATGGCATTTAGCAGATGCCCTTATCCAGAGTGACTTACAAAAGTGGTTTGCTTTTCACTCAGATATTCTTAGCTAGTAGACGAGGCTAGAATCCACAGTTTCCTCAGCTTAGATGCTGTTGAAAACAATTGTCAGGTTGTGGAAAAGAAGGGAGGCAGAGTGTGAAGGACACAAAGTGATGGTCAGATGTTCTCTCCCAGGATGGGCACTGGAGTCCCTCAGGGCTATGTGCTCAGCCCACTCCCGTACTCCTTGTACACCCATGATTGCACAGCCAGCCACAGCTCCAACATCATCGTAAAAGTTGCTGATGACAACAATCATCGGCCTGCTCTCCAGTGACAACGAGGTAGCCTACAGAGAGGAGGTCAGCCTCCTGATACACTGGTGACTGGAAAGCAACCTTTCTCTAAATTTCAGCAAGACTAAGGAGCTGATAGTAGACTTCAGGAAGCAGGAGAGACATCACTCCCCTGTCTCTTATCAATGCGACCACTGTGGAGAGGGTGTGCAGCCTCTGTGTTTACATCTCTGAGGAGCTTACATGATCAGAACACACCATACAGGTGGTGACAAAGGCACAATGGAGGCTGAAGAGGTTTGGTCTGAATCCTTGCATCTTGAGGATGTTCTGCATCTGCACTGTGGAGAGCATCCTGATAGGCTGCATCACCACCTGGTATGGTAACTGCACTTCTGGTTGCACATATGTTAACTGCAAATCAAAAACACTGCAGAGGGTTTTGCACAACACCCAGCACATCACAGGGGCTCACCTCCCAAACCTTCTGAATTTAAACACAAGCCACTGTCTTAGGAAGACCAGAAAGATTATAAAGAACTCCACCCACCCAAGCCAGTGCCTGTCCTCAAAGCTACCCAGTGGTAGGAGGTACAAAAGCTTGAGGACCAGAATCAGCCAGTTCCAAGACAGCTTCTTCCCCCAGGCCACAAGGCTGCTAAACAGGCAGTAGTACAGTGTTTCGGTGAACAGCCAATCACAACCCATATCACCTGCCTCATCACACCATCATACCTCCACATAAACTCCTTCTGCACCTGCACTTTACTCAGAGCAGCAATTAGCTTCTCACTGGCACTACTCCCACCAAAGACTTTCTCCAGCTGCACCCACCAGACTGTATGCTACTACATTCTCCCACTACAGCTACATTGAAATCTATACCAGTGCACATGAAAATATAATGCAAACATCCATTTTATAATTTGTACATACAGAACACTTCTACAGTGCAATAATCTATGTATAGTGTAAGTTAATATGTATCTTCACCTAAGATGTTCACTCACCTTCACACATGTGTAATGTGATTTGACAATAAACTTGATTTGATTTGAGTAGGTGGGGAGTGGTGTTCATGTGGGTTAGCTTTGGCCTTCTGACTATGCCTCTGAGATGTAGCCCATTCATCTTGCTCTAAGGACTCTGAAGCAGGAGGCTACTAATACTGTAATGCTCTATCCTTTAATAGACCATGGATGCACACCTCTAACTTGTCCACCTTTTCCAACAGGGCTAATTATCTGACACTTAACACAAACACTATCATTATCACTGGTGTTGGAAAAGGGGTTTAAACTAAATATGCCACACTCTGAGCAAGTAATAAACCCAGCACCAGTCTTGTTTAAGCAGGTACTTATGCTTTAGTGTAGAATTAAAGACCAAGCAGCAGACAGACTCAGAAGATAAAATAGCTACTCCACTTGCTGGGACCATTAAACCTGTAGAAAAAGTCAGAAAACAAATTATATGGGTTAATGTGTTAGAAGGATTCATAGAAGTTGCACCAAACAGCTAGGCCATTTAGTCAACTTAAAACAGCTATTCCACAGCTGCTCCAAGCAAACATTTCAAACAGCTACTCCACTTATTAAACTTAACAAAGAGCTACTCCAGTTAGTACACTTAGCAAACAGCTGCTCCACTTAAACAGCTATTCCACTTAGTACACTTAACTTCTACTCCACTTAACAATCAGCAACTCCACTTAGTAAACTTGACAGCTACTCCACTTACATTTACATTTACATTTACATTTACATTTACATTTACATTTACATTTACATTTACATGTATGGCATTTAGCAGACACCCTTATCCAGAGCGACTTACAAAAGTGCTTTGCTGTTCACTCACTTAACAAACAGCTACTCCACTTAGTAAACTTAACAAACAGCTACTCCACTTAGCAAACAGCTACTCCACTTAGTAAACTTAACAGCTTCTCCACTTAGCAAACATCTACTCCACTTAGTAAACTTAAAAAACAGCTGCTCTCCTTTGTAAACTTAACCAACAGCTTCTCCACTTAGCAAAAAACTACTCCTCTTAGTAAACTTAAACAGCTACTCCACTTAGTAAACTTGACAGCTACTCCACTTTGTAAACTTAACAGCTGCTCCCCTTAGTAAACTTAACAAACAGCTGCCCCACTTTGTAAACTTAACAAAAAGCTACTCCACTTAACGCACAGATACTCCACTTAGTAAACTTAACAAATAGCTACTCCACTTAACAAACAGCTAATGCACTTAGTAAACTTAACAAACAGCTACTACACTTTGTAAACTTAACAGCTACTCATCTTAGTACACTTAACAAATGGCTGCTCCACTTTGTAAATTTAACCAACAGCTTCTCCTCTAAGCGAAAAGCTACTCCACTTAGTAAACTTAAAAAACAGCTACTATACTTAACAAACAGCTAATCCACTTAGTAAACTTAAACAAAAACTACTCCACTTAACAAACAGCAACTCTAATAAGTACATTAACAAATAGCTACTCCACTTAGTAAACTTAACAAACCACTACTCTGCTTAACAAACAGCTACTGCACTTAGTAAATCTACCAAAAAGCTACTTCACTTAAACAGCTACGCCACTTAGTAAACTTAACAACTTCTCTGCTTAACAGCTACTCCACTTAACAAACAGTTAATTCACTTAGTAAATTAACAAAAAGCTACTCCACTTAACGAACAGGTACTCCACTTAGTAAATGTAACAACTTCTCTGCTTATCAGCTACTCCACTTAACAAACAGTTAATTCACTTAGTAAACTTAAAAAAACTACTCCACTTAACAAACAGCTACTCCACTTAGTAAACTTAACAAATAGCTACTCATCTTAATGAACAGGTACTCCACTTAGTAAACTTAACAAAAATTACTCCACTTAACAAACAGCTTCTCTAAATTATACCAAACAGCTACTATACTTAACAGATATTCCACTTAGTAAACTTAACAGCTACTCCACATAGTAAACTTAACAAACAGCTACTCCACTTAACAGATACTTCACTTAGTAAAGTAAAAAAGCTACTATACTTAACAGATATTCCACTTAGTAAACTTAACAGCTACTCTTCTTAGTCAACTTAACGGCTACTGCATTTAACCGCTACTCCACTTAGTAAACTTAACAAACACTTACTCCACTTCACAAACAACTAATCCACACAGGAGTATGAACACTGAGTAAGAAGCTAGGAAGCAGTAGCCAAGGAAAAGTGTGTAACCATTTTTAAAGTGCACACTGAAGGTGTAATCAGGCTTTATTAATAGAACAAGTCACTGAAAATAAATACAGATTTGTGAAGGAGGTAGGGACTATAGCTTGCTGTGAGAGCAAATATAAGGAGGAGATTTGTCTGCAGTGTCAAGAGCATCAGAGGATGTCTGACAGTATGTTGGCTTAGAGAGGGGTGGGGGAGTCAGTCACAGAAAAACAATGTATACAAAACACATCACGATTCAAAGGGAAATGGATGGTTGTTTAGTGCGCACTGCAGACTGAAATGTTTATAAATGGAGAAGCAATAGAGGGTGGATCTGAGCAACTGTGCAAGAAACAGAAAATACAGCAACCTTTTACTTTCTCTCCCCAAAGGCAAAAAACAAGACCAAGCTTTGTAAAATGTTCATTACATCTGTAAAATTTCACTCTATATCCATATATTTGTGGAAACCCCTTCTAATTCATTCAGATACTAAATTGCACCCATTGCTGAAATATATGTGAAAGTGCACAAACACACAACTACCTAATGAAAAGTACTGCCAATAGAATAGGACTCTACAGCTGCTGAAGTTCTCAACAGGGCTAGGCAATTTGATTACATGTGTCTTGTTCTCTCATCACTTCATTGGCTACCTAATACATTCCTTATTGACTACAAAATACTGCTTCTAACATACAAGTTGCTCAATGGTTTAGTTCCACAGTATCTTAAAGAACTTCTTAAACTGTACAACCTGTCATGTACAATTCACTTCTAACATGTGGACCTATTGACAGTCCCTCGAATTAGAAAAACACTGCAGGGTGAAGAGCATTCTCTTATAAAGCTCTCCAACACTGAAATAACCTTCCTGTTACTGTTACTCAGACACACTCTCTGTCTTTAAATGTCAGTTGAGTCTTTTGGTTAAGCCCTTTTTTACAGGCTGTTTTCTTGCTGTTGCTGTATTATACACTGATTACATGTTTCTGTTCATTACTGTAGTTCCTACTAAACCACCTCCTTTATAGGCTCTTCACCAGATTATCTATGATTACCTATTTGTTTCTCTTTCTCTCCCATCTGCATTTGCATTTGCTCACTCATCCCACATTAAAGATTCCACCTATTAACCTGCATGGACATCCATATTAACACTGAGCTTGTATCCTTTGCTCAGTCTCGTTCTCTCATAACTCATTCACGCCCATACACGACATGCTCACACTATTAGCAATAGTTCTTTATTATTTTACTCCTTGTTGTGCTTTATGTCTGTTATCCAGTGTCTACCAAAGGAGGGTGGGTTCCCCTTTTGATCCTTGGTTCCTCTCAAGGTTTCTCCCTCCTAGCCTGAGAGAGTTTGTCTTGCCATTGTTACCCACTGGTTTGGTTAAAAGAGGATCAGACCGGGATTTCTGTAAAGATTTATGACAAAGCCTATATATAAGCTAACTTTAACAGATTGATTGACTCTCAGATAAACATGAACCTATTGGCATAATAGTAACATAATGCCTAATGCCAGGCATGGTCTAGAGTAGTATAAAACTCCCAGCATTGACCTGAGGAGCAGTGGAACTGTGTTCTCTGAAATGATGGTTCTCCATCCAATACATTTAGCATAAGTTGAGAAATTGAGAGTGAGGTGGGGTGGTGATCTTCCAACGTTCTAACCCATTAAGACTCTTATTGCTGAATGCAATCAAATCCTCTGATTTATTATTATTAATATTATTTAGATTTATTATTATAACAGCTACTCCACTTAGTAAACTTAACAGTAACTCAACTTCAATAAACAGCTACTCCACTTAATAAACTTAACAAACAGCTGCTCCACTTTGTAAACTTAGCAGCTACTCCACTTAGTAAACAGCTACTCCATTTAGTAAACTTAACAAACAGCTACTCCACTTAACAAACAACTAATCCACACAGGAGTAAGAACACAGAGTAAGAATCAGGAAGCAGTAGCCAAGGAAAAGTGTGTAACCATTTTTAAAGTGCACATTGAGGGTGTATCAATATTAATAGAACAAGTCACTGAAAATAAATACAGATTTGTGAAGGAGGTAGGGACTATTGCTTGCTGTGAGAGCCAAAACCTTCATTATAAAAACTACATATAAATAAACTTAAACAGATTGATTGACTCTAGAGCAAATACACTTGAAACTATTGGCATATATAACATAATGCCTGGCGTGGGCTAGAATAGTGTAAAACTCCCAGCATAATACTCCCAAACATATTTCATTGGAATTTAATGTGAAAGACCAACACAAAGTGGTATACAATTGTGAAGTGGAAAGAAAATTTTATATGATTCAAAACATTTTTACAAATAAAAAACTGAAAAGTGCTGTGTGCAAAAGTATCCTTTTATATATATTGAATGCAACCAATTGCATTCAGAAATTGCCTGATGACTGCTAATGACTGAAAAGAGTCCACCTGAGTGTAATCTAATCTCAGTACAAATACAGCTGCTCTGTGATGGCCTCAGAGGATGGTTGAGAGAACACATCAGACAGGTCAGGAATAAGGTTGTGGAAAAGTTAAAAGCAGGCTTAGGCTATAAAAATATTTCCCAAGCTTTGAACATCTCACGGAGCACTGTTCAATCCATTATCCAGAAATGGAAAGAGTATGGCACAACTGTAAACCTACGAAGACAAGGCCATCCACCTAAACTTACCAAGGACAGCACTGATCAGAGATGCAGCCAAGAGGCTCATGGTGACTCTGGACGAAATGCTGAGATACACAGCTCAGGTGGGTGAATCTGTCCACAGGTCAACTATTAGTCGTGCACTGCACAAATGTGGTCTTTATGGAAGAGTGGCAAGAAGAAAGCCATTGTTAAAAGAAAACCGTAAACATCACATTTGCAATTTGTTTTGCCAAGAAGAATGGGCAAAAATTTCAGTCACTAGATACCCTAAGCAATTTGCAGCTGTAATTGCAGCAAAAGGTGGTTCCACAAAGTATTGACTCAAGGGGGTTAAATACTTTTTCACACCACACTTTTCAGTTTTTTATTTGTGAAAAATGTTTTGAATCATGTATAATTTCCTTTCCACTACACAATTGTATACCACTTTGTGTTGGTCTTTCACATTCAATTCCAATGAAATATATTTAGGTTTGTATATATCTATATAAAAGTATATATAATATATATACAGATCACCTCTAGAGCAGTGATGTTTTGGGGCTGTTACTGGGCAACATGGACTTTCAACTCCCTCCACAAATTTTCTATGGGGTTGAGGTCTGGAGACTGCCTAGTCCACTTCAGGACCTTGAAATGCTTTCATTGCACAAGCGGTGTGTTTGAGATCATTGTCATGCTGGAAGACCCAGCCATGTCCCATCTTCAATGTTCTTACTGATGGAAAGAGGTTTTGGCTTAAAATCTCATGATACATGGTCCTGTTCATTCTTCCCTTAACACAGATCAGTCATCCTGTCCCCTTTGCAGAAAATCAGCCCCAAAGCATGATGTTTCCACCCCCATGCTTCACAATATGTTTGGTGTTCTTGGGATACAACTCAGCATTCTTCTTCCTCCAAACATGACAAATTTTTACCAAAACATTTTATATTGTTTTCATCTGACCAATTCTCCCAATCCTCTTCTGGATCCTGGATTCTGGACCCATATGCTCTCTGGCAAACATCAAACAGGCCCGGACATGTCCTAGCATAAGCAGGATTTGAGTCCCTCTCTGTGTGGTGTGTTACTAATGGTAGCCTTTGTTACTTTGGTCCCAGGTCTCTGCAGGTCATTCATCAGGTCTCTCTGTGTAGTTCTGGGACTTTTGTTTATCGTTCTCATGATCATTTTGACCCCAGTGGGTCCCAGATTATCAATGGCCTTGTATGTCTTCCATTTTCTTACAATTGCTCCCACAGTTAACCTGCTTGCCTATTGTAGATTCACTGTTCCCAGCCTGTGCAGGTCTACAATTTTCTTCCTGGTGTCCTTCGACAGCTCTTTTGTTTCGGCCATGGTTGAGATTGGAGTCTGACTGTTTCAGGCTGTGGACAGCTGTCTTTTATACAGATAATGAGGTCAAACATTTGCTATGAAATGTTGCTGGTGCAACTAATTGCCATAGTGAAATGCACCTGTGTGCAATCTGTCATATGATCTGTCAAAATATACATAGACTTTTTTGAAAGGACCCAGAGGCTGCAACACCATTAAGCAAGAGGCACCACTAACCAAACAGAAGAAGGGATATCCACAAATATTTGGATGTAATATATATACTGTTTACCATTGCATACAAGCAGAAATATGAGGCATAATATTTCTTATGAATATCTTTGAGACATATGTATATGACTCCACACACATTATTTGGTGAATTGTTTTCCATGTCATGTCTGGGGTGGGTTCGCTCTCTCATTCTGTGTGTGTGTGTGCGTGTGCGTGTGTGTGTGACTCATGATCAGATTGAGATGCTCTGACATTTGAGTACAATTCTTCCAGCTCGCCCTACAACCCTGAAGACTGGCGGCGTGTTGGTAGTTTACAGTCTGGAGGTTACCAGAGGACAAACTTTTTCTCTACTGTAATCAAGCAATAAATCTGTCATTTCTCTGCACTGTCTGTCAGTTTCCTCTGCTTTTCTGTGAACAGAAGGCAGTTTTGCTCTGTTCTGCAAACAATTAACAAGCCTGTACTTTAAACCCGTCTTCTCCATGACTGACCCGCCACACCGCCTGGAAGTGATGCTGCTATAATGAGCTGTGATTCAGATTTGTCCACAAAACCTTTCTGTCTTATGTGTGCAGTTATTTTTATTCTGAAGAAGAAAATCAGTTATTTATTTGAGAATTCATAATACATGTATTGTAAATGCATATATACAAATCAAAATATGTTGTATGTGAGTGTATTAGCTTAATCAAACCCAAAGTGTGTGTGTGTGTGTGTGTGTGTGTGTGTGTGTTTGTTTGATGGATGACAATTCCATTTCCAAACTAGTGCTAGGATTTATCATTCCTCAATCCACAGTGTCACATGTACATACACCAAGGATACATCACCAGAAGAAATTCTAGAAAGCTTGGACCCAATGGCACAGTGCATTATCCTGCTGAAATATCCCTTCATTTTTGGAGTTCACAAAGTTCATAAAGGACTGCAATTGTTCATTAAGCTCTGAAGTGACATTGAAATTCTTATGCCAGTGAACCCAACCAGTATCATCAGAATACACCCCGCACTAGTATGGAAACACCACCACAGTGCCATGTTGACAGCAGGCATCCATGGTTTCATGGGTTGTGTGCCACACATAAACCCTCAACCCAAAACAATTAGTACTGTGACTCATCAGACCACACCACATATTTTCAGTTCTCTAGGGCCTAAGAAGCAACGTCACAATCCCAGGTCAGCTGCTGTGTCTGGTACCGTGGTCATTGTGGGATTTCTGCTCATATTTACCAGACTAAAGAACACTGCACTGACCTGGGATTTGGAAGTGGGGCCCCTGACATGAATGTGGATGTGCTTTCTGACAGAGTCACTTGTCTGTTCACACAGATCATTCTAGCCAGACACGATCATTAAGCACCCATTGGTGGCCACTATGCTGTCCACCCTTGGAGGTAATGCCTTCATTTATTTAAGTACACGTGTGGCACTGTGGATCAGTGCAATAAAGTATCAGTGCAAGTGTATAATATGCATGTCCATATCCCATCAATCTGACACCCACTTTCAAGCCTTGCCTCTTGTTGCCTTGAGAGCATGCTGGCC
Source organism: Acestrorhynchus altus (assembly GCA_034509495.1). Classification (NCBI taxonomy): domain Eukaryota; kingdom Metazoa; phylum Chordata; class Actinopteri; order Characiformes; family Acestrorhynchidae; genus Acestrorhynchus; species Acestrorhynchus altus. The sequence continues at coordinate 29,428,891 of CM067504.1, read as the reverse complement.
GGTGTTCAGCCTTATTCACAAGATAAAACCAGGAACACAGTTACCAGAAACAATAAATTATTAAACATTTAGACTGTTATGGGCAATATTTATTGAACTAATCATACAGACGTAGTGCATCTCAATATGCTGTTGGGCCTTTAGAGCCATTTATATAAAAAAGGTTATTTTGGCAGGTTATGAGACTTTCTGGGCCTTTCCTTTATTTAGCCCCATTCATCTTCTCTAATGTAGAACATGAATTAACTAATTGCTCTTCCTCAGGGTCTCCCTCACCACTTTATTTTTAATGCTTTATAAAATGAGGTCATGTTCTACATTTTTCTTCTATTTTATTCTTGTTCCTTGAAGTTAATTTTGTGTTTGTGTGGTTTAATTTGCCACACATTCATTGTTCATTTTACACATAACCAGTTTTTAAATCTGAATCACAAGCTAAAATATTTAATCTCGCTCATTTGTTCATGTTTAATAGACTGAGGATGCTTCAAAAGAGGGCGCTATTAGCACTTAATGAAATTTTGTGCTTCACATTATTGATGCTGTGTTGAGGATGAGATATAGGTGTACGTGAACCTTAAAGTTTTCTGGGTTTGGTTGACTTACAACACGTGATTGTGATGTGGTATCAGAGTAATCGTGGGTAGTGCAGTTCATGAAGTCAACAGGAATGGAGAGACAACCATCATGACCCTTGTCTTTTCTTAAAATTAATGACCCAGAACTTTGGAGAGATGTACTCAGATCCTCGAATCATTTAACACATTAATGTTGTTGCATCATTCTTTATTGTACAAAAAGATGGAGAGGGAAATTAAATTGTTCCTGTATGATTTGTTTGATGCCAAGTGTCTGGGTTTGGTGTGTTGTCTGCTATACAGAAAGGAAGAATAAAGTGTGCTTGAGAGAGAAGTGTGTGTGTTTTTTGTACTTTCTACCTGTCCCGGAGACAGGGGCAACATGGTGTGATTAATTCCTGTCTCAGTGTGCCCTACATGATCAGTGTGTTTTATGTGTATACAGCCGTGTGTGTATGTGTGTGTGTGTGTTGCTCCCTCAGCCCAGACAAGGCCAGCTCAGAATAGCACCACACACCCTCCTCCTGTCCCAGGTTTATATCATACTGCCAGATGCTTCTTGGCCAGTGTGTCTGACAGGCCATTTGACCAATAAGAGGCTTTGTTGTGTATGAAATTCCCTGTCCTCCCCCCAGGGGTCTTTCTGGGCCTTTCCTTCATTTAGCCCCATTCACCTTCTCTAATGTAGAACATGAATTAACTAAGTGTTCTAGAACAGGTTTGGCCCCACCACCTTACTTTTACTGATTTATGAAACAAGGTCATGTTCTACATTTCTCTGCTGCTTTATTGCAGTTAAGTTCAGGAAATATTCATCACTGTTTTTACATTACAGTATTAACATTAACCTTTTAGAATGAATCTGAAATAGTTAAAAATATTATTTTCACTCACGTTGTGATGAAGTAGGTTACTTTAACTACAGAAGTTTTAGCCCACTTCATGGGTAGGGTGTGGCGAGGGGTCAGAGGATCTGACCAATGAAGCAGGCAGAGGACAATTGTGAGTTCCCACTCACCAATTTATTAGCAAAATAAATATTTACATATATAAATGTGCAATAGGGGAGAAAAAAGAAAATAACAATAAAGCAATGACTCCGACCAATGACTGCAAAGTCAAAAATGAGTCACCTCACTCTGTGCTTCCCCTTTCCACTCAGATACACTAGTTCTCACTCTCACTCTCACTCTACTTCTACTTCTACTTCTTCTTTGTCTCTTCTTCAGTCCAACCACCCCTCTCCTTCAGCAAGAGATGGACTCACCCAGGTAAACTCACTTTCAAACTTTCAGTCGCTCACTCTTTTGACCCAGGATGAGAGTGGATCATGCACAAGTAAGAACAGGTAAGTGACCTCACTGACTACACACTGATAATGTGTATTTATAATTTTAAATCATTACACACACTTCAGTGAGATTTTTGTTCATTCCTCAAGGCAAAACTGCTCCAGCGTCTTCAAGTTAGATGGTTTTTGCTGGGGAACAGCAATCTTCAAGTCTGACCACAGATTCTCAATTGGATCAAGGCCCGGGCTTCACTCTGTCATTCCAATACATTTATGTGTTTCCCCTTAAACCACTGAAATGCTTCGGATCACTGTCGAGTTGGAAGTTGAACCTCTGTCTCATCTTCAAATCACTGACAGTCGGAAACTTAATAATATCCCTGTATGTAGCGCCCCTCATCTTACCCTCAACTTGGTCCCTGCTGCTGAAAAACATTCCCACAACATGATGCCGTCACCACCATGTTCCACTGTGGGGATGGTGTTGCGATAATGAGATGTTGGTTTTGTGCCAGAAATAGTGAAGTTTTCCTTGGTGGGCAAAAATTTTGGTCTCATCTGACCAGAGCACCTTCCTCCATTCATTTGGGGGTCTCCCACAAGCCTTTTGTCAAACTCAAAACAAGCCTTTCTATTTTTGTTTGTAAATAAAGACCTTTTTCTGTCCACTCTTCTATAAAGCCCAGCTCTATGGACTGTATGGCTTATTGTGGTCATATGGAAATATACTCCAGTCTCTGCTTGGAAGTTCCTTCAGGGTTACCTTTGGTGTCTGTGCTGCCTCTCTGATTTATGCCCTGGAGTTTTGGTGGGCGGCAATCTCTTGGCAGGTTTATTGTGATACCACAATATCAATTTGATATTGATAATGGATTTGATGGTGCTATGGGGGATCATTAAAGATTTGGACATTTTTTATAGCCCATCCCTCACATTTGGTTTTCCCATCCCATCTCCTTGGTCTTCATGATGGTGGTCCAGCATCCTGACATCACTAATGCTCACTGAATGTTGTCACATCCTCAAAGCAATGCTCCAAAATCTGGTACAAAACTTTCTCTGGAGAATACAGGCAGTTACTCCAACACAAGCAAGATAAACTGTTTTACAGAAGAAACAATGGATGAGCATGTGTCCCAATCCTTTTTTTCTGTAGTGTATTTAATATCCATATGTATACACAGTTGTGCTCAAAAGTTTACATACCCCTGCAGAATTTTTGCTTTCTTGTTTTTTTTTCATGATTAGTGGTTGGCTGAAGCCATTTTCTGTCAAACAACTGTTTTCTTTTTTTAAATCATAATGACAACCATAAACATCCAAATGACCCTGATCAAAAGTTTACATACCCCAGTTCTTAATACCATGTATTGTCCCCTCTAACATGAATGACAGCTTGAAGTCTTTTGTGGTAGTTGTGGGTGAGGCTCTTTATTTTCTCAGATGGTAAAACTGCCCATTCTTCTTGGCAAAAAGCCTCCAGTTCCTGTAAATTCCTGGGCTGTCTTGCAAGAACTGCGTGCTTGAAATCTCCCCAGAGTGGCTCAATGATATTGAGGTCAGGAGACTGAGATGGGCACTCCAGAACCACCACTTTGATCTGCTGTCACCAATGACAGATCAACTTGGCCTTGTGTTTTGGATATTTGTCATGTTGGAACGTCCAAGTATGTCCCATGCGCAGTATCCGGGAATTTAGCCTTCAGTATTTGCTGATAACGTTCTGCATTCATCTTCAACTCTGACCAACTTTCATGTGCCTTTGTCACTCACACATCCCCAAATCATCAGTGATCCACCTCTGTGCTTTACATTCGGAATGGTGTTCATTGCATCATTGACCTTGTTGACACCTCTCCAAATGTAACATTTATGTTTGTGACCAAAAAATTAAATTCATGTTCCTGAAGTTTTGAGGCTCATTTCTGTGCAGTTTGGTGTATTGTAGGTGAGATACTTTGTGGTATTTGTGCAGTAATGGCTTTCTTCTGGTGACTTGACCAGGAAGCCCATTTTTCTTCAAGTGTCTTTGTATTTAGTGTTCAGAGAGTCCTGTATTTCAGCTGATGTTAAATGTGGGTGTTTCTTTGCATTCCAAACAATTTTCCTGGCAATTGGGGCTGAAACTTGTTTGTCTACCTGACCGTGGTTTGGTTTTTACAGAGCCCCTTATTTTCCATTTGTTAATCACAGTTTGAACACTGCTGACTGGCCTTATCAATTCCTTGGATATCATTTTGTGTCCCTTTCCTGTTTTATACAGTTCAACTACCTTTTCTGTGCATGTTATCAGGCCATAATCACCAGGGTATGTAAACTTTTGATCAGGGTCATTTGGATGTTTTTGGTTGTCATTATGATTGAAAAAGAGAAAAGAAAGTTTGACAATAAATGGCTTTACCCAACCACTAACCATGAGTGGAAAAAAAGTTTGTATTATCAGTCATATTCTCTGAAAAAAGGCCAAGAAAGCAAAAAGTCTGCCAGGGTATGTAAACTTTTGAGCACAAGTGTGAAAAACATTGTCTAACCCTAAAGCTAACCCCAGTTTCCCATCCAGCTTTAAACAATGAAACAGTTTTTATTAAAAAAAACTATGGTCATTTTGTTGGCCCCTCTGTTGCAGATTACTCCTGTTTTTCCTCTGATATTCTACCAAAAATGAACAAAAACCCACAGAGGATTTGAGCAGCAAGGCTAGAAAATTGGTCTGAGGACCACACGGCACAAAGGCACTAAAACCCATGCACTGTCAGAATAACAGCAATAACAGCAAACAACCTCACTTCCAGAGAGCACATTTCCGTTTAATCCCAGACCCTGTCTCTTGAAAACAGGCGTGTCGTTGAATGAATGGACTTCTGGATCACCAATAAGTTTCAGGAAAGCTTCCAATGGACATCCTTTCTTACATTTCTCAAAGCCTGTCACTTCTACTATGGCTCCTTGCCTTTTCCATTTTCTTTGGACTGGCATGGCAGTAGAAATCTGCACACTGGCTGGCTGCTTGTCTACAATTCTGACTGGTCTGAGACCAGTTTTTCAGGACATTAGACTTTACACTCTGACCATGAAGGGTTCTATATATAATCCCAAAAATCTTTGGGATCTTCACTGATTCATTTTCATAGCAGTTTCCTCCTGTGGGTCTAAAGCAGTGGGTCTAGAGCAGGACTGAGTCATATGGACAAAAAAAAATCATATTTTATTCCATGTATATTTATGATGTGATATGTTGTTAAAAAACATTCTTTGTCTTTTTTCTATATTTAAATATAAAGACATATGACTTTCTTTTAAAGAATGTTAAATGGTGGATGAAATATGACTTTTTTGGCATTTTAAAAAGTGATAATGCATGAATGTCTAAAAATGTTCCTGACATAAAAACTACTATTAATTACATTTTATAAAGGATTTGTAGTCTTGTCCCCCAGTGTGATGTTCAGGGAAATAGCTAGTATGCATGCATTTTTAATCTCTTCATTGAAATTTATATTCACACTGAAATATAACTCACTGGTGCTACATCTCAGTCATTAAGGCAGGATGTTTGACTTCAGTGAGCTGGTTCATAAATGTGTTTGAATTTAATGTACATGTTATTAGACATCACCTCTTGTGCAATTAAAGAGTTTTGATTATGAGTTTTAATTCATTTTTTGAAGCCATCCAGTTTGCGCATGCTGAGATGGGATGCACACCAACTGCCTTGGTGATGAAGTCACAGCGTGGACAAATCAAGCTTGTAAACTGGTCTGAACTGGTTTTGGTGTGGTGGGAAGCAAATGCTTCATAAACATAGCAGTATCTCTACGGGTAATAGCTGCTTTTCACACATTTTGGGCCATGGTCAGTGGTGAGAAAAAGTTTTAAGTAAGTAATTATACTCATTATGCTCACACAGGAACTAGGCAATTTAGTATTTTAGATGAAGTGCTTTTGGGATATGGTAGGAATCTGGAATACCCAGAGGAAATCCACACAGACACAAGAAGACCAAACCAAAATATTCTTTGTAAATGAATCTGGATTTTATTTTAATAATTGATTGATTTTAATTGATAATGAACATGGATTGTATATATATATATATATATATATATATATATATATATATATATATATATATATATGTATGTATGTATTTGTGTGTGTGTGTGTGTGTGTGTGTGTGTGTGTGTATATGTATATATGTATAGTGCGATCGCTGTTGATGAAAACAACCTCCTGTACCACTCGTTGCTACTGCATTCAGCTCAAATGCTCGGTTGCCGAAAGTGTTCCACTGGTTGACTAGTAAGTCACAGAGGGGATGAAATGTATTGTCCAGGATAACAATCAGTTTGTCCACTTTTCCACCACCACCTCAAAACACTCCAGTGAGCATCCAAGAACACTTCTTGGTCAGTTTGTTGACCTTCTTGGTGTCTTCCCCTTTAATGCAACCTCCCCAACAGACTGCTACAAAGAAGACAGCGAACAGAAAGTGGCCAACATTTTGCTGCACACATTGAATGATCTGAGCTTCCGTAGAAAGTAGAGTCTGCTCATCCCCTTCTTGTACACAGCTTCAGTGTTGGCCCTTCAGTCCAATTTGTCATCCAGCAGGACACCCAGATATTCAACCAGCTTAATGTTCTGACATCAGCCCGCAGAGGGTCCAGAAAAGGGCTGAAATGTAGAAGCACTAGTCTTTCCAGGACATGGGATGTGAGGGCCACTGATCTGAAGTCATTGAAAGAAGATGCAGATTACCTCTTTGGAAAAGGAATGAGCCAGGATATTTTCCACAGCATAGGAATTTGCTATTGCTTCAGACTCAGGTAAAAGAGACACTGAAGTATCCCACTCAGCTGAATGGAACAGACCCCCCGTACTCCTGGGCTGATTCCATCAACTGCTACAGCTTGTGCTGGATGACACTACCTGTTTACAAACAGCACAATCCCTCCACCTCTCTGTTTACCAGTCCATTTGGCATCTGTGTCACCCCTCATGATCTGAAAGCCAGGAATTGAGATTGAGTCCGGAATATCCACATGGAGCCATGACTAAACAAAAAGAACACTTACATTTACATTTGTTGCATTTAGCAGACGCGACTTACAAAAGTGCTTTGCTGTTCACTTAGAATATCCTTAGCTAGTAGACAAGGCTGGAATCTAGAGAGTCCTCATGCTTAGATCCTGTTGAAACAAATATTTTTATGGAGTTAAATACTCCTGAAACAGATGAGTCTTCAGTCTGCGTTTGGTATACTTGGTATAAGGGAAGGAATAGGGTTCAGAAAGAGTTAAATGCAGATCCGGATGTTCAGTGTTATTCATACCATGACTAAAGTATTCCTTTATTTATAATAACTGAAGAAACAGATCCTGGGTCAGCTGCTGGGTACAACTTCTATTTTAACATCTAATGCTACAGCACACAGAGCCTCATCTGTGACATAAGAGTGCATTAGCAAGCTTCAGACAAGAAGCTCTGAATATTGCATGAGCTGTAGACATACGCAACCATTCACTGAGTTAACAAGACTAGAGAACAGGCTAACTTACTTCTAATTAATGCTTTTATATATATATATATATGTATATATATATATATATATATATATATATATATATATATATATATATATATATATATATGAATATATATAAATAAAATGAGAGAGAAAGATCTTGAAGAACACAAGCGAGTGATATGAACATGATTATATTATAGCATGTAAAGCCCATCTTTATCACTTGCGCTAAAAAGGGACACGGACTGAGTTGCATGCAAACCCCCACCAGTCGGCCTGTGTGAAAATAGAGTTGTGGTGTTGACATGCTCTGCTTGGGGTCTAATGACCCCCTGGTCTACAGGAAAGCCTAGAGAGATGGGGAGGGTTGGACTATGTGAGACAGAAAGAAAAAGTGGAGATTAAGGATGTAAAAATGCAGAAAAGGGGGAAAAATGGAGAGAAAAAGGAGGCAATGAGAGTTATATGAATATCATGACTCCAGAGCTCCACCTCTAAATCCACTTAGCCTCTAAATCTGATTATGGCTCCCTTATTCATTTTAAAGCAACAGCTAATTAGTAAATGTGCTAGTGTGGGTAATGGTGAATGTAAACATCAGTTTTAGTATAATGTTTTTTTTACCTGAATAATAGCTTAAGACGTCTTATTCAGTAAAACAACAAATGTCTTCCACAAATCCACAAATTCCACCTATAAATACACTCTTGTATAGTCATTTTTCCAAAAGCAAATGTTTATAATTGTCAGAAAGGAGTGACTGCATGTGGCCATGCTGATTTATCGAAACGTACATTCATATGGGTCTGCCAGCAGTGTACTGCAATGAACTGAACATATGGAGCAGATCTGGTCACAAGACGTTTGCTCACCTTGTCTTTCTGCTATACCCAATTGCAATCACTCCATTAGCCAATCATGTAATACCACCTTAAAAACACAAGGTGATTCATTTTTTTTGTCTGTGTGCTCATATTTATATAGTGTCCCTGCATTAAATTTTAGAACCTGAGATCCACACTTGTGGGCAGTAACATATTGTTTTCTAGGCTCCATATGTCAGGATCAGAGTAACCTATAGACATGATAAATGTGGTAGTGGTATTCTCATAATCAGATTTTTTAATACCATAGTTTAGAATATGTTGGGTCATGTATATATATAAACAGCTTGTGATGTTCTTACTGTGAGGATTACGGCCACTTCTATGTCCCAAGCCAGCATATCAGTCCATCCACAGCAGTTCAATTCTCCAGAGATCTGAGCACTGGTCACATGTGGCATACCTGCACACACCTGGATGTAATCAAGCAGGACTTGTAAAGTGTATAACAAGCTCCAGTGTCAGTGGGTCTCCTGTCCATTTAGTACATCTGAAAAATGCTTGTTAAGGGGTGAGCCTATGGAGGTGGGGCTAACTGAAGAGCGAGAAGGGTAGAAAACAGAAATAATTAATGAATTGCCTCAGCAAACAGTGCATTAACAACCCTGCCCACCACTACGAAATACAGGCAAACAACTTATTTCATAATCACTTGAGGTGGAGTTACAGAAGCAGCAAAACGGGAGTGCATTTACTAGGTTTGGAAAAACAAGTGTGATTTATCAGTATGCATTTTTTGCCGAGTGAATATTTTTATTGGACAAATCCAAAAAGTGAGAGCGTCCACTTTAAATTTACACACACACACACACACACACACACACACACACACACACACACACACACACACACACACACACACACAGACACACACACACAAACTGTCCTAGTTACAGAGCATGGATTTCTTGTACTTCAGATTTTTTACTGCCATCTTTTGTTGGGTTTGCTTTCGATGTTGACGTTGTACTGTGTTTTCAAAAAGGTAAACTGTTGTATATGTTATATTTGGCATTCTGTGAAGCTGTTTGTTTTCTTTTCATTGTCAAATTCATGATGAATGGACCAATAGAAACACAAAAAATATAGAATAAAATATGTTGATTTCCCTTCAAAGATTATTCTTCTCCTGTAAAATTGCCATTTGGGGGATATGAGGTTTTTGTATGACAGTAGTTATGTAGTTTGACTGGGGTTTTGAAATGTGTATACAATCTCTTACTGTTTGAGGAGATAAAATATACAAAACAAAACAATCAGAACACTTTTCTTATTAAACAATAGTTACAAAATGCTTTCAGTCACTGAGTAGGAGAGGAGTAGAGGAAGGAAGCTGGGAGTGTATTCATTTCTAAGCTTAGACTCGCATCACTGTTCTGCATGTCACAGCTCTCACTGGCTCAATGTCTTTATCCATCTTAATACAATCTACACACTCAGCCTCATCCATCTCCACCCCTGTATACAGCTGCCACCTCTGACGGCACATTCAGCACTCCTACACACACACACACACACACACACACACACACACACACACACACACACACACACAGTTATGAACAGACACACAGAGTACACGTTTCAGTAACTAATTTCTTTCCTTGTCATGCCAAAAGATTAACATACATCAATGAGCATTTAACGTAACATTTTCGAGTGCTCACTCTATTGTTGCACTCTTAAAACCAACCTGATGCCGAGCTTTTTAATTTAATGCAACTTTATTTGTCCCCCTTCAGTTTTTCACACAAAGCAATCCACCATCACACATTACAGGTGTTCACTCAGCATCACCAGCAATACAACTCACTCTCTCTCTCTCTCTCTCTCTCTCTCTCTCTCTCTCTCTCTCTCTCTCTCTGCACACTTTTCCACTGACATCATTGGTGAACTGTGACCCAGGACTATAAAATAATAAGGTTTAATAAATTTGTTTCAGCTAAAATAAAAAAATAACTAAATTCAATTATTTTCAAGTCGCAACACCATGTCTAAAGGACAGTCAACCACTTCAGAACCAAGCTCACAGTCATTCACTCACTCCCCCACACTGTTCTAGAATTTTTTTCACCATTCATTGACATTTTCTGGAATGTTCTTCCATAATGTTTTCAGTATTAATTCACATTTACAGAATGTTCTTATCTTTCATTGATACTGTTCTCCCACATTCACTGACCATGTTACAGAATGTCCACATCATTCATTCAAAATGTTCCAGATAGTTCTTATAATGATCTGACACTGTTCTGGAATGTTCATGAGCTTCATTCACAGTATTCCAGAATGTTGTCACCAATCATTCACACTGTGCTAGAATCTATTCATTACTCATTCACACTGTTTCAGATTATTCTCATTATTCATTTTCATTGTTCAAGACTGTTCTCGTTATTCAATCACACTGTTCCAGGCAAATCTCATCATTAATTCACACTGTTCAAGGCTGTTCTCATTATTCAATCACACTGTTCAAGACTGTTCTCGTTATTTTCTATAGCCTCAACAAGTGTTTTCTGTGGTTCCAGCAGCTGAAAGGTCACATTTAAACCAATCACATCTCTCTTACAGGAGGAGGGCCACTGCAGACATACTGTGTGTAACTGAAGTGATCAGCAATATATACGCAACTGCGTTGTTATACGTTTGTTTAGCGTGTGTTTGTGTGTGTGTGTGCATTTACTATTACGGAATTTATTAATTTATTAATTTATTAATACATTTACGGAATTACAATGTTGTGAATTTTTTTCATAATTTAATCCAAAAAGGTAAACTGTTGTATATATTATATTCATTTCAGTGATGTAATACATATGATACAGTACAAAAAAGGCTAGAAATATGTGACTTTGCATGTAATTAATATAAAATATGACACTTTACCTTTTTTGAATTAAATGATGATATGAACTTGATATTCTCATACCCTGAGATGTGTGTGTGTGTGTGTGTGTGTATGTGTGTGTGTGTGTGTGTGTGTGTGTGTGTGTGTGTGTGTCTTTTAACTGGCTGGAGTGAAAGGCGCATCCGGCTTCACAGCACTAACCCTCCTCTCCGTCACTTTAAATGGCATCTTAATTAGCATTAAAACCATTGATAAGGACTTAATGAGGGAATTAAGAGATAAGGGTTTATTCTACTTTCTTACCCTACCACACACACACACACACACACACATACATACACACACACACACACATACACACCCACACACACACACACACACACACACACACACACACACACACACACACACACACACACACACACACAGTGTTAATGCAGGATGAAGAAACACAGACATTGTTTTGCAAAAGCACTGAAATGCATCAGTATGCAGGGTTAAACTAAGCCTAAAACTGTAAGACTGAAGTCCCAAAGCAGAGCTGAGTGAACAGTGAATGAAGAGTGGAGAGAAGCACAGTATGAATCACACAATTGAAGCTAAAAACATCCAGGGGGAAAAGGAAGTGGGTGGAGGGGTGGGGAGATTTTATTGGTGATTATGTGAACAAAAGAGTTAGATAAAGATTTAAATAATAAATTGGGTATGCCCTGATCATTTGTTATTCCTTGTGTTTATTTTGATTAAGCATTATAAATCAAATAAAGAGTTAAAATATTTACATATTAACACAGTGTTGAATTTGCCATGATATGATGGTTGATGGTTGATGAATGTATGGTGAAGGGGATACTTATTGAGGTGAGGATTGCGATGAAGATATGGAGGCCAAGAGATTGGAGTGGAGCATGTGGAAACATTTAAAGCATTGCCAGCTGGTCCAGTAGATGGACAGGGTGGTTGAAGTGACAGCCTGAAGGATTAGGTCGTGGGAGGTGAGTGAGAGTTGATTGAGTCCAGTTATAGGGGAAAGTTTTTGTCTGGAAATGGTGGAGCGGGAGTCAGAGTGAGGCGACCAAACTTGAAAACAAGAGAGAGCATCAGCTAATGGATTAGACAAACTGGTGAGGAATTTTACATTGACAATGAATTGTTGACCACAGCTGTGTTGTCCGAGTAATTAATATGATGTGTCCAGTCCATTTGTGGCCCCAGAGCACAGCAGCTATGACAATGTACATCCCTGGAGCTGAGAGCTATGGCTGTGAGAGACAAACTCTGCAGAGGCAAACATTGTGAGAGGCAAACATTGCTGTGGCTGCTGCAATGACGTCCAAAACCGAGGCATGGAGCCATGTTGGTAAAGAGTGTAACATCGGATGGACCTGTTAGTGCATTGTGATGGAAATGGGAAATGCCATTCCAGTGTTCAAGCAGAAGCAGCCAAAAAAATACAGTTCAGAAATGCAGACGCAATAGTGCATGATGTGCTGGAACAGGTATGAGACGGAGGAAGCAAGAGAAAGGAGATGAGAAACAAATGATTGGCCCTGAGGGATGGTGCACATTGTGTAGATTAAATGCCCCAAGAAAGACAGCAGGTGCTGTGTTGTACAGTGGGGCAGAGTTAAGAAGCCTGGAAGGGTAAGCAAAATGCAGTTCAGCTTGTCATGTGGATGGACAGGGCAAGGAGCCATAAGAGGTGGAGAGATCGATAATGATGTGCTTCTTCCTGGATTATTTGTACATGGTGATGTCAGTGGGATTGATTGCAAGAAGAGAAAGGGCCAATCATTAAGCCCTTCCAAACTTCCTTGGCTAATAGGCAAGAGACAAGGTTGGGTTCCACGACAGCTGAAGGGAGGTTGGGAGAGGAGGTGGAGGATTCAGGCAGAGGGACGAGACCCAGAGAGAACCCAAGTGAAGACCATCCAGGAAGTAGCAAACAGAAGGAAGGGCAGGATGGAGGGTGGGGGCAGAGGACAGCCATGCTGGGTATGGGCCTGAATGCGGAAGGTGCAAATGCAGGAATTTGCAAGATGAGGGGGGAAAACCAGGGCATGAAGAACAAAAAGGAGGAGGGAGAGGAGCCAAAGGGAGAGGAGGAGGAAAAGCAGAGAGCAGGACAGGAGAAGAGAGAGCTGTGAATGGAGGCCAGAAGTGGGGCTTCTTGCACCAGCGGGGTGCTCCGAAACCAGGGAGGAGCACCCGGAATAGCAGCCACTCCATAAAGGAACAGGGTTGGATACACAGGCTGGGCAGGCTGAGCAGGAGAGAGTCAGGAGCTAGGAGTCCTAGCAGGGATTAACGGGGAAAACAGGTTCTTCTTGTTGGCAGACCGGGTGAAGGAGATGGCTTGTAAGTGCATAATTGCTGTCACTAATATAAAAAGATGATAAATTATGGCTTGGACCTGGTGTGCACTAATGGACAGATAAGACAATGAAATATTTTAAATGTGAGTAATTAAATTGAATGTAATGTTGTTCGAAAACCCCAATGAAACATCAGAAAAAAGGCCCCGCAACGTCGCCCCGTACGGCGCAACCGGGGCCCCACCCTGGAGCCAGGCCTGGGGTTGGGGCTCGGGAGCGAGCGCCTGGTGGCCGGGTCTTTGCCCATGGGGCCCGGCCGGGCCCAGCCCGAAGAGGCAACGTGGGCCATTCCTCCTGTGGGCCCACCACCCACAGGCCCTATGTCTTGGACACTCGGGTGAAGAGAGGGGCAGAGTTGTCAACCGATCACTACCTGGTGGTGAGTTGGATCCGCTGGCGGAGGGGCAGGCGGGAGAGACCTGGCAGGCCGAAACGTATCCTGCGGGTCTGCTGGGAACGTCTGGCTGAGCCCCCTGTCAGGGAAACTTTCAACTCCCACCTCCGGGAGAGCTTCTCACAGCTACCTGGGGAGGCGGGGCACATTGAGTCTGAGTGGAGCAGGTTCTCAACCTCCATTGTTGACGCGGCTGTACGGAGCTGCGGGCGTAAGGTCACTGGTGCCTGCCGTGGCGGCAATCCCCGAACCCGGTGGTGGACACCGGAAGTAAGGGATGCCGTCAAGCTGAAGAAGACGACCTATCGGGCCATGTTGGCCTCTGGGTCTTCCGACGCAGCCGACAGGTACCGAGAGGCTAAGCGTGCTGCTGCTAGGGCGGTCAAGGAGGCAAAAACCAGGAGCTGGGAGGAGTTTGGGGAGGCCCTGGAGAAGGACTATCGGTCGGCCCCGAAGCGATTCTGGCAAACTGTCTGGCGCCTCAGAAGGGGGAAGCAGTACCCTGCCGACACTGTTTACAGTGCGGGCGGGGAGCTGATGACCTCGACCGGGGATATCGTTGGCCGGTGGAAGGAATACTTCGAGGATCTCCTTAACCCCACCATCACGTCTTCTAATGTAGAAGGTGAGGCTGAGGACTCTGAGGAGGACTCGCCCATCACCCGGGCTGAAGTCACTGAGGTGGTCTGTAAGCTCCTCAGTGGTGGGGCTCCGGGGGTGGATGAGATCCGCCCAGAGTATCTCAAGTCTCTAGATGCTGTTGGGCTGTCCTGGCTGACGCGCCTCTGCAGCATCGCGTGGCGGACGGGAACAGTGCCCCTGGAAAGTCTACGCCAGGGTACTGGAGAGACGAATTCGGCCGTTAGTCGAACCTCGGATTCAGGAGGAACAATGCGGTTTTCGTCCTGGCCGCGGAACACTGGATCAGCTCTATACCCTCCGGAGGGTGCTCGAGGGTTCATGGGAGTTTGCCCAACCAGTCCACATGTGTTTTGTGGATTTGGAGAAGGCATTCGACCGTGTCCCTAGGGGTATTCTGTGGGGGGTGCTCTGGGAATATGGGGTCCGGGGCACTCTGTTAAGGGCTGTCAGGTCCTTGTACGACCGGAGCAGGAGCCTGGTGCGCATTGCCGGCAGTAAATCGGGCCTGTTCCCGGTGCATGTTGGACTCCGGCAGGGCTGCCCTTTGTCACCGGTTCTGTTCATAACCTTTATGGACAGAATTTCTAGGCGCAGCCAGGGGCCGGAGGGGGTCCAGTTTGGGAACCACAGGATATCGTCTCTGCTTTTTGCGGATGATGTTGTCCTGATGGCTTCTTCAGGCCAGGACCTTCAGCATGCACTGGAGCGGTTCGTAGCTGAGTGTGAAGTGGCTGGGATGCGAATCAACACCTCCAAATCTGAGGCCATGGTTCTCGACCGGAAAAGGGTGGCTTGCCCTCTCCAGATTGGTGGAGTTGTCCTGCCCCAAGTGGAGGAGTTCAAGTATCTCAGGGTCTTGTTCACAAGTGGGGGTGAGAGGGAGTGTGAGATTGACAGATGGATCGGTGCTGCCGCCGCAGTCATGCGGACGGTGTACCAGTCCGTTGTGGTGAAGAAGGAGCTGAGACGAAAGGCGAAGCTCTCGATTTACTGGTCAATCTACGTTCCCACCCTCACCTATGGCCATGAACTGTGGGTAATGACCGAAAGGACAAGATCGCGGATACAAGCGGCTGAAATGAGTTTCCTCCGCAGGGTGGCCGGGCGCTCCCTTAGAGATAGGGTGAGATCCTCGTCTACCCGGGAGGAGCTCGGAGTAGAGCTCAGGCATCTGTTTCGGATGCCCCCTGGGCGTCTCCCTGGGGGGGTGTTCCAGGCACGTCCTACCGGGAGGAGACCACGGGGTAGACCCAGGACACGCTGGAGGGACTATGCCTCTCGGCTGGCCTGGGAACGCCTCGGGGTCCCTCCTGGGGAGCTGGCTGAGGTGTCGGGGGAGAGGGAAGTCTGGGCTTCCCTGCTTAGACTGCTGCCCCCGCGACCCGGCCCCGGATAAGCGGAAGAAGATGGATGGATGGATGGATGGATGGATGGATGGATGGATGTAATGTTGTATGTAATACAACTGCAAAACATTGAAAAAATTCATTGTTAACCGTCAGGATTTGTTTAATCATTTACAACTTAGTGTAGAGCTCTGGAATTCTCACAGAAAAAATATCAACTCTAAACCTCTAGAGGCAAAAGCTCATTTAAAGAGATGGAAGAGGCCTTAGGAGGAGATACATGCGGCCATGAGCGAGTAGAGAGAGTGGCAGGTGGGAACCGCCACTAGGGATGCAGAGAGCGCTGGAAGTCCAAAGGAGAGAGAAGAGATGACTGCTGGCACCATTTGGAGCCCAAATGCAAAACTTGTGAGTGACCAATGCAGGAGGAAGTGGAGAAAGCTGCACCGGGAGCAGGAGTGGGCAGGATGGAAACTATAGACCAGGACGGTGAACCACAGGACCTGCGGTGGAAAGACATGAGGTACAGGAGAAAAATTTGTTGTTGTAGGCAACCAGGTTAATATTCATGACAGCAAGGTAGAAAGCCACAAGACTGCATGATGTGCAAAACTGTGTTGGAAGTGATGGGTTATATAGGCTGAGTGGGAGGAAATTGGGGATGGGACCATCTCCCAAAACTAAATGATTTCATAACTCTACAAGTTGTTTAGAATTGCTCAGGATAAAAGCATCAGATAAATGTCATACATATAAATTCATGTATGATTCATGACATAAAAGCATAAAAACAAAGTCAAATTGAACAACTTGCTCAACTTGCATCAAAAGTAGTAGTTTGAAATGCCATGGTAGTTTTAATTTGATGCCGATAAAGTACAATGAAGACCGATGAATTGTACTTTAAGGAGTTAAGTGTTTTTTTTTTACTTATTTAATGTGCTCTATAAATCTGAATTAAGGCTCAAGACTCCTAAAGGTTAAGGGCCCATCAGTAACATATTAGCAAACGCTCATTATTGAACCTACAACTGTCAATAACTCAGCTCAACCACTGAGCCACCACTGCTCCAGCTCCCACTCATCTTTTAGCTGGCTAGGTACCATATCTTCTACAAATGATGGACTGCCCTGAAATTGGCATGTAGTGAGACTGGACTGATGTGGTATTGCCTGGATCCAGGAGTGTCTTTTAAAAAAGCTCTAAGAGTGCTCCCATACTGTTCCATCCCGCAGTTTCAGGGCTTTTCTTATTCATAGAAACTGCTTCGGCATGGCATTAACAATACAGAAGTGTGACTGCTACAGCCTTTGCTGTTTTGGGCTGGTTTCAAGCCTGAGTACCTCCTGGAAAATGCCTGTGTAGCAAAGAATATTTAAAGGGGAATTCCATGAGTGGTTAGGTATGAAATGACGCTTTGCTGAATAACTTACTGACTTTCTGTGCACACTCAGACTTGAGATGTCTACAGCACAAATATAACAATTTTAATCCCCGTGTGTACATCTCTGCCATGGATGGATTACTTTTTCCTTGGACAAACCCTTCTCAAAAACTTTCTGTGTCTTTAAAAGCCATTAACATATTCTTTAGACATCTGATCAACACTCAACACCACTGCAAACAATTCGAACCTTCTAACACCCTATTTGGAATGGATAAGTTTAACGTGGGGAGGTGGGGTAGTCATTGTTACCCAAACCTCTTAGTGAATTTTAGTCCCTTCTGAATGGACCATGTCAGTACTTTTTCAGGACTGTGTTAGTAAAGATTTTGGATTCTTTTACCTCCTGCAAGTTGTACAAATAATTTTGGGTTATATTAGTTCTTGGAGGATGTGTACAGGCTGATTCAACACTAATATGAGTGGGTTATTAGATTGGTTATTGTCCTCTAATACTTTATCTGTGTAGTGTGCACATTGGTAGCGGTGTAAATTTATTATCCCTGGCAAATTTGTCAGACACTTCACACTTCACTGTCATGTCTGCCCTTTGTAATCCTGTTCACCTCTGTCTTCCTGTTGTGGTCTAATTGTCTAACATGGGTTGTTTTTTTTTTTGGTCCTGTCTCCTCCCTTGCTCTGCCCATTCCCATCTGTGTCTCATTTGTAACCCTGCCCCCTCAAAATCATGTCCCAGGTGTGATCAATGTCATGTTGTACTTAAGATGCTTCGTCTCAGTTCAGTTTTTTGTCCCTCACTCTGTATGTAAGTGTAGTTTGCTTTGGTTGGTTTGTTTGTAGTCTTTGTTTCTTTAGATCCTGTTTATTTGTAAATCCTTTGTTTGTCTAGGTTTTGTTTTAGTGTAATTAGTGTTAGTTTGAATTCCCCGGTTTTGTTTGTTAGTATCCCAGCTTTGTTTTTTCTTTATTTCATTAAATCAACCCCTGTGTTTGCCTCTGCACCCTCATCATTTGTTTTGTTTGCTCAGAACAACATCCTGTAAGTAAAATTACATTTCTTCACCTCCCCAGGTAAAATAAATCCCATCCGAATAGGGCTTAAGTGACAATTCTTACCATTCCTCCCAATCTGCTCTGAATTACTGTTTATATCTTACTACTTTAAATACTGCTGGGGTTGCACTGTTATAGCAGTTATAGGTATTCCATAGAATTAACACTGATGGTTATCTTATTGTGCCAGAATGATCCAAGGAGCTATGTTGCCTAGGGGTTTTACCCCCCTCCTCAAGAAGGGTTGGACCCTCCACTACTCTGGAGTTGCCCAGGTTGAGAGACATCGGGCTGGTGTGGGCTTGCTTATAGCCCCCAGCTCAGCCGTCTCATGTTGGAGTTTACTCCAGCGAACGAGAGGGTCGCCTCTCTGCGCCTTTGGGAAGGAGAGAGGACTCTGACTGTAGTTTGTGGCTATGGGCCAATGGCAGTGCGGCGTACCAGACCTTCTTGGGGTCCTTGGGGGGGGTACTGGAAAGGGCCCCAACTTGGGTGATGAAAGTAACACCTGGGAGGGGCGATTGGGAGGATCAGAACTAGAGCAGAGTTCTGTTGTTGGACTTCTGTACCAGTTACAGATTGTCCATAACAAACACCATGTTCGAGCATAGGGGTGTCCATAAGTGCACTTGGCACCAGGACACCCAAGGCCGGAGATCAATGATAGACTTTGTCATCTCATCTGATCTCTGCCCCTGGACACTCGGGTGAAGAGAGGGCCAGAGCTGTCAACCGATAACTACCTGGTGGTGAGTTGTATCCGCTGGTGGAGGGGCAGGCTGGAGAGACCTGGCAGGCTGAAATGTATTGTTTGGGTCTGTTGGGAACATCTGGCTGAACCCTCTGTCAGAAGTTTTCAACTCCCACCTCCGGAGTAGAGCTGCTGCTCCTCTACACCGAGAGGAACCAATTGAGGTGGCTCGGGCACCTTTTTCGGATGTCTCCCCAGTGAGGTGTTCCAGGCACGCCTGCCAGGAGGAGACCATGTGGTAGACCCAGGACACGCTGGAGGGACTATGTCTCTCGGCTGGCCTGGGAACGCCTTGGGGTCCCTCCTGGGGAGCTGGCTGAGGTGTCGGGGGAGAGGGAGGTCTGGGCATCCCTGCTTAGACTGCTGCCCCCACGACCCGGCCCCGGATAAGCAGAAGAAGACAGACGTATGGACGGATGGTTCTTATTGTATATATTTGCTTAATACCAATACTGGAAAAAAATCAGTGAAGTGAGAAATATGGATCTTATCCAGATTAAAATAAATGTATAATAAGAATGAATAATATGGTCAGAACTTGAAGTGGGTTTCCTCTCCTGTGGAGAGTGCAGATCCAGTGGGAAGCCAGAAACAGAGATCCTGGAACAGAGTAGGGAGTGGAAATTGTTGCCACTCCAATCACAGTGTTAACAGTGTTGGAGTTTGTCATTAATAGAAGGGTCTGTAAAACCTGACCTGTAAGTGCATAATTGCTGCAACTAATATAAAAGGATTAGAAACTTTACGGCTTGGACCTGGTGTGCACTAATGGACAGATAAGACAATGAAATATTTTAAATGTGAGTAATAAATTGGGTGATGTAATACAACTGCAAAACCCAACATTTTTTTAAAGTTCATTGTTAACAGACAGGATCATAACTTTAACTAATCCGAACTTTAAAACATTTTTTGAAATGTGTAGAGCTGTGGGAATTCTCACAGAAAAAAGATCAAATCTCTAAAGACAAAAGCAAATTTAAAGACCTTGAAGTGGTTGATAATTAGGCAGCTCCAGAAAAGGCAGATCCATTTCTGTGTGTGTGTGTGTGTGTGAGAGAGAGAGAGAGAGACCTACAAACAGATGTGTGTACATTAACTCATCGTGGAATTAAAAAAAAATAGCATATCATAAGTTTTTTTGGTTCATATTTTAACTCAAAATGTAAAATGTTATATATTTTATATTAATTATATATGTTGAGCTTTTACTGACACTGTCTGATTAGGAATTCATGAGCTATACAGTATGCCACACTCATCAAACTTAAAACAAAAACGTCTTTTAACTTTACAGGTAATGAATATATATATAAGTATTTAATATAAATAAATAGTGCATTATATTTTGAATAGTATTATTTTTTTAAAAACCCATTTAAATGAGTTCATTTTTTGATAATTTGATAGATTATTATGTCCCTCCCCACTAAGGAACACAACACTACTGCTGTCAATTAAAACATCTTACTGACTGCTGCTTTAATAAGCAGGACAAAATGTTTTTTTCCAAATTAAAACATTGAAGCATTTACTGAAACCTACAGTCTCTTAGTCCCTGCATTCACAATAATAATAAAAAGGTTAAGTGATCACTTTTTGAAATATGCCTACCAAATTGGAAAAGCCCCTTAAACTGTGAGAAAAAACAAATATGTTACTGAAAAGTAAAAAAAAAACTTAACATTCAGAAAATGCCTAACTAATCAAAGGTTTTACTGGGATTAGCCTGGGATTAACACTTCTGCTGCAAAACTAAATAAGCAAACTTCACTCAACATATATGTCTTGTGTGGGAAAGTGACTGTGATTCTGAATCACCTCTGTATGAGCTGTCTGCTTTGGGTTTGTCTCAGCACTGAGGCTGCAGATGCCTCCTGCAGTCCCACAGGATACTGAGACACACATGCTCAGTGAGACCAGTCTGCCCTGTTCCCATTGCTCACACCATGTGCACTCTGTTCCCTCTACACGTGTCTGTTTGTGTGCGGTGCCAACATATGCCACATGACTATTTACACAACTAGAGAGTCCACTGATATAATTAAGAACCTAAATTTAAAAAAAAGTGCAGTCATCCTCAGGTACTTCCTCGCTTGCTGATGACTTAGCAATAATTATAACCTGAACATTTTAGTCAGATAAAGAATGAAATGAACTTGCAAATGTCAAAATATTCACATTTGATTACAACATAACAAAGAATAAAATAACACAGTTTAATGGATATGGAGGATAAAAAAGGGAGACAGTTTCATTCAAATCCATTTCATGTAATTATCATTAGAGCCATTATCATGGATTTCAATATAATAATGTCTTAAAAAAGTCCCTAACAAAGCCATTGAGCCTGCTGGGTTCTGTCTCATCATATAGAACTAAAGAGCTATCTGGGAAGAATAAAGGATGAGGTGTATGCTTTCTGATACTTGGTGTGATCAGAGGAATACTCCCCGGACCTGGAATATCTGATCATCTTGTGCATACCAGTGTGACTTCCTAGAGAGATTTCAGGAGTCCTGGCTGTTACTGTGTACATAAACCCACAGGCTGACACTGACCTGGCACTTGGAAAACTGCATGAGGCAACTGATATACAGGAAACCACGCACCCAGTGGCTGTGTTGATTATCATCACTTCAATAAAGCCAACCTGAAGAAAGTTGCTTTCCAACACATCATGTGCACTATGAGAAAATTACGAATGCTGGACCACTGCTATACCACCTTCTGGGAGGCATACAAAGCCCTCCCCTGACCTCCATTTGGCAAATCTTCTCCATCCTGCTTCAGCCCACCTATAGGCCAAAACTGAAATGGGAGCTGCCCACCATCAAGGAGGTTCACCACTGGTTGGACAAATCAGACTAATTAGCAGATCAATTAGCAAACACCTCTCTCTCCCTCTCAGTCTCTCCCTCCTAATGGGTTGTCGGCAGGTGGTGGGCAGAAACACATGTGCAGAAACACATCCTCCTCACTGACCCTCAACACCGGAAAGCCTCAGGGCCCACTCATGTACTCCTTGTATACCCATGACTGCACAGCCAGACACAGCTCAAATGTCATTGTTAAATTTGCTGACAACTATCATAGGCATGATCTCCAAAGACGATGAGGCAGACTACAGAAAGGAGGGCATCCTCCTGACATGCTGGTGCCAGGAAAACAACCTTTCTCTAAACATCAGCAAGATAGTGGACCTCGGAAAGCAGGAGAGTAGGCAATCCCCTGTCCCAATCAATGGAAACACTGGGAGAGGGTCAGCTCTTCAGTCACAATGAGCTGAAGTATGTTGTGGTGGGGGGGGGGGGGCTAAGCTGAATTTCTTGCCATCTGTAAAGTATGGTGGTTGATGTATCAAGCTTTGAGGTTTTCTTGCCAGAAGAGTACACTGCTGCATGGGTGCAGACAAGAAAAAATACCAGAAAATGGTAATGGAATGGATGGAAATGGTAAACCATCCGTTACAAGAAAATGGCTTTTACAACAGGATAAACAAAAGCAGACAAATGGGAGCTTTTGGAATGGCAATGACAAGCTTTTGGAGAAGATGCTATTACCTGCCATCTTTAGGGATTTTGGTCATGTTTTATTACGGACATAGACTTAATGACTCTAAATGGATATTTCTATATTTTATGACTATTTTATCCTACCTGTACATCAAAAAGAAACATTGATTTGCACACCTGTATATGCAACTGTGTGTGTACATTTACCCCTTATTTACACATGAATGCACTATGAGTCTGCAGAAGTACTAATGTGTATGTTGTAATATGTAAATTAAGAGATTTAAACATTCTCTAATTTCTGTCATTCTTTCCTATTTGTATTGACTGGCGGATGGATTTAAAATGTGTGTGGCTGTAGCTGACAATACTTAGTAGTAACTCCTCTTGATTCTCAGCAGGGTGCTTCTCTCTGTCCCAACAATCCTCTCTCGCTGCATTATCTGAGCAATGTGTGTGTGTTTGTATGTTTGTATGTGTGTTTGTATGTGTATTTGAATGTGTCTGTGCATGTTGTCATGCTGTTGTTCAAATGCTTCAGCATAATTGCTGCCTTTCTTGGTGCAGTTTTTGTCCCCTCATACCTTATCTGTCCCTGAGTGGATATATGATTCACACATACACACACACACACACACACACACACACACACACACACACACACACACACACACACAATGAAACATGATCAGGTCTAAACTCCCCTCAGTCTTTTTGCATGATATCTCATCAGATGTATCAGTGAGCATCAAAGCATATGACACTGAAACTGCATTCTTACAATCTGAGGCTGCCTGTGTTGTGAAGAGGGGGATGATTCAGTGGGTCTGGCAGCCACACACACGCATCCTGCACTGCAGGTGGTGGACATATGCTTTGCGCTTGAAATGAGAATAAATGCCGAAATATAGGTCCACTCCAACAATGGAGAACACACATTTGCGTGGGATGCAGCAATATGCACCAAATCCAGTCACAACTGATTTAGGAATCCAAGTAAGTGTCTTTCATACAGATTTCTAATCCATCCATCAGCTATTGTGATGTAATGTCAAGTCATTATCAGTGCATTTTTTTTCTTTTTTGTTTTTGTACTGATCAGAGAGTATGTACCAGTTAGTACAGAGTATTTAAAAAAAAAAAAGTAGAAGCACAGGATACTAAACTGTACTTACACAATATGAAACACTAAGTTTCCCAATTTACAAAAGATTTGATTTTATTCCTGAGCATTTCTGAACATGTGACGCTCCACAGGGTTGAAGTCTGCAGAACACATTTACTTTTTTCTGTGTTAAAAACATCTTTAAAAATAAATTAAAAAAGGAATGAAGTATGCCATTGACCTGTTTTATGAAGAAGATGATGACCCAATGGTAAGGCTGATTAGCTGAGGAAGTAGGGAAAATGGAAAAGCATCACTAATCATTCCCTGCCTTTCCCATATGAGCAGATGATAAACATTCATTTCATCATTAGTCAGTTAAATAGGTATAATGCCTCAATACCTGAGCTAAACTGTGTGTAAAATATTCAGGTGGTCAGTCAAATCTCTGAAATCACCAAATCCCTGCCATCACCAAAATCTCAGAATTTATTTCAGCCATAGGAAGCATAGAACCAGCATGAAGCTCCACTTGTGCCTGTAATGAAAGTAACTGGCAATATATCCTTCCCTGTATGTGCAGGAATTTTAAGCGATCTATAATTATGTTTAGAAGTACAAGAAATTCCAAATTACATTCCTTATTTATAGAATATGTGTAAATTAGGCAAATTTAAAATTTACATGTACTTTTACACTTTTAAGTAATTCCTGTAATCTGTAATTATGCTCAGAAGTACAGTGGATAAGATCCATGCCTTATTTGTTAAATGTTTGTAAGATACCTGTAATAGACACATATTTTAATATAAAACCCTCTACATACTCTGTACTTACTCAATAATTTGCAGGCTGTAATCTAAATTCTTATCAAAATATTTTATAAATTAATTACACTTTTGCTGTTCCAAATTTAGTGAGTGTGCCACCAAGTGGTCAAAAAATTACTTCTGCTTCTACTACACCATAACTCTCCTTCAACTGCTTATGAAATGTAACAGAGGTGGGCAATGACCTTTCAGTTGTTAATAGTCAGGCTGGTCAACGCTGTGTGCAGAAGGTAGAGAAGTCTCTGATTTTCTCCCCTGCTTGCTCCTAACTAAACCCTGCCTGCATATATTCATTCTCAACTAATGCACCAAATGTGCATTTTTCAAACATGCTGAGTGGACAGGAGACCCATTGATACTTAGGAATGATATACTATTTCAAAATCTCCTCTTTACGCTTCAGAATCATATTAAGGCTCCACTAACTGCAGTAGGGAGAATGTTGTCTGTATGAGTTCTGCTTCATACTGCACTGCTGCTCCTGCACTATGGTCTTATGCACTAAGCCGCATAAGACCTCTCTCCAGTACTGTGTAACACTGCGTAACCCAAGTCATACTTGTGTAAAATCCTGTAATATTACTCTACTGCCTCAGTCAGCATGCTTCTTTCATTTTAGAGGATGGTGCACTATCTCTCAGTGTGTAAAATATATGTGTGCCAAAAGGAGGGAGCTCAAAGCATGAGCTTTCACTGCACAAACAATTCACCTGTAAGGGGAGCTCAGGTGCAAATAAATGCATAATGCTGCTTTAAACTTTATTTTCACACACCTCCATGACTTATGAATTAAATAACTTTGGTTTCCAGTATAGCCAATGATGAGCTTCAGGGTGCATAGACCATAGTATTACAAAATGGAACCATTACACCACTTAAAATATCAGCTGTTTTTATCTCTGAAGATACACTACATGACCAAGAATTTGTAGACAGCTACTCCTTCAAACTTTTTAAAGACAGCCCTCTATCTACCAGATGACATTTGGCATGGTTAATTTAAACTAATGTATGGCTCCTTAGAGCATCCTATTATATTGGTAAAGCATATAATAGCAATAAGACAATTTGTCAGTAATGGGTGCACTGTAAAGGAGCTTTTATGTAGGATGTATAAGAGAGTGCTTCTGCTCCTCGAATTCTTAAGTTTTTAATCTATATCACATGATTGTGAAGCTTTTGTTAAAGGGAAAATGAGAATACATTTATTCATACCTTTGATTTCCAAAAAATGATTTCGATGAACAGTTGTCGAACAAATCTTTGGACACATCTTCACTCTTTAAAGAAGTCTGTATAGATAAACTACCTTGGATATCAGAAAGTCTCAGTTGTTTGCTAGAGAAAAGTGTGAGTGTATGAAGAACCTTTAAATTGGTAAAGAAGCTTTACATCAAGTTCAAATTAAAATGTGTGCTGAAGAGAAGGGAAAATGGAAAGCTGACGTGAGGTAACAGAGCAATATTTGGGGTCATCTCTCTGTTCAAACAAAATTAGACTGTACATACCCTGACCAACTGCAGTCACAGGAGAATGGGAAATAGGAAAGATTAAAAATAAAGTTTAAAGAAACCAAGAATGTAAACCAAAGAAGTGGACATAACTGAATAACATGCCCTTTTTATAACATGCTCAAAAGCATTCTCAGTGGTAGGTCCAGCTGTCAATCACAGGAACTCCATGTGATGCTGGAAAAAATGAAACTTTGCCTATAAGACCAGACCTTTTGCATGTGTAAGTCAATTTATGAGAATGGGCAATTCAGACAAATGTCAGATTTGTCAGAGAAATCAGATTTGGGTCAGAAGAACTTCAGGAAGAACTTCCTTCCAGCAGGTTTTAATTACAGATTAATTTTCTCACCAAATATGTTTTTTCCACACTTTTCATCTTTTAAATACAACCCTATCTGACATTTGTCTGATAAGTTCATACTCCTTAACTGACACACGTGGAGCTGCTGTCATCCATTTGGATTGATCGCATCATATTGAATATGTACTGGATTTAAATTTTCTGCATGTGAACCAAATTCAGTGTGTTCACGCTGAAACACAGATAAGACATCAGTCTCATCTGTAGAAAGACACTTGGAGACCACTTTTCTGTGCTATTTTTCATAGAACCATTTGAAATATGGTAATTGTATTGATTTTATGTTAACACATGACTCACATAGCTTTATTTTTGATGTTTATTAATGAGACGATTTAATGTTTTTGCATTACGCAAAACCTAACCATACTTCACCCCAAAGCCTAAATTTAACCCTGCCCCTTATCCAAACCTTAATTATAACCCAAAGCCTAAATTTAACCCTGCCCCTTATCCAAACCTTAATTATAACCCAAAACCTAAATTTAACAATCCCCCAATTCTAAAGTCATCCTTAAAATTAACCTTTAAACAAACCCTGTGTCTAATCCTAACCTTGAATTCAGTCTCAATCTGAAACCAATCCTAACCCTCATCCAGCCTCTAATCCTAACATTAAATAAACCCAAATCCTAACGCTGCTTGTTAAGGATGCTGAGATGGTATATATTAGACCTGTTACTGGATCAATGAACAGTGAACTTGGACTGTTCAAATAAAGTGAAATAAAGATTTCAATAGAATAGAAACACATTTTATTTATGCAGTTAATTAAAACTCTCTAGTAATGTACTTCATCATTGACATGGGTGTTCATTTCATCTAATGAGGACCATGCAAAAATAAAGTGTCGCCATAATTTGTTTGAATAATCAATTTTCTGGAGAGTTTTTTATTCATGTTTTTTATTTTCGGACGTCAACCTCTGTATACTTGGCTTTGATGGGCATATGTGAGCTATAATCAATCGAACTGAATGAGCAGAAAGTGAAATGATTTAATTATTCATATGCCCTATTCTCAGTGCAGATAGAAGCATGGGTAATACACAAATCTGTTTTAGATTGATCTCATAATCTCATAATCTGACACGCTGCTCCCCGCCTGGTCATATCAGTTCAGAGAGAGAGCTGTCTCACCATTGGCAGTGATTTTCAGATTGCTGCTTTAACAATCAGAAGAGTGAAGAAATTTTGAATTCCTTCCAAATATAAAGACACATATCCTGTCATCTTTTTTCTTTGTTATTTTGTCTATTATTTGAAAACACCAGCTGTCCTTATATAGTATAAACATGTCAAAATGACATGGACCAATAAAAACGGTCCAAAAAGACATGCCAAAAAATCCTTATCATGAATTAAACCTGAAGGGCACTTCCCTTCATCTTCCCATCATAGACTACATTTCTGAATGTACACACACACACACACACAAACACACATTCCAAACAAATTGACAAATACATCCAATTTAAGCAAAGACCCATTTTTAATATTTAGTGTTGACACTTCTTCTTTAAGATTTCTGCATTTTGCCTCAGCATACTACCCTTTGGCACCATAATAAACAGACATTGCATTAACTTCCACTGTTACACAAATGATACTCAGCCAAACCTGATGATAAAACTATAAAAGACATAAAATCTTGGATGTTGTGTAACTTCCTCCTTCTAAATACTGACAAAAATTGCAAGAATTAAATGATAAGACAATGTTAAATCTGGCTGATTTCTCAGTTGTACCTGGTTCCATAACCTTGAACTACTCTGCCCCATCTGTGAAGGACATCGAACTCTTCTGCCACCACTTGACATTTCCTGCTCACCTTTCCGACTATTTGACCTGGACTAGTTTCCCACCTGCCATCACCAACTATGTAGAAATTTACACAGACCCTAATTAGTAGCTACTGTTACTTTTATGTCCACCACCGAACTAACATTACTTCAGTACGCCCGAGTATTAGGTCCAGTATGGGGGTCCAGTGTTCACTAACTATCTATGTTTGACCAGAGGAGGATGGGTCCCTTCTTGTGAGCCTGGTTCCTCCCAAGGTTTCTTCCTCCAACTCTGAGGGAGTTTTTCCTTTCCACTGTCACCATTTGGCTCACCATGGGGGGTTAAGATTTATTCTTTGTTCATGTGTTGTTAACCTTTTTATTTTATTTTTTATTTCTGTAAAGCTGTAAAGCTGCTCTGTGACAACAATTTGATATATATATATATATATGTATGTGTATGATATTATAGAGAGTTGAATGAAGACCCAAATGCCATGCCTTCCTCCCATCTTAATAAATCAACTGTCCCCACCTGTCTTTAAAGGCCTTTACTCACATACCTCCTTTGCTGCTTACAGATGCCATGCACCTTCCACCTGCTGCCACCAGTTCGGTCCCGATAGTTGTCCAACCTATGTTACATATCACAAGTAACTCATTTATCGTTGATTGTACACACTTGGTTTTAATAAACCATTTTCTGAAAACCTTTCATTCTCACATCCTCTCATTCTTGTAGAACTGGGGAGTTTCATGGCCATGGACCAAAATGTTTAATGTTTTGACCACAGAACCACTTGGTTATCACTTTTGCCTTGTGACATGGTGCTCCATCATGCTGGAAAAACCATGGTTCATTTTCAATTTGTTCCTGAATTGTTGGGAGAAGTTGCTCTTGGAGGATGTTTTGAAACGAATCCTTATTCATGGCAGTGTCCATGGCAAATCATCTGCACAGAGAGAGATACAATGATCTTCTCCACCAATATGAAAGGAAGACAAAATAGTAGCATCTCTAATTTACAAGGCTAAAAAAGAAGAAGAGAGAACGGACGCCCAGAAGAGCAAACAGAAAATCCCACTCCATCCTGTCAAAGGCTTTCT
This sequence comes from Acestrorhynchus altus, assembly GCA_034509495.1. Classification (NCBI taxonomy): domain Eukaryota; kingdom Metazoa; phylum Chordata; class Actinopteri; order Characiformes; family Acestrorhynchidae; genus Acestrorhynchus; species Acestrorhynchus altus. The sequence continues at coordinate 29,399,578 of CM067504.1, read as the reverse complement.
CAGCATCTAGGGAAACAATCAACACAGGTTCGCCATTTCTACTGAGGTGGAGCTCAATGGACATTATCTGGACCATTTCTCAAGCTGACAAACCCTGTTTGGGTTTGTCATACACCCAGTCGGGGTGTGTGAACCAAGGTAACAGACCATCTAATCTAGGAGCAAGCAGTAATTTAGCAGTAATTTCAGATAATATTTTTAATACCCTTTATTTCAGAAGAAACAATGCATTAGCAGGTGTCCCAATACTTTTGTCCATATAGTGTACAAAGTTTTCCCATAAAAGAGACTATATGGTTAGATGTGAGTGGATGTCTATAAATACACACATGGGCATGTTTGTGTGTTTGTGTGTTTGTGTGTTTGTTTGTTTGTTTGTTTGTTTGTTTTATGTCTATGTGCTGATAGTTATTGTTGATATCACCAGTGAGACATAACCTGACATGTTTCCAGAAGTGAAAAGCTTGATGTTTGGGAGAGGATAAGAGAGTGGGATGTCAGGCCTGTTTCCATGATCAGCTTCAAAGAGTCCATTAGTATAATTGATGCAAGCACAGCACAACTGGCCATGCCAACCTTAATGCACTCATTTAGCCCCCTAGGACGATAGACAGATATAATAAGAAGTGAAACTAAAGGAAATAGTGCTGACAGGTTTCTCTGTGTTTATACAGTGTGTCTACATTGTGCACATCTATATACAGTCTAAAAACAGGATACAAATTCAAACAGGGTGACCATATTTTGGTTTTCAAAAAGGATAATGGGCAAAAATTGTATCAAAAACAAGCAAGAAAATGTTTTCCATTACAGAATGTTATCAAATATCAAAATATTATCAAATACATAGATTTGCACATAGATCAGTAGTGGCAGTGAGAAAGTGGGACTCAAATAGATGTGTTTAAAGCTGTAAAAATCCATACACTGTGGTGACTGAAGAAGCAAATGTTGACTTGCTACAAATTCCAGGACATTTTACTCAATTTTGAAATTCAGACCAGGCACTTTTTCATGCATTATCATCCTGTTTATGCTTTTCATCTCTGCCTTCCATACTCTTAGACATGACATTTAGGTCACTACAGGTTTTGATGTTTTAACTCTTTTTCCAGATCTCAGCTGTTTGCATCTGGTAGAAAATTTGCTTCATCTTTATACTGCATTTATTTGAATCAAACTTGGGCTGAAATGATCATGTGGGTCATGTAGAAATAGATTTAAATTTCTGTAGAAATATAAAGAAATACTTGGATTGATGGAAGGAGCCTTAGTTCTGCAATCCAGACCTCTGCCATGAACTAGATCATTTTCTGTGTAATCTGTGATTTTCAAGACAGTGTCTCACAAAAACATACTCCAACAATTTAACTGTTATTTACTAAGTACTGCATCAAAGACTTTCTGAAAAAGAAGTGACGCCATGAATTTTATTATTCAGGTCAAAACTACATCTTAATCCTAAATGTTCACTGTTGCCATGGTGTGATTGTGCTTGCAAAGGTTTCCCAAAGGATTCATAGACAGTGCAGTCTTGTCAACATTCTCAGACTTAAATAAATACTTTTTAAAATAGATTACAGCACTTTTAATATATAGTCCCAATGATGACTCTAATTGCTGCAGGTACAACAGTTTTTTTACCATTGAGACTCTCTTTTACAACTGCTCACTTCATCCATTTTGAGTATCAAGACCTTAAACATAATATATATATATATATATATATATATATATATATATATATATATATATATATATAAAGATATAACATCTATACCAAGCGCAAATGTAAACATACCCAAGATACATTTGAGCCACATGTTATAGCAGTGTAAACACATACATCTCCAAAATAATCTACCATACCTCTACCAGTATAATCAAACCTCCCAGTACAATGGAAACACCTCCAAGTACAGATTTCAGTTGTCACTACCCTGTGACATATTTGAGTACCAAGTGTATATAAATGTGGTTAAAATCTTATTAGGATATAATCCAGATACTAGTTGCATTAAGTCATTGGTTATGTTTGGATTAATCTCTAAGTATGGTTTAATTGTACATCAGTTGCTGCAATTTGTAATAAAAATAAATAAATGAATAAATAAATAAATATGCATGCTCTTTTTTGCCCTTGAGGCTGTTGGCCTAGGAGATGATCCTCTTGCCTCATAGCGTGCCCTGTGTGTGTGTGTGTGTGTGTGTGTGTGTGTGTGTGTGTGTGTGTGTGTGTGTGTGGGTGTGTGTGTGGGTGTGTGTGTGGGTGTGTGTGTGTGTGTGTGTGTGTGTGTGTGTGTGTGCGTGTGTGGATATTATTGTGCACGCACAGGATATTAGCAGATAAATCTGAACGTTCTTCTATCTAAGGAGACGCACAAAAGTTATTGATTGGCGCCCGGCTGAGCTGAAAGTGAGGGAAGAGAGGCCGAGTTTATCAATTAAGGATTGACAGTCAATTCTCTACTCTGCTTTACTGCCCGACAGACAGGGAATTCTGATGATAGCTGACACTGCATGTGGAAAATTCAACAAATAAGGACCCTCTGAAAAAATGCCTTAAATATAGCTTACTGAAAGTTTAAATCATAGGGACTATTTGCCTCGACTATACTGAATGCTTTCCATCTGTAACATTAATGTAATACATACAACTAGGGTCCCACCACAGAGCAGCTGCTGCTGTTTTCCAGTGGTTTCTTGAACAAAAAAACTGGACCGCTACAGACTATTATCTTTAGCAAATTTATTTTCTTTTTGGGATCTGATGATGGATGGGTTTGAGTGTGGAGGCCTTGTGGTGAGCTCTTCAATCCTGCCTTTGCTATGGAGTGACACACTACCACAACTGCTAGTGTGATGATCTAGAGAGCCGTCACATATGAAAATCAATCACCCATCCTGGAGCCACGTGTTGCCTCTAATGGCAGGGCTTCTAACTAGCATTTTTCAGCTAGATAATGCTCATCTACAAACAAGAAGACTACAAAAGGCTTCCCATGAATGTGTCCACACTTCCTTTGCCTGATCAGTCACCAGATATATCATTAATTAATCATTTATGGGACCAGCTGAGATGCCAGCATCGGCAACCTGAGTGTGCAGGATCTACAGGCTCAGCAGCAATATCTGTGGGCTGTATGTCTCTATGCCTCCATGCCCAATCATATCCAGGCTAGAGGCAACCCAAAATGGTACAAAAACCACTTTTTGTTTCCCCCAATAAGCTTTGCACTAATATTGTAATCACTGAAATACATCATCATTATATTCATTACATACATTTCATTTAATTCTAATTTCACTAATTTAACCCTTAGTTCGAGAGATTCACACTTTGTAGGCAGTTACGTGGCATTTTCTTGGCTTCAGAATTCATGATCAGAGAAACTGACAAATTATGTACATTTCAAACTTGTATCATTGTGTAATAAAGTGTCAGTTCAATTCAGTTCAATTCAGCTTGGAAAACGTATTAATTTTCATTTGAATTAAATCCCAGTTTAAATGCTTCCCAGGGGCCTAAGGAGCCTCCCAGTGTATGGTTACTGCTCTGTCCACAAGTACATGGTTAACCTGCATGTAGACTCTGCCTGATCAGTCTTCCAGCTAGCAGTGTGTGAGTTGGCTGCCTCTCCAGCAGCTCTGTAGTTTTAAGCTTTTTTTTTTTTTTTAAAACCTCTTTTATTACTTTCATTTTTCTACCTTTTATGCTCTTCTTACAAATATTTTTTTACATATCCCAAGGATATTTTTTAGTTTTTTAAGATGCAAGCAGGAGCCAGTTTTCTAATTTATTCAAGAGAGGAGCTGCTGGTCCTGGATGAGCGTCATCCTGGCACACCTCAATCAATCAATCAATCAATCCACCCATCCACCCATCCATCCATCCATCCATCCATCCATCCATCCATCAGTCTGTCAGTCAGTCAATCAATCAATCAAAATTTATTTGTTCAGTGTTTTTTACAACTGATGTCACAGAGATCAAAACTATAAATGTGCACAACACATAAAATTTAGGATAAAGATCTAACCCAAGCCAAAGGCTAAAGAAACACTCCTAAGACCTGAAGGAAGAAACCTTGGGATGAATGAATGACCCATCCTCCCCTGGTCAACTACTTATATTACTTATATGAACCACCACAAGTCTATTGTGGTACTTCAAAAGAATTCAACTTCTCAGGTGTACTGAAGTAAAGATAGCTTGATTGTGGGCATAATAGTAACAGTAGCAGGTAATTAGGGTCTGAGTAAATTTCTACATAGTTGGTGATGGCAGGTGGGCAACTAGTCCAGGGCAGGGTGAGAAACTAGCCCAGGTCCAGTAGCCGGAAGGTGGGCAGCTAATGTGAGGTAGTGGCAGGGGACCTCAAGTTTAGCATTTCATCAGCCTGGGTAGGTGGGTCAGTGACTCAGAAAAGGCAGAGAATGTAATTAGTTTTGTGTTTAGGTTTATGGAGAGGGGGGTAAGTCTGGGTCTAATCACCAGTGGTTTTACTGGTAGCGCAACTTTATATTTCAGAGACATGGCTGACCCTGCTTTTACTGAATGCTAACATGGACCTCTGGCAATTCATTGCTGTGAGAGCTAACAGAGACACTAAAGCATGTAGGAAAAGCAAAGGTGCGGCCTTATAATCATAAATGTAAACAATTGCTGGTGTAACCCTGGATATATTTCTGTGAAGACTGTCTTATGTTGTTCGGACCTGCTAGCAGTTAGCTTGCGGCCATGTTATCTGCCAAGGACTTTCAGTCATGTGGTCACCATCTGTGTTTACATCCCTCTGAGGGCAGATGCCTGTGCATGTGAGAGAATTCACTGTGACCCAGCAAGGCTGCAGACACAGCACCCTGAGGACATTTATGATCTTTTCTAGGGGCTGTTTGATCTCTTTTTTGCTCACACAGTGTTCAAGGAATAAAAGTCCTGAGATAATACTGATACATACATTCAATTTCAAGTGAGCATAGGAAGTGATGGCTAAAAAGATGGCTAGTATCTATAGCCACTAATCTTATTTTGTGTAATTTTCTGGTTGATTTATGGAATGGATGTTGAAATTAAAATATTTTTTATGTTGTTGGCTGTTCCCTTGGGTCAAGTACAAACTTGTTTTCAGAAAAGAAGGCACACAAAGTGCTGAAACTACAAACCTCACATAATCTGAGTCACTAACATTTAAAAACATAGGTCAAAGTGAGCTGCACACTGTATTTTAAACAAATTAGTATACATGCTTTCATGTTTCAAGCCATCTCACCCTGAATGCACATACAATGTCCCTTCATACACTACATGTCATAGCAGATTATACAATATCCATTACACTCTAAACGACTAGCTGTTGAACCAAAACCAACACACCAAATTATAGGCGCATCTACCTAGAGAACTAAACATGAGAATACAACAGCTTACTGCAGTCATTTTGTGGCTAATCATGATGACCCTTTTGTTATAAATGTAAAAAACAAAACAAAACATGTTTGAATTCATTGGTGGGAAATAAGCAGTATATACTAGAGATTACCCTTCAAACAAGGCCGATTTTGGCTCCAGGAACAAATGTTGGTTGCATCTTAAATGATGTTGCTGTATCACACATATTCTAGAATGAAACTGTTCCATCATCATCCATCATCATGGTGGAAACTAAACTAGTAAAATTAAACGTGAACACACTTCACAACACAACTTCACCATACACATCACTGATGACCCCTGCACTATAGAAACAAATATTCCCAACCATTAAGGTAATAGTTGTATGCATCCAAATTTTGGCGCGTTTTTCCTGCCTCTCTGATGTAAAAACAGTATTTTGATGTTTTGACAGGTGGGTATTTAAAAATGGTGCTACTGGAAATGCTCAAGTACCAGACATGCACAATATCTTTGCTATTGATTACTTCATTGAAATGTGGAATATGGAATAATGGCATTCCACCCAATACTTTTGGAATAACTTTAGGGAGCTGGGGATGAGGTTTGGTAGTGCTCATATCACTAAATGTAATCACATCCTCACAGCAGTGTTGTATAATCTAACAGACAGTAACTCCAAGAAAATTAGGATAAATCTTTATAATACCCTTGATTTCAGAAGAAACAATAAATGAGCAGGTGTCCAAATACTGTCAATATATTGTTTTTGTCAATTCAGCTGCAAACCAGTATAATTAATTTTATATCTACTTTTCAAATGGAAAATCAGCAGTAATATTTTACCAGGGCAGAAATTCTATTTCAATGCCCACATGGGCGACGACAGAGAGGGGTGATTGGGGAACGGCCTCCCTGATCAGAACCCGAGCAGAGTTCTGTTGTTGGACTTCTGCACCAGTTACAGATTGTCCATAACGAACACCATGTTCGAGCATAGAGTTGTCCATAAGTGCCCTTGGCACCAGGACGCCCTAGGCCGGAGATCAATGATAGACTTTGTTATCGTCTCATTTGATCTCCGGCCCTATGTCTTGGACACGTGGATGAAGAGAGGGGCAGAGCTGTCAACCGATCACTACCTGGTGGTGAGTTGGATCTGTGGGTGGAGGGGCAGGCTGGAGAGACCTGGCAGGCCGAAACGTATTGTTCGGGTCTGCTGGGAACATCTGGCTAAGCCCCCTGTCAGAGAAGCTTTCAACTCCCACCTCCGGGAGAGCTTCTCACAGCTACCTGGGGAGGCTGGGGACATTGAGCCAGAGTGGGCCATGTTCTCAGCCTCCATCATTTATGTGGCCATCTGGAGCTGTGGGCGTAAGGTCGCCAGTGCCTGCCATGTCGGCAATCCCCGAACCCGGTGGTGGACACCGGAAGTAAGGGATGCCATCAAGCTGAAGAAGAAGACCAATCGGGCCATGTTGGCCTACCGGGAGGCTAAGCGTGCTGCAGCTTGGGCGGTTAAGGTGGCAAAAACAAGGAGCTGGGAGGAGTTGGAGAAGGACTATCGGTCAGCCCCGAAGCGATTCTGGCAAAGCATCTGGCACCTCAGAAAGGGGAAGCAGTACCCTGCCAACACTGTTTACAGTGCAGGTGGGGAGCTGTTGACCTCAACCAGGGATATCATTGGGCGGTGGAAGGAATGCTTTGAGGATCTCCTCAATCCCACTGTCACATCTTCCAATTAAGAAAGTGAGGCTGAGGACTCTGAGGTGGACTCTGAGGTGGGCCGAAGTCAATGAGGTGGTCTGAAAGCTCCTCAGTGGTTGGGCCCCGGGGGTGGATGTGATTCGCCCAGAGTATCTCAAATCTCTAGATGCTTTTGGGTAGTCTTGGCTGACACACCTCTGGCAGATGGGGACAGTGACCCTGGAGTGGCCTGGGAAATCTAGAATAGAATAGAATAGAATAGAATAGAATAGAATAGAATAGAATAGAATAGAATAGAATAGAATAGAACTTTATTTATCCCTTGGGAGGGTTCCTTCAGAGAAATTAAGGTTCCAGTAGCAGCATCAGTACAGTACAGTACAGAAAGTAGAAAGATAGATAAAAATAATTTAGTAAGAGTAAGATGCAATATATAAATATATAGAATATATAATATACAGACATATTTATATACATATTACAATATACAATATAGATAATAGTGCATGAGAAAAAAAGAGTCCTGTAGGAGGGGGTATTGCACATTGTTATTGCACTTGAAAACTGAAAATTGCACAGAGAGTCCAGTTGTGTTCATCCTGCACTTGGGAAGGAGCAGTCTCTCACTGAACAGGCTCCTCTGGTGGCTGATGACAGTGTGTAGAGGATGACTGGCATTGTCCATAATGTCCAGTAGCTTCTTCAGAGTCCTCTTCCCTGCCACTGGCACCAGAGAGTCCAGCTATGTGCCAACCATAGAGACAGCCCATCTGATCAGCTTGTCCAGCCTGTGTGTGTCCTACTCGGATATGCTGCCCCCCAGCATACCACAGTGTAGAACAGGATACTGGTGACCACAGACTGATAAAACATCCACAGGAGGTTCCTGCAGATGTTGAAGGACTGTAGTCTCCTCAGAAAGTACAGCCTGCTCTGTCCCTTTCTGTACAGGTGGTTGATGTTACATGACCAGTCCAACTTGCTATCCAGCCACAGCCCGAGGTACATGTAGGAGTCCACAGCCTCCACCTCATCTGACACAGCTCTGAGTTGTAGCAGAAATCTGCTGTGTACAGGGTGAAGAGAAGGGGGGCCAGCACTGTGCCCTGGGGTGCTCCAGTGCTGCTGATCACAATGTCAGACATGATGTCCTTCAGCCTGACTTTCTGTGGCCTGTCTGTGAGGTAGCTCGCATCCTGTTTAGTTTGTCTGGAGGGTATTGAAAGCACTTGAGAGGTCCAGAAACAGGCTCCTCACTGTGCTGTTCCCCTTATCTACGTGCGAGTGGGCTCAGTGTAGAAGGTAGATGATTGTGTCTTCCACGCCAACACCTGCTTGGTACGCAAACTGCAGATCATCCTGGGCATGTTGCATCTGGGGTCTAAGGAGACCAAGGAAGAGCCGCTCTAGAATCTTCATCAGATGGGAAGTGAGTGCCACTGGTCAGAAGTCATTCAGCTCACTTGGCCGGTTCTTTTTTGGAACTGGAACAATGCACAATGTCTTCCAGAGGGTAGGCACCCTCCCCACCTGCAGGCTGAGGTTGAAGAGATGCTGGATTGGCTCACCCAGTTCTGCAGTGCAGGACTTCAGCAGTCAAGGACATAATTTGTCAGGCCCTGGTGCTTTCCTGGGGTGAAGCCTCCTCAGTTGACCTCTGACCTGGTCTGCAGTGAAGAGTGGAGTCTGTGTTGTGGTTGATGATGATGATGATGATGAGGAGGATGTTGTTGTAACTGGTGAAGGATGTGTTTAGGGAAGAGGAAGAGATAGATGGAGCGAGAGAGAGTGTGGGGGGTGCATGGGTTGGTTGAACCGGTTGAAGAAGTTGTTCATCTTGTTCGCCTTCTCCACTGTTCCCCCCACCGCTCTGGTCTTAGTGTTGTGGCCTGTGATGGTTCTCATACCTTCCCAGACCCTCCTCATGCTGTTCTCCTCTAGCTTCCGTTCCACCATCCTCCTGTAGTTGTCCTTGGAATCTTTCAGGAAGCAGTTCACCTCTTGCTGTGCTGCTCTTATCGCCTCCCTACCGTCTGGTCCTGGTGGTTGCAGGCTGTCTTTGGACCATGGGGGTGTACTTTGGCTGAAGGTGGACCAGGTTGTGGTCTGACTTCCCAAGTGGAGGGAGTTGTGTGACACTGTATACCTCTTTCCCATTAGCATACAGCAGATTGATTGTCCTGTTGTTTCTTGTAGGACAGTCCGCACACTGGTGAAAAGTAGCCAAAGTAGAGTCCAAAGTAGCATGATTAAAGTCTCCAGAGATTATCATAAACACCTCAGGGTACTGTGTCTGCAACCTTGCCATACCAGAACATATCTGCTCACATGCAGCAGCTGCGTCTGCTCTGGGGGCGACGTAAACACAGACAGCAATCACCTGACTGAATTTGTGGGGGATGTAGTAGGGTCGGAGGCTAACAGCTCCAGATCCGGACAACATTAAACCTTCTTAACAGTGATATGGCCAGTGTTACACCAGCAACTGTTCACTTAGATGATCAGCCCCCCACCTTTGCTCTTCCCGCAGTCTTTAGTGTCTCTGTCAGCTCTCTTGGCAGTGAAGCCCCACAGTTGGGTTAGCCATGTCTCTGTAAAGATTGTTGAGGACAGACAGCTCGTTGATCTTGTTTGGCAGCGAGGTCACATTCCCCATGATGATGGAGGGAATGGACAGTTTGCATCGCCCCAGTTGTCTGTTAGCTTAGCCTTTAGCTTAGCACTGGCCTTGCAGCCCCGGGCTCTCCTCCGCAGCTCCTCTGGGATTGTGTGTCGTATCCGGGCATATGCCTTCGTTCTCAGGGCCAGCAGCTCCTTTCTCGAATATGTTAGAAAACTGGCTCCTGGTTGCATCTTCAAGGTTGTAAATATCCATGGGATATATATCAGTACACACTATGTCATCTTGCGAAGAGCAAGTGTGTGGAAAGGTGAAAAAGAAGAAGAGCTAAAAACTAAGCAGCTACTGAGAGGCAGCTGTCTTGCACAGCGCCAGGTAGGTCAGACGAAGGTCAGACACCAGGGTACTGGAGAGATGAATTCGGCAGGAGCTTGGTTCGCATTGCCGGCAGTAAATTGGGTCTGTTCCCAGTGAATGTTGGACTAGCTGCCCTTTGTCACCAGTTCTGTTCATAATGTTTATGGACATAATTTCTAGGCGCAGCCAGGGGCCAGAGGGAGTCTGGTTTGGGACAACAGGATATCGTCTCTGCTTTTTGCAGATGATGATGACCTGTTGGCTTCTTCGAGCCAGGACCTTCAGCAGGCACTGGAGCGGTTCGTAGAAGGAGCTGAGCCGAAAGGCGATGCTCTCGATTTACTGGTCAATCTACGTTCCTACCCTCACCTATGGTCATGAGCTGTGGGTAATGACTGAAAGGACAAGATCACAGATACAAGCAGCCAAAATGAGTTTCCTCTATAGGGTGGCTGGGCGCTCCCTGAGAGATAGGGTGAGATCTGTGGTAACCTGGGAGGAGCTCGGAGTAGAGCCACTGCTCCTGTACATCAAAAGGAACCAGTTGAGGTGGCTCGGGCACCATTTTCGGATGGCCCCTGGACATCTCCCTGGGGAGGTCTTCCAGGCATGCCCCACAAGGAGGAGACCACGGGGTAGACCCAGGACACACTGTAGGGACTATGTCTCTCAGCTGCCCTGGGAACGCCTCAGGGTCTCTCCCGGGGAGCTGGCTTAGGTGTTGGGGAAGAGGGAGGTCTGGGCATCCCTGCTTAGACTGTTGTCCCCGGGACCCAGTCCTGGATCAGCGGATGAAGATGACACGAGATGAGACGAGACGAGAATTTCTATTTACCAAACATTACAGAAAGTAAAATTTACAAGAACTCTCATTATCCATCTCATTCTAAGGCCTGTTTTCTAAGAACATAAGTGTCGTAATTTGTTTTCTTACTATAACATTTATATATTGTATATAAAAAAAGGCATTTATTAGACAATATACAGTACAGACATAATTATCACCCCTAATGTTACCATATCCTAGTATAATCTGCATAATGTGTCTTCAGATGCTTAGAATATAGTGGCTATGGTAGATCTGCAGTGTTTCTGAGCTGAAAGAAGACAGACAGAAGACTGGTGAACTTTAGTGGCTTGGCTCAGACTGCAACTGGCATTTAGCTGCCATGGTAACACTAATACCCAGCTGCTAGCCCTCCTTCGGCTCATCAGAGACCAGGGTGACTTCAAAGAGCATCTGAGAACGCTATGTGTTCTGCTGACAAAGTTTACAACAGGGAATTCTTCCACCAAGGGTGTGTCTGGGGAAAGCACAGCTTAGCACTGCAAAAACACACTGGCAGGCATCTTTGAGTCTCAGCTGTGCCATGCGTTGCTCATGCCTGGAGGTCAGCAAGACGGGAAAGTGTGAGGATCTCTGTCTCTTACAGTCACAGCAGGGTGTAACAGGTCCCTGCTCTCTCATGTGGCAGAGTTGAATCACTTCACATTCTCTGCCAAGCCTGTTGGAACACTTGACAAGTTGTGAATGTGTAGACTCCATGAACTCTGTGGAGATATATCAATGCTTTTGCTCAACAAGGACATTATTCATAATAAAAACTCTTCTCATCTGGCATTACCATGTGTCCTGGGTGATCCTAAGTTACCAGTACAAAGTGAAGGTGAATGGAGACAATGAGGAGGATCTGTTCAAACCACATTAGGAGGTTGACAGAGACATCAGAAAGGCATATAAGCATATTATTCTTGGAATGTGAACACCAAAGTGTCCCAATGCACCGCTGACAGCAAAACACTGCCTGTATCAACCATGTCAGAGCTCCAGCTGGAAAATACATAATAACTGACCACACCCTCCACCATCCATATGAGTTAACTAAGCACACCACAATAACAAACTAATAGATAAAACTGATACTCATTACTGGTGTGCAAGCAAAAATAGGTCATCTCAATTTGGGTGCATTACACTCCTCCTCCACGAAAATAATATGAAAAATCTGATCACAAGTCAGGAGACATGTTTAAAGTGCCAATGCAAAGGCAAAAGGTAAAAAAGGTTTTGGCAATAATTTGTAATCAGATCACCCAGGATGCATGTTAATGCACACCAGGTGTGAACATGGCTTTTGATGCTTATGTAAGAGTGATTTTAAAGGCAGCATTCAGAAAGGCTATTAGACCCCTACAAAAGCTTTCATAACAACTCTACATGAACTTAGAAATGCTCATTCTAACAAATATCACTTGATATAAAGGCTCCTATTGTCACCTAACACTCTTTATATATCCCCACACCTTTACAGATGTGCTGCTGTTTGTGCCTCAATCTTTCTCTCTCTCTCTCTCTCTCTCTCTCTCTCTCTCTCTCTCTCATATATATATATATATATATATATATATATATATATATATATATATATATTGATGCCATTTATGTTGTGCCAAAAACAAAATGTATTTAATATTTAAGGTTTTTGTTTATGTCATGCACAAACATTGGAGGAGGCACAAGAATGTGCAGGGTTGATCATTTATTCAACAGATATAACCACAATGACTATAGACAAGAATACCTGACAAGACTTGAATACCAACAAGAAGACTGACAAGAACAGACTCGAACAGCAGGACTTTACAAAACATGATAATAAACACCTGGACTTGATACACGAGACACAACTGGGAATAAGGAGAGATAAACAAAACAAGGACAAGACCATAGATGGACATGGTGGATACGTGACAGTAGGCCCCTCTCCCGATGTGCAACTCTGGGGCACATAAACCTACAATCCCCGGGGCTAATGCAGGAGAGGGACCAGAAACAAAACAAGGACAGGACAGCCAGGACTAGGAATGAACAGGAGACAAGACTGGGCTAGGCACTGGAACAGGAATCAACACTTGGACTGGGATAGACATGTAAACAGTGCCAGGAACTAGGACAACCAAAACAAATATGGGTAGAGGCACAAGAACAGGAACAGACACAGGTAACAGCAGAGACCTGGACGGGGACATGGACTGAAACATGGAATGATACATGGGCTTAGGCATGGACTGAGTAGTGGACCTGATAAGTGGGCTTAGAAATGGGCTGATACATGGGTTAAAGCCCAGAAGGTCCCAAAGTTTCTGTGAGCCAGTCTGGGCACAGTTCTGGAGGTTGATGCTGTGTGATACTGTCCCTGAGTCAACTTCCTGAAAAACCCTCCTGGCTGTAGCGGAAGCAGCACCCAACGCTGAGGCAGCCTCCACTGTGGAATAAAGTGCATCCAGTGCTGCCGTTGTGGTAGGAGCCACAGCACGCAGCACAGGCGCAGCTTGGGTTGATGACAATTGCGAGGCCGCTGCTGCTGCCAAGGCATGGGGTTCGCTGGGCAGGACAATCCTGCGCATGTAGCTCGGGAACTGCCACACATCGGACTCATCCTTCAGCCCAGATTCAGCCATGGAAGTATGTGCAGGGTTGATGTTTTATTCAATAGATATAAAAAAGGTCACACTTATACAAACACTAACTACAATGACTATAGACAAGAATATCTGACAAGACTTGAAGCCTGACAAGAATACTGACAAGGACAGACTCAAACTGCAGGACTTAAATAACAAGACATGATAATAAACACCTGGACTTCATGATACATGCGACACAGCTGGGAATGGGCGGAGACATGACATGTGCTCCATGAGGGGAGATTAACAAAACAAGGGTGAGACCATACATGGACATGACAGACAGTTGACAGTTTATTATTTTTTTATCCTCTTTCTGAAGGGGCTCTTACTCTAAATATGCGACTAACCTGGGCCTGTATTTTTAAATATTTACCTGAACTGAGCAGTCTACAGCCATTTACTTCTCTCTTTATATCACGTTCTTTGGGGAGAATAGGGAAAAATGCTACAGAAAATGTGAAACTTAAATATTCAGACAGGTTATTAAATGAAATACAAGAATCATATTCACAATACTCATTCGTCCACCAGTCAGTGTAGCTACCAACTCTGGTAGCTAGCTAAGCAGTCTAAGCAGAGAAGTTGGGAACACCTGATATTAATCTGGATGTTTCCATTTATAGTTTGAACATTTCTTAGAGCAAAACCTGAAAAGTTGATTCTGTTAATGTGAAATTAATGTAAATCAGCTTACTGTGTAATTACATGTTATAATTATGTTTAAATATTTATTTGCACATTGGATGTATATAACCTGTATATGTTCCTAGACATTTAAATGTGGATGGCTTGTTTCAATATTTTCTCTTGAGTTTAATAGTAATAGCAGACATATTTGCAAATTGGGATGTGGTCCGTCAACACCTCCTCTCTTTTCAATGGCATTTGCCTTTCACAACCACCTCTCACTTTCAGTGATTTGTCACTCTCTTTCTACCATCCTCTTTAATACTCTTCCTCCAATCATGCTCTCACTCCCTTCCCTCACTCGCTGCTCTCGGCTACTTTTCGCTCTAATGACCATATAAATGTCTTTATGTCTTTATTGCCTTCCCTCACCAGCCCCCCTTCCCCCGCTTCTCCCTGTTCTAAAGTGAGCTCTAATAGGCTCTGGTGGACTGCCCTTTGATTGGGTTACTAGAGAATAAAATTGGCTCTTAACTGTACCCCCACAGCCTGGAGATCCCCTAATCCAGACATTCCAGAGGCCAGTCAGGGGGTCCTCTCTCCTCCTCCCTATCCCTCTCCTTTCCTGCTCTGTCTCATCTGATCCCTTCAGCAATTTCATGCCTGCTTTGCGCTTTCCACTCTCCTTTCCATCCCATCAACAGGCCTCAGTAGAACAAATCCTGCTCTGACCACTCAAGAGCCACCCACTGAAACTCCCAGAGCTTCTCTAGGACCTAGCACACTCTCACTCAGAGGGATCGACTCGGGGTATTGAGTGAAACTAGAGCAAATGCTTTGTTTTCGCCAAAAAGGAAAAAGTGAGAAAATTCAATGTGCTGACCAGGTTTTCGGCTTTAAACCTAGTCCACTCTTATCTTAAAAGAACTGTTTGAAAAGTTTGGAAGTTTTGGAAGGTTTATAGAAACTTGAACATTCTTTTAAATAACATCCCACAAAGGGTTCTCTGAGTGATGCTGTAAAAAAATATTTTTGGCTCCAAAGGTTTTTAAAGGTTTAAAGAACCTTCATATAATGTATGTTGTTCTGCTAACATTCTGCATCTCTTTAAGGGTTATTCCCTTGAACGTTTATGTTATGTTGAGGCTTATTAAAACTCATTATAAAGTTATAAAGGAGGACATGAACTCTATTTTAGAACAAGAATATTTATTGTGAGAACAATTTGAAAGTTTTTTTTTCTTCAAGAACGATAAATGGAATTTCTGTGATCTCACTTTTTGAGACTTTTTTTACACAGTGTTGATTCAATCCAAAAAATTTTTTTTGACTAAGATTCTCCCTGGAAGTATAAATGAAATCCAACATACAGTAATGAAATGGAATGTATGCAGGTCTTATCTGAGATGACAGATGCAGCATGGCTGAAGCTGGCAATTATGTGACTTAATTTATTTTTGTGTTATGGTGGGTGGATGTGCATGATAGCCAGTAAAACTATGGCTATTATCATGGACAGATGTAATATGAGACCATTTCCCGGAGCCATTCTTTACTGTAATTTGTATAATGCAATGAATTCTCAGTTAACCTGCTTGTCAGAAGACTGTGAAAGTGAACACTCTACATAAAATAAACTGATAAGCCTTTTTGTGCTTCAAAAGTTGCTACTCAGATGTACTGTATCAGTGACTTCTCAATATGTCCAATGGGACAGATGACTGGAATTATTCCAGCTCCTTTATAAAGCAGCCCATCAGTATGCAAATGTTGAAATTTCAATTTTAATTCACATAGCTACAAATTAGCCTGTTGTAAGGGGTAGCCTGGGTCAGCTACATAATAGCATTAATTATTATTTTGGAATTACATTTATTTCTCATTTCTCTTTCAGAAATCTAAGCTTTGGAGATGTTGAAATAAATATGACATATTTTTTAATCCAGAACTAGTTAAGTTACAATTAAAAGTAGTTCAACTGAATTTGGGGAGAGGGAGGGTAACCCAATACTACAAGCCTATGCGTCCTAACCTATTACTACAAGCCTATCAGTCCTAAACCATTACTACTACCCTATGAGCCCTAACCCATTTCTACTAGCTTTTCAGTCATAATCCATAACTGCTTGACTAAGCCATTACTACCAGCCTATCGTAACCCTAAAAATGTACACAAATATAGCTTAAAGCATATGCATATGCTATTTTTAAGTATCAATTAGGACAATTGTCCTAATGCTAAAGATATGCAACAAAATAAGCATGCTATATTCAAAATAATTATTTACTTATGTATGTTTAATTATAGTACAACTAAAATGCACAAGCTGCAGCCCACTCACAATAGCCAATTTGTCAGATTTCAGAATGATTGGCATGTGAAACATCACCTGCATCAGCAGCACTGCTGGTGTTGTAAAAGACAAAAAGTGTTTTTAAAATGCATACTTAATTGCAATTTCTTCCATCTTTGTGGCATTTTGATGTCTATCTTTGTACCACCCCATAGAGGGTTAGCGTGTTCATGCAAGCAATTTCATCTCTGCATGGATGGAAACAAAAATAAAGAGGGATATCTACAGGGGTTGGACAATAAAACTGAAACACCTCATTTAAGACCACACTAATTTATTAGTATGGTGTACTAGGGCCTCCTTTTTGTGGCCTATTCATCTTAGGAATGACATTTTTGGATACAATCCAGGTTAGCACCCGAACATCCCTTTCAGGCAGCTTCCTCTTGCATCCACAGTTAATCCTGTTGGATGTGGTTCATCTTTCTTGATGATCTGCTGACATTACCCTGGATACCGTGGCTCTTGATACATCACAAAGACTTGCTGTCTTGGTCACAGATGCACTAGCAAGACGTGCACCAACAATTTGTCCTCTTTTGAACTCTGGTATGTCCCCCATAATGTTGTGTGCGTTCCAATATGTTGAGCAAAACAATTTTGCTACAACTAATTTAACCTTCACACTCTGCTCTTACTGGTGCAATGTGTAATTAATGAAGATTGGCCACCAGGCTGCTCCTATTTAGCTATGAAACCTCCCACACTAAAATGACAGGTCTTTCAGTTTCATTGTCCAACCCCTGTATGTACATAACCTTTGAACAGCTTTGCTTTAAAATCAATCCCCACAGTCCAAGAAAAGAGCTAATCTTTGTTTTGTCCATCAAGTGTACTAGTTGGAAAAAAATGTTGCAGTTTCCCAGTGTAACAATCCAAACAATTAACTACAGACTACATGACTTTCTTGCACATCTTTTCTTGATTGTGTGCATGTTCTGATTTATGCTCACTAAGCACATACGGAGCTGTGAAAAAGTATTTATACATATTTGTCACATTTATATATATTTGAATATATGTTTGTGTTAATGCTAAAGATATGCCACAGAATAAGCCTGCTGTATTCAAAATATTATAGTACAATGCACTAAAAATGCACAAGCTGCAGCCCACTCAGAACAGCAAATTTTTGCCATTTATGTAGAATGATTGGCAGTGGCATCACCATGAAAAACTGACCTCACTGTTGAGTTTTACTTTCTTAAATAGATGGCCAACATTTTGGTCTACAGAAACCAACTTCTCAGAAGAGAACCTGAAGAACATTATTAGTTGAAAAAAATCTTGGCTAAGGGCATGCAAGGCAAATTACCTCTTTTGTAAGTCAATACCAATCTTATACTGAAACAGCTGAACAGCAGCTGCCTGCACTTGAAATTATAATGATGGCAGATACATCATTCTTTAGCTTGAGAACTTGAATATGCAGTGCTTCAGAACACACGGTCCTTTACATATTCAAGTATTGTGTAAGCTGCAGTTTCCCAGTGTAACAATCCAACTAATGAAATACAGATTATTTGGCTTTCTTGCAAATGTCTTTTCTTGATTTTGAGCATGTTCTGTTTTTTTTCCTGCTCACTAGGCACATATAGTGCTTATTTGCTGCTTACTGCTATTTTTACATAATTGTCACATTTAAATATATTTAAATATATGTTTGTGGTGTGGACACCCCTTCTAATGCATACATTCAGCTACTTGTGGGCTACTATTGGGTTAGAGGTATATAAAGCCCCCACCTCAACTTTGAACTGTAAAGCAGTGGAATTATGTTTTCTGGAATGAAGTTGCTCCATTCAATACTTTGAGAATGATCTGGGGAGTTAGGGATATGGTGGGGAGGTGACCATCCATACTAATGCAATTAAGGAGGTGTATGCTTCGTGTGACCAGAGGGATGTACACTTTATTGAGTCCGGAATATCTGATCATCTCACACAGACCAGTGTGGCTTCCTAGACGGATTTGGGGGTTGCTGTTGCCTCTGTGTACATAAAACCCCAGACTATCTATCTATCTATCTATCTATCTATCTATCTATCTATCTATCTATCTATCTATCAAGCAGGAGGGACTGCACTGTCCATCTACTAACTCACTTTCCATATCCTCTGCTGACCTTTACTGTCTGAATCTAATAGCCTTGCCACACCGTGCCACACAATTCATGCTAATAAGTTACATAATACACACACACACACACACACACACACACACACACACACACACACACACACACACACACACATACACACCATTTAAAATTAACCATCACCCCATGTGACATCTCCTTCTGGGAATGTATGTATTATGTATTTAAACATTAGGAAGAAGGGCTTGGCTGTGGAAACATATGAAGTCCACAGGGAATTGACACACACAGACATGCACACATAGACACACATTAGAACTAGCACACACATACACAGACTTAATTCTGTCTTTATCACAGAGCTGCAAAAAGAGCAGAAATGTACCATGGCTTGGCTTTCATGTGCCAGAGCAGGCTGCACAGGGAGAGGAGAAAGGCTCTACATGGCATTAGTAGGCATACACAAATCTAGTAGAGCCTCAACACAACACACAACCCATCATTCAGGGAATTCTCAGTATTTTACAACTTCTAACAAGTATTTTTTTCAGTACATAACTCACTTTTTAAACCTCTCCATACATCTGTCTGCAGAAACACACAGCTTAGAGTCAGCACTTAACAGTTCAAGTGCAGTCCACAATACTCCAGAGCTACCAGGAACCCTGAGAGCCCCCTTTGTTCAGTGGAAGGCTGCAGTTACTGAACTGCTCAACTGACCCAACTCCAGAGATCACTTGTTCTCCAGAGATCACTTGAGTTTTTAAGACTTGATCATTCAGTCATTTTTAGTATTACTTTTGTGTACTCAATGTATAGATATATCTGCTTATTTCTTTATATTTCTTGGTTATACCATTTCTATCTATCTATCTATCCATCCATCCATCCATCTAAAACACATTTACCCAGTCAGAAACATCAGCACTTGTATTCTTACAGCAGAAATGCTTTAACCATCACATCATATCATCCAGAAACATACAGTCACTGCTGATAGAATAGTAATAGATAAACAGTTTTCAGTCATCACACTGCAGTGCAACAGAATTCAACCTTATTTACAATTTTTGCATTTTCACTTTGATGCATTTCTCACATCACCATTAACATTTGCACAACAGTTAGTGCATTTCTCAAAACAATTAGTACAAACTGCAAAACCTAGTTCATCACTTGCTCAAAATGGATGGTTCATTACTCAAAAGCATTAGTAAAAGTATTATTGTCAATGAAAATGTCAGTGTCATCAAAATGAAAAGTCCTGACACCATTGTTTATTAACAAAATAGTCAAAGAGCATTGACAAGTTTTCATTATGACAGTTCAGTCTGTCAGTGTCTTCCAATGCAAAAAATCCCCCCTCTGTAGAACTCTGCTGTGATGACATCACATGCTGCATCCATGGCTGCTAGCAGGGCCATTTGGGTATGTGGATGTTGGTCATATACCTTATACCCACAGGCAGACAAAAATTGGATTAAATAATGGGGAGTAGGGAGGGAGATATTCTACCAGCATTCTTTCATGTGCTGCAAACCATTGTCTATCCAGATCTGAGTGGTGAAAATGCACATTATCGTATACAACTTACTTTTTCAGATGGTTCCCATTACGAACCATCTCATTCTTAGGGATTATGTCCCTGTAAAGAGCATCTAAAAAGTCAGTAGATGCGTGTTTTTTGGACCAATATAGGGTATATGAATGAGGATGCAGTTTTCTGAGATGGCTGCACACACTGTAATATTCCATCCTCGTTGGCCTAGGACATCAATGGTTGATCTCTGTCCATGCATTCTACATTTTGCCAGGTTGAAACCTGCCTCATGAACATTTTTGGAATGCATGCTCTAGTACATGCTTTATTCCTGAAGAGACAGAGAAAAACTATAACTTTTCCTGTGTAACATAATGCATTTTAGACAACATATTGTACAGTATGAACTGCTGTGTAAGTATACTGCATGGTACTACACAAATTAACCCATTTACAGCACTGAACATTAGAGTATGCATAGAATGCATAAATGTTTTCTCAGTACATACTAGTGACAGATCTCCACTCTGCGGCTGTTCCACTCAAATGGCACATTGTACAATTGTAGCAACTGAAACAGATTCAATATCCCCAAAGATATTTTAATCTGTTATAACAGCTGTATCTCTCGCCACATAATGGCATTGTTTGCAATCATCATTGCTGCAGAGTAAAAATGGGCCCTCTTCCACCTCTGCTAGGTTGTCAAACAATCCTATGTGGTGCAGAGTAAAATTATAGTAATGTACAGTAAACATGTAACTATAGCAAATATTTACTGTAACACTACTTTACACTACAATGTAGTGAATCTGTGCTGCAGTAAATCTGTAAGTCTAAATATAAAATGTAAAAAGTGAGTTCTTGTCCCACTGTAAGCTTCATGTTTGACACAATGATAGTAGTAGTGCAGTGCCAAATTACTGTCCAGTATACACACGTGTTCTCCCAGTGAAATGTTAGAATAATTGAATTTACAGTGGTTCTCCCAACATTTGGCTGCACCCTTCGACCAGCCTCAGCCATTGTGAGGCCATGATTGGCAACATTGTCCACAGTTGTAGCCCTAATTTCTTCAGGAACGTGCTTATGTACTTGAGCTCTTCTTCCTTTTCCCTGTTTTGTCCCAGTCTCCTTTCTTTTTCCCAGCATCCTCAGAACTCTTCCATGATGATGATGACCTCCCTTTTCTGTGTCACAGTATTGTTCAAATGGTGTACACTATCTCCTGCTTGGTTCATA
The DNA here is from genome assembly GCA_034509495.1 of Acestrorhynchus altus. NCBI lineage: Eukaryota > Metazoa > Chordata > Actinopteri > Characiformes > Acestrorhynchidae > Acestrorhynchus > Acestrorhynchus altus. Next base: position 29,378,167 of record CM067504.1, on the reverse strand, counting down.
TATGCTTGCCAATTGAGGGTTCATGGGATTCAGCCCTGAGTGACTGTGGAGAAGTGGCTTATCATTGTTTACAACTAATGCTTCACCCACTCCTCCTCTTCAATGAAAACTGAGGTAAACTTGATATTGTGACAGCAAGTTGTCAAGCAATGACATGAGGATGATTAGTTTTCATAGAGAATGACTATTCAGCATTCATAAGTATATTTTATTTTGACTGACATGATATAAGCAAATGATAATGCTATAAAACAGCAGAGAATTGTATGGAAGCAATTCATGCATCTCCAAAAGCATTTGCAATTTGTTGGAAGGAATGAGAAACAAATAATGGTAGTATGTTGGTATGTTTAACTAACAGTCACAAGAATATTAATTCTTATCAGAGAAATGCACCAAAGCAAATGAGGAAGAATCTAATCCATCCATTGAGGGAAACTGTAATCCATCCATAGCAGGGAAAACATACACACGTGCACACACACACACACACACACACACAGTGAATTGGGCAGTGAGAACACGCAGTAATAGAGGTGTGCCCCCACCTCCTTCCTGGGGATCAAATCCTAACCCTTCTGGTCCCAAGCCTCTTGCTCAAGGGCCTAACAATTCCATCACCAGCTCAAATGATTTCACTTTGCTAAGCATTGATTTAGCAAACGAGGTGTTGGATGAAAACTAGTGGTGGGATGTAATGAAGTACACTATTGCGTCTCAGAAAATTTAAAAAGTCCATTTGTGTTCATCATTTCATACAAAAAAAGTCAGATTTATTACATGTAAAGTGACATATTTCATAGATTTTTTTTAGTCAGGATTGACTAAATTGCAAAACAAGATTAACATTAAAACAAAATCTTGAAAAGCTTGAAAAATTTCACTTTAAATGTAGTGAATGTAATATAAAAAAATTATGAACATTTTTTTCACAATATTCTATTTATTGTATGCACCAGTAAATACTTCAGCTCTGTAATTGAGTAGATTTTTTGGAGTATCTCCATCACTTAATACATTTTTATTTCTAGTCCCTACATTTCACAAGACAAATATGTAAATTTTATAGTCAGGCAGCTAATTACGCACAAAACTGATAGTGAATTTGTTAAAAATTCAGTATGTCTGGAACTTAAACAGAGCTGAGGTTTAGGTGTGTATTTTGATAGAAATGTAAATTGTTTCCAGTATGATCTTCAAGGACTTTATAACACTGTTGATATTAATATTAATATAAATGGTAATGAATTAGCATTAGCATTATTCACATATGCAGGATATCAGAGCTGAGAATGCAATATGTATTACCATATTTACCATCCATAAGATTTAGTTTTAAAACAAAGATATTTTGTTTTATGAAAAAAAACATTTATGTTCAGTGACTGTAAAAATCTATCATTAAAGAAGAAAGAAATACTTTTACTCTTTGACTTTATTTATTAGTGTATATAATTATGCATATTCTTGTATTTATAAACTGGAGAATTTGTACTTTTACCCCTGATGATAACTATCAGTAATACTAAACACCCATGAGGAGAGTTTTGGGTATGTTTTTCTTGAGCATCGCAAAAAAAGTTATTTTCTTAAATAATATGTTTTTGTTAATAATTTAGTTAAAAAAGGTAGAATGTCATCTTTTTCTTTTACTTTTCAATATCAATATAGATATAACTTCAACACAATCATGGGGCAGACTGCTGACCTGACAGTTGTTGAAAAGATGATTATTAACATCCTCTGAATGCCTTCACAAGGAGTGGTCTGAGGCTGCTGTCAGTGCATCAAGAGCCATCATGTACAAATGTCTCCAGGAAAGAGGCTACATCTGCAGCATTCCTAATATCAAGCCCCTGTTGAAGCAGAGACAACCTCAGAAGCTTCTTACCTGGGCTAAGCAGAAAAATAACTTAAAGAGATAAGATAGCATAATGCTTTATTAGATCCACAGTGGGGATATTCATATTGTTACAGCAGCAAAGGGATAGCAATGCACTCAGTACAAGAAATAGTTCAATATAGTACTGTATCTACTGTATAGTATCTACATTATAAATAAAAAAAAATAAATTAAAAGAAGAAAAATATATACAGATAATTTACAGATAATTGCATGTGAGGAGATGGAAGTATTGCACATTGTAATGCATGTTATGAGTTAAGTGTGCATGTCCATGGTCTGCTAAGAGCAGTGCTCGTTATAGAGTCTAACAGTAACAGGAAAGAAAGAACTCTAATACCGCTTGTTCACACATTTTGGAGCAGCCTGTCACTGAAGGAGATGCCCAGTGCTGCCAGAGTCTCACGTATGAGGTAGGAGTCATTCTCCAGCATGGATGCCAGCTTTGCTAAAATCCTTCTGTCTCCCACTACCTGCACTGGGTCTAAGAGGCTTCCAAGGACAGAACTGCCTTTTTTATTGAGTTTTTGAAATACTGCTGCCCCAGAGTTCTCCCTGCACTCCAAATGACCTGAGTTTCCTCAGAAGGTGGAGTCTGCTCTGGACTGTTTTGTAAAGTCCAACGGTGTTAACGGACCAGTCCAGTTTGGTGTTCAAGGGAACACCAAGAAACAGGGTCAGCATTGTACAGGGTGAAGAGGATTGGCCATGACTGTTCCTTGAAGGGCCCCTGTACTGCTGATCACCTTGTCTGAAAGTCCCATGCCCTCACATACTGTTGGTGAGGTAGTGCAGTATCCAGTGAGGTAGGGCAGTATCCAGTATCCTGGAACTGGCTACATTAATATGTTTCAGTTTTATTTCAGCAGCCCAGGCTGTATGGTGTTAAAGGCACAGGAGAAGTCAAAAATAATTCTCACAGTGTTCCTAGGCTTTTCCAGGCGAGAAATAGCTCTGTGTAGAAGATGACAGCTTCATCCACCACAGCACCAAGTGGAGGGTGGAGATGGGTAAGGACCAGGCTCTCCAGTGACTTCATCAGATGAAAAGTCAGCACCACTGGCCTATAGCTGTTTAGGTCATTTGTGTGCTGCAGATGAAGCAGTGGGGGGTGGTAGTGAGCTGAGAGCCATTGACAAGGGGCCAGGGCAGCATGCAGGTAGTGTCCCAGAGTGAGGGTTCAGCAGGGATGTCTGTGTGAGAAGAGGGGCAGGTTAGTGATCGACTCTATTGAAAAATAGATTGAGGTCAGTCACCCACTTCTGGTTGCCCACTACTTATGCTTCTTGTGACCAGAGATGGTTTTAAGGCCTTTCCAAACTTCACTTACATTTTTGTGTAGTAACTGACCCTCCAGCCTCCTGTAGCTGTTTTTACCTTCTCTGATCTTCATTCTCAGTTCCCTCTAAACTTCAGCTCATCCTTGTCACCTGACCTAAAGGCCATTTTTCTACTCTTTTAGGAGAGCCTTTATGTCAGGATTTATCCATGGCTATTTGTTGGAGAAATACTGAATGGTCTTAGTGTTCTCCACACAGAAGTAAGCATGGACCGTAATGCAATGAGTGTGACTGTCAATGTCAAGAATGAAGACTTGTGAGTGCCCTGTTGCAGTCTGCACACAGTTGCGTACAGGACGTCACAAGCCTTGTCAGCTTTGGCAGACAGGGGAACATATGCAGGTAGTGTGGTCTCATGCTAGCTGATAACAGTTCCATGTTCTTTAAGATTTGACTGGCAGATTTGTTCTTAACAGTGTCCAGAATTACACCATCAATCATTTACAAATACTGCCAGTCAGCCTAATTTTCTCTTTCTGAATGAGGTGAAAGCCATTCATGGAAAAAAGTATGTCCAGAGTTAGTGCAGTTAGCCATGATTCTGTAAGCACCATGATGTTACACTCCTGGTATTCCCTCTGATTTGAGCTCGTCCATGTTGTTGAGAAGCGATGTCACATTTCTCTTAATGACAGATGGAATTACAGGCTTGTAGCGTCTCCTCCGTGCAAAACACAGCACTCCAGCCCAGCTACCACACCTCCTTTTCCGCAGCTCGCATGGGATGTTATGCCTTGCTTCCGGTAGCACAGCTGTGTTGCTAAGTGCTAACAGCTGATCCATGGAGGAAATTGTAGGAGTGTGGCTCCGGATGGAATCTCCAGACATGGTCGTAAACAGAGCAAGGAGTAACACAAAAACCAGCACAAGCACCACAAGTTTGAAATGTAAACCTACATACAAGAAAAAGAGGTAAAAGGTAAAAAGTAGAAGCTACTGCAACTGGCTGCCACCTCTGTAGTGTAATCTTGGAATTTTTCTGGACCGTTGTTCAGTGCTCCAAAGACCTCTTTTCAGAATTTTGCATTTCATTTGGAAATCAGAAACCTAGAGTCTCATCTCAAGCTCCAAGAGAATGGAGGAAGAGGAATAGAATCCAGGGTCTGATGTCCAGTGTGAAGTTTTAAGTCCAGAGTCAACACATCTGACTCCAGGAGATTTCAGTATACTTCCATCTGCTGACAAGTTTTATGGCGATGCTGATTTCTTATAATATATATGGCAGTTAATGAAATTATGAACTACATTTTTTATGATATATAATCTTTCAAACACACCCCATTATTGAGCTGCCCTTTACACATTTTGGACGTTATAATGTATGGACCAACAGAAACTGTTCCAAGTAACATGGAATAAAACTCCCATCATTATCATACCTTACAGTTTTCCTCAAACTTTTCAGTGCATTTCTGTTTCTTTGCAGAAACACACAGCTCAGTACATCCTAAAACACTTCAGTTACCAGAACACTGCACCACCTCTCAAAACTCACTCCTTCAAAACCACTAGTGTTCTTGCAGTGAGAACACTTTATTGAACAGTCATGTTGCATTAAGGTCACTTCAGAAACACTGTATTAAAAGCTAAGCACACATGAACACCCCTGCATGTTTCATAGTATTGGGTATATCTTTTTCAACTTCACTGTGGGGGCATCAATTAAAAAAAACTAGTCACTAAGAGTTATGTTGTCAACTGTCTGTATATTAATCATTTAGCAGCCATGCACGAACACTGCAGGCTTAACATTTTACAATGCAAGGTGGGTTAAATAAAATACAATGCACTTGATCCCGCTCTCCTTCTAAATAAATGAATTCAAAGCCATAGATTTTCTTAACAAGCAAGGCCAGTGAAAGTATTGGAAAATGTAGCAGACATTTAGTCTGGTTGATAGTTGTGCTATTTTGATAGTGCATCAGTAATGTTTGCTTGCCAGCAAAAATAAAAAAAAGTCTCAGGATAGCCTTAGGTTAAGGTCACTTGATGCAAAGTAGGCCTGCAGGCCAGAATGCAAACAGCTGGGAAACATGGTAATGCTGCTCTAGTGATTTTGAATGAGGGCCGTATTCAGCCCACTAACACTGTGGTGGCGATGTTGGATTATCATAATAATGCTGTGCCAGTGTGGCCAGTCAATACATGTACACCTGTGGCAAACACTGCATTACAGGTCAATTAATAATTAGTAAAGAAAATAAGTGACTTTTTGTCATGATTATCATAATAATCCAAATTCAAAGCAGATCTGACATGATATGACAATTTGGCCTCTGGGTAGCTCATTCATCCACTTTGACGGAGGCATGATGAAAGGAAACTGATAAGCCACTATTTTTTTCTGCAACACCACTGATCATTGACTGGCAATGGTATGATGTAATTGTTGGCCTGGCTGACCATAGGTTTTGGATAATAACTATAAATCAGCAGGGTGTGCTTATTATGTACAACTAATTTGGCTTGGACATTTGTATTTATTTATTAGAGCAACACAAAGGGGCAGGGTCATTACACAAAGGCAAAGTACATAGATGTGTTGCTGTCATCTATAAGAAAGGCTGAGCTAAAAGGCTGCTGGTGATGCTCTTTAATGTTACAGTAAGGATACTGTCATGGTCATGTAGCTCCAAAGATTTATGTGAATAAAACCAAAAATGTGAATGACAACTGTTTGTTCTTAACATTATTTTAAAATTTCATGATGAATGGACCAACAGAAATGCTCCAAATGACATAAAATCATTTGACATTGAGTTCTATTGAAATGTAAGGTTTTTTCCATTCTCTGGTAAATATGTAATTTTGGAGATACAAGGTTTTATTGACAGTGATGACAAAAAGCCAAGCACATTTTTACCCCTTCCCTCCCGTTACAGCCCCACCCCCAACTCAATAATACAAGTGTCACACACTCCTGTCTCCTGCCAAGAAGGCTGTGAACAGCAGCATTGTAAATGCCACGAGATTTCCAAACTTAATTAGGCTACCGCGCCGAATTAAGAGCACAACAAGTGGAAAAAAACAAAACCATGAAAACAGTCTTTAATCCCCCTCTCCACTATACACACACACACACACACACACACACACACACACACACACACACGCGCACACACACACAGTTAACCAAATTATGGGGAAAAAACTAATGTTGCCACAATCAACAAGCACACAGCATCAGCCAATTTCACCTCTCTCTCTGGCGTGTTCACCCCTCCTTGTTTGTGTATTGGAAGGGGGGTAAAAAGGGATGCTTGATTGAACTGAATTGAACAGAGGGCCTCCTTTCTCCACAGCCAGCTGAAGGGAGAAATTTGATTGCAGCTTTAATTAACAAACATAACGAGCTCTTTCATTGGTGCCGAGGATTACAATTATGCCCCACAATGCACTGCCTTCCCAAGCGGTGATTTGGTCATTTGCGCTGGAGAGGGGAAGAGGCTCAGTCAGGCTTTTAAAAGATGTCTGACACTGCTCTGATGGGGGAGCTCTAAGCCCCATCATTAAATATGACAACAAAAGCAGGACATCACTCTCTGGTCAACAGCAAAGAACAATCCTAATCACATCATGAAACCAGCACTTAGAGCAGGCTTTCATCTCCGTGCTCAGATCTGAAATTCTTTAAGTGTTATGCAGTAGCAGTATGTTGCCTATGCTGAGTCATAATCATAGTGTACGTGATATTAATTATATTTAACATCTATTCATTATATTGAAGCAACATTATGTGTTAAAACATGATAAACAAATAAAAATGTATAAAATAAAATACATTTTTGTGTTTTATTCCCAAATTTCTTTTTATTTTATCTTTTTTTTCTTTAAGAACATATGTGTATAAGTCTATAATTCTACACACAATATCAAAATGGGACTGTATTTTTTTGGAAATATAAAACTGAAAATTGGGATGTGCATATGTATTCACCCCCTTTGCTATGAAGCCCCTACATCAGGGGTGGACAATGGGGGCCAGAGTCCAAAATAGTTTGCTGGTTTCCCTGCTTTAACAGACCCAGTAAACCTGGCAATTAACAGGTGAGTTGGCTCAGGTGTGCTTCACCAGGAAGAGCACAAAACTGTGCACAAATCCAGACCTCCAGGACGGGAATTGCTCACCCTTGCCCTAAATATTTCTGGTGCAACCAACTACTGTAAGAAGTAAGATACTTAGAGAAATTAAGTCCAGCTGTAAGCAAGTGTCACATGATCTGTCAGTATATGATTACCTTTTGCAACACCTTTTGCAGAGGCACCACTAATCAAACACCATGAAGACCAAGGAGATCTCCAAGCAAGTCCGGGACAAAGTTGTTAAGAAGTCCAAGTCAGGGTTGGGTTATAAAACAATATCTCTGATGATCCCTCCTTGCATCATCAAATCCATTTTCATCAAATGGAAAGAACATGGTACCACAACAATCCTGCAGAGAGGACTAAATCTACTAAATCTACTAAATCTCTCAGACCAGGAAAGGAAATCATTAATCAGAGAGGCAGCACAGAGACAAAAGGTAACCCTGAAGGAGCTGCAGAGATCCCAAGCACAGACTGGAATGTCTGTCCATATGACCACAATAAACTGTACACTCCATAGAGCTGGGCTTACTTTACTTTAATTACATACAAATACGAAGGCTGTGCATCTCTGGTTTAATTTAGCAGTTCCTCCTCAAGAGAACAAAAGTAGCAATCATAGCTTTGGTGTGCACCATTTGGTAAGGAATGAAGTACACTGTATATTTGCAGCCAGAACCTTTGCTCAGTGATAAATGTTTAAAATTGATTCAATCACACAACTAGAGTAACAGTTAGTCTCTCTGTAATATAATCATGGATCTTTCTACTGACTGATTCCATGTGTTCCAAAACCTGGGGCTAGAGAGTCCAACATGGATTGCTTTTCTTTTCTGGCAGTGTGGCTCCATTTTAACAGTGTTTCATCATGAAAGGACACATCTTCATTTGTTCCAGTGGTATGTCTGACTGTGCACACAGCAATAAAATCCTTCACAAACTCTCACCTGTGTTTGATGACATTGTTATTGGAAGGTCAGATTCACTGAGTTTAATTCCATCCTGTCCTGAGGTGTGTTTCAGATTTAATGAGGTTATTGCAAGCTTTTGAGTCTAGACTAAAGGTTAGTATGTTGGCAAAACTTTGATTAATAAAAGTGCTGTGTTCTGCATTTTGCAGTTAAGAGTGCTTTTCAAAGGCAGATGTGAAGTGAGTCTCTCCATCATTATTTTACTCTATACACCATGAAGCATGTCGATATATTTAATAAGCTCAGGTGCCAAAAGAATAAATTCCGTTTTTAGATAATGCACAATCTTTGTTATTCTCATTTATACACATTTCTGTTTTTAAGTTGTCTTACACCTCAATCATAGGACGCTTACAAAAATGAGATCGTCAACAGTGTCCAGACTGACTGCACCTAAGGCCAGTGATGAATCAAATTTTTGACACAGGATCCTGTCTAATGGTAGACGCTAGAGATATAGTACTGCACTGAAAAAACATGGCAATATGAATTGTAGAAATGTAACAGTGCATCATGGAGAACTGGTATTGCATTACCTGTATCCAAGGATATGTTCAGACTGCAGAGAGCAAATCAGATTTGTTAATCAGATCTGTTGAGATGACTGGCCGCACAGTTTTTCATACGTGATCAGACTGGATTTATGTGCTTAGACATCACAATCTTATCAGCATGTGTTGCTGTGGTGACAACACAGGCATCAGTAACTACATAGCCACGCTGGTACTACACTCTTTTTGGATCCCCACACTTCTGACACTCTGGATTAATGTGATTTTTATCTTTTTGGAAGTGATGATAAAATACATTTTGAAATCTGATTTTAGCAGACAGAGCATCCAGACAAAGATGCATGTATACAATTCTGATTGTAATCAAATTGCAAATCACCCCCAATTGTGGTTTGTATCAAATTCTCAAAAAAATGATTTTGTGCTGGTGCACTGCTTCAACTCCAAAGTTGGCAAATAACAAGCTCCCATCAATACTCCTCTCTAAAAGGGTCATGTGATGCAACACACTCCTTCTACCTCCCAGCTCGAGTCACATTAGTAGATTACACATCACTATAAATACAGTCATTGAGCTTGTATTCCAGAAATTAATTTCATTAACACAGTATTGTGAATCGAAACAAATTGTGTGCTAAGTGTATCGTTATACCCTTAATCAACAACGACAGCTGATAACAATATGCAATCTATAACTGAACATCTTATAATTCACATAAACCATGAAAAACACATCAGCATCAGCATTCCTGCATATAACACTAACCCAGTTTACTATTTTCAAAACTACTTATTATTCAGTAACTTGTAGTAATTGTCCAAAATGTGATACAAATAAACAGTAAAGAATGAGAAGAACTGGAATAGTGCTAAATGACCTAGTGCCTCACACTTGCAGATGGCAGTGTAAACATGTGTCTGTTGTACAGGTAAACAAGGCTCACCAGCATCTTTCAGAGCTGTAGTGCAAGCACACTACACTCCCTCCCCCCACTCCCCTCCTCTCGGCTGAATGTCCAGGGCCACTGGCCTTATCACAACCTTGCACAAACTGACCGCTTAGCTGAGGCCAAATGCGGGGCCAGAAGCGAGCCTCTACCCCTGGAGAGTCTCTGCATTTATCTAGAACAGCAAGGAGGTCTGGGTGGTCAACAGAGGTGTGGAAGGAGGGGTATGGGCGGAAGTGAAGAACAGTAGAGTGGAGACAGCAGCGACAAGCTATAAAAGATTCATTTTAAACGGGACCGTCCTCCACCCTTATCTTATCACGTCTGAGCTGACGATGGTCGCTGGCCACCATAATTGAATCAAAGCTGCTTACTGTATATACTAAACTCTCTCTCTCTCTCTCTCTCTCTCTCTCTCTCTCTCTCTCTCTCTCTCTCTCTCTCTCTCGTTCTTATCTTCCTGTGCTGGTGTAGGGAGGGCCGGGGGGATGGAGAGGAGGATGAAGAGGAGGTGTAGAAGGATGGGGTGATGACTGGGGAAAATAGGACAGGCTGATAAGCACGGCAAGTCCACCTGCTGGGTTCTGAGGACTGAGGCACCACTGTGATAATCACAGCACTGTTATTAATCTCTCATTATCTCTGCCTTATCCAGTATCACTGCTCAGCTCAGCCATGCTGGAACATCTACAGCATATTGAGTGTTCAAACACAGTGTTCAAACACAGCATGCAGAGGTGTTCAACCCTGAGCACATATTCCTATATTTTCACTACATAATGACACCATTCAAATAAAACACTGTCTAATAAATACTGCATATTACTGGCTGATATGATAAAGTAAACACATACTTAACTATTTAAGTTTAATGGTATTTTCTTCTATGTACTTTTTGCTCATTTCTGTTGGCTCATTTCCTTTTTTTGCATATTTTATTGTGTTACAGCCTTATTCCAAAATGTATTCAATAATTTTTTTTTCCACCAGAATGCAACAAACAATACCCCATAATGACAAAGTGAGAAATGATTGTTTGAAATTTTTGCAAAAGTATTAAGAAAAAGATGTTTGCTTGATTGGAGATGTTCAGTTGATTTGATATAATTTGGAAAGGCACACACCTGTTTATACTATATAAGGTCCCATAGTAGACAGTGCATGTCAGAGCACAAACCAAACCATGAAGTCGAAGCAATTGTCTGTAGACCTCAGAGATAGGATTGTATTGACACACAGGTCTGGGGAAGGGTACAGAAATATTTCTGCTGCATTGAAGGTCCCAGTGAGCACAGTGGCTTTCATCATCCATAAATGGAAGAAGTTTGGAACCACAAGGACTCTCACAGAGCTGGCCGCCCGGCCAAAATAAGTGGTCATGGTAGGAGGGCCTTAGTAAGGGAGGTGACCAAGAACCCAGTGGTCACTCTGACAGAGGTCCAATGATGCTCTGTGGAGAGAGGAGAAACTTTCAGAAGGACAACCACTTCTGCAGCACTCATCCAATTAGACCTGGCCAGAGTGGCCAGACAGAACCCACACATCAGTGAAAGGCACATGACAGGAGTTTGCCAAAAGGCACCCAAAGGACTCTCAGACTATGAGAAACAAAAAGATTGAATTTTGAACTGGATGCCAAGCATCATGTCTGAAGGAAACCAGGCACTGCTCATCACGTTGTCAATACCATTCCTACAGTTAAGTATGGTGGTGGAAGCATCATGCTTTTGGCATGTTTTTCTGCAGCAGGAACTACTAGGAGACTAGTCAGATGCAAGTGAAAGAAGACCGCAATGATGTACAGAAATATCCTTGTAGGGACAGGATGAATGAATTATTTTTAATACCTTTAATATCAGAAGAAACAGTGAATATGCATGTGTTCCAATATGTTTGTCCATATAGTGAATGATGATAATAATAATAATAATAATAATAATAATAATAATAATAATAATAATAATAATAATAATAATAATAATAATAATGATAATAATAATAATAATATGAATATGAATATGAATATGAATATGATAATAATGTTAATGCCACCCAAAATTAAACCTGTTTGGTCTCTTTATGATGGTAAATGCTGTGCTTTTGCAACAAATGTGGTGAGAGTTTCCTGTAGGTTCCATAATAACATTTTAGGATTGAAAGAGACTTCCCTTAAACTGAATTTACTGGCATTTGTTTCACTCGTAAATGATTTAGTGGACAGCAGAAAGGCTGATTTTTAAATGTTCTGAGATTTAAATAAGGGAGGCTCCTACAAAGTCCTCTCCAACCATGTTCTTGTGACTGATGTGCTGCACCTGATTCTAATTGTACATGAAAAATGCATTTCTGTTCATTATATTTTATAAATGATTTTAAAAGACATGTTTTTATTTGTATGTGTTTATTTATATCACCTCCATCTTTCAGTATTGTGAACGATGTTTAAATTAAGATAAAGATAAAGGTAAAAGATAAAGGTTTTCATGGTGTCCTACCTTTTTCACATGACTGTAAGCACAAAAGGATGCAAACTGGAGAGGTGTGTGTTTTGTCTCCTCAGTGAAAAGGTCACGCTACTGATAATGACAATGGTGATAAGATCTGTGTGTGCCTTGTATCTCTCGCTCTCTTTTTCACACAAACACACATGACCACACACACAGGGCAGGAACATTTCTATACAACAGAAAACAGGGGAGGTTGATGGGAACGTTTCTCACAAGGGCATTCAGATGAATTATGACTAATGTGGTAACATATTCATCACACTCAACACAACACACAGAACCACAACAGTTCTCACATTAAACTGTCACCTTAACAGTCCAGACACAAAGCAAATACCCAGAATTCACATAATACTTGCTTAGATACTCAGGTCTTGTGTTAATGGTGGCAGTCTAGTTGAATGTTTACTGTTACTATTGCAATGTTTCTGGGAAAACTAAGCTGAGTTACATCTATAGGCCAGGGCACACTGACCAAACATTCTAAGACACCAACATTCCAACATTCCACAGGGTCCGTGGCACACCTGTAAAAAAAAAACCCCAAAGACATGACTTGTATATGTTTTAAGCTCTATTCAGATGGGCTTATCTCTACATGTGATCCTGGGGTACATATCTCTTTAACAGGGGCTTGTCTGTAATTTTATTCCCATCTCGATCAATGTTTTTCACTGAATTCAGCAATCATCTGATAATTTTAGATCCATCCAGATTCACATTGGTGTTCCTCCAGACAGACGTCTTCTCAAATCATTAAAAAAAGTTTTTGGCTGCCACTGCATGCCATATTTAGTCTTCAAAACACATCGAAGGTATTGCACATAATTATTGCACTTGTTTTACTATTATTGCACATAGTCTGGTTCAGTCTGATGGCATGAGGAACGAAATAGTATTTAAGTCTATTGGTCCTGCACTTGGGAAGGAGCAGTTTGTCACTGGTGGCTGATGAAGAATATTGAAGGACCACAGTCTCAGAAAGTACAGCCTCCTCTGTCCCTTTCTGTGCATGAAGTCAGTGTTATACGTCCAGTCCAGGTTGAGTGCCACAGCCTGAGGTACTTGTAAGAATCCACAGCCTCCACCCCAACTCCCTCAAATAGAACTGGTGACTTTGGTCTGGACCTCTCAAAGTCGATTACCAGCTCCTTGGTCTTTGAGGTGCTGAGCTGCAGATGGTTCCTATGGCACCAAACAGCAAAGTCCCTCACCAGGCTCCTATAGTCCTCCTCTTGATCATCCCTGATACAACCCATGATGACTGGGTCTTCAGTAAACTTCTGGATGTGACACAGCTTTGAGTTCTAGCAGAAGTCTGCTGTGTACAGGGTGAAGAGAACAGGAGCCAGCACCATGCCCTGATGTGCTCACAAGGGGGGGACCCATCCTCCTCTGGTCAACTACTTATACATAGTTTAAGGACACTGGACTACCAATGTCTGCTGTAATACTGAGGTGTACTGAAGTAATGTTAGTTTGATGTTGGACATAACAGTAATAGTAGCAGCTAATTAGGTCCTGTGTAATTTTTGACGTAGTCAGTGTTGGCAGGTGGGCAACTAGTACAGGTCCAGTAGCAGGAAGGTGGGCAACCAAAATTTGTTCTTTCAATGTCAGATAGTTGAAATGTGTCACATCCCTGTCCTGGTCATCTCCTGTCTCATCTTTGTTTTGTTTATCTCCCCTCGTGCTTCTGAGCACATGTCCTATTTACGTCCCTTCCCAGTTGTGTCTCTTGTGTCATTAAATCCTGGTGTTAGTAATCTTGTCTTGTTATTTAAGTCCTTCTGTTCCAGTCCGTGCCCTACAAAGGACTAGCGCACTGTCGAGGGTTGTTTCCCGCCCTTGCGCTCAGAGTTGCCGGCTGGGCACCAGCTCACCCGTGACCCTATTCAGGAATAAGCGGTTCAGAAAATGGATGGATGGATGGATGGGTGGATGGATGTTCCAGTCCGTCCTTGTCAGTCCAACTGTCATTGCTACTGTCATTACATGGGGTTCCATTATCGTTGTCTTTGTCTACATAGTGGTCTAGATGGTTAGTGTTATTGTTAGTAGTCCGTGTCTTCATGTCTGTTTGTTTCATGTACATTAAATCCTCAACCCTGCAAGTACTTCCACCATCCCCTTTCTGTTCAGTTCACTAACCTGACAAAATGCTTAGCAGTAAAATTGATGAACTGGACATTATTATTAAAGGGAAGAAAGAAGATGGGTTTCTGTGTTTATGCTGCTGTGAACATTTCTGGACAACGAGTCATAGAACAGCAACCAAATATTCTTGTTTGTTCTTGTTCATTCATTTTCATCTGGTGGGTGTGCTGTTGCCTTAAGAAAAACTAGGACACAACTAATGTTAACTCGGTAATTTCCCATGAGTACATATTGAGAATCGAATTGAATGCATCCTTCCCTTTGCCAATGAAATGTTTATGTTGACAACGAGTCACTTCTAATCAGACAAGATCCGTCACAATCATTAAGGATCCCTGGACAGGCAACTGCTCTGTCCATTATGGGTAGTAATGCCTTCTACTTTGTATTCCTGTTATGTGACATTGTGGATCAAGGAATGTTAAATGCCTGTACAACCTAAGGACACACCCAACAAACACACACACACACACACACACACACACACACACACAGAAAAGAGAATAGGAAAAGGTCAAGGCACAGTGGCTGCTCCTGATCCTCCTCCCTCTCTCTATTTCTCTCTTGTTGTCAATTCTTTCTGTACTAAATGGGTTTTGGCAGCACAGTGAGAAAAGATCATCATGCTGTTAAACTCACAATCTCAACAGACTATGAAGGGAAAGCTAATAGAATAGACACACACAATAACCATCTAAATCACACAGTAGGAGCTGCATTTGATAGTGTACCATTAGAACGAGCAGCTTCCTAACACTCTCGTTTGAAGATACATAATAGATTCTTATGCTTTTTTAGGGCTGTCATCACCTGAAAAAGTAAAATATTACAATGCTGTCCATGATTTAATTAAGCAATCTGTAGTTAGCACCATGCCCATCAAAGAAATCTGGACAACATTGCTATTCCTGTGGCAGACCCTGGTAAGGCAATCACAGCACACTATACCAAAAATGACTTATGATAAGACTCCTAACTCATTCTGCATTCTCCTACTTGTGTAACGTGATTCAAATGTAAGTCACTCTGAAAAATAAATGTGGGGTTTTGGAAAGTTTTTGATTTGATAGAGACTGTACATCACACAGCTGAAAGAATCCTGCATGGAAGAGTGAGGAAAAAATCTTCCAGTTGATGTCAGAGACTGGCATAATGTTATAGGAAATATCTGATTGATGTTATTTCAGAGAAAAGGAGAGATACCAGCTTTTAGATATATCCTAAGTTTTCCTCACAAGAAATTGCTATAACTAAATCCTGTATGTATTTAGTTATATTACATAATTATATAGTCACTGGCGTAACTATAAACAGATAATGAAACCAAATCACAAGCATTTAAAAGCAGCGTTATAAGAGAATTGTAGAGTATTTCTTGCTCCTGGACACCCCCTTACAGTCAATAATTTTACACTTTGAGTCACCACTAAAAAATAAACTTTATGCATGAATTTCATGCTTCATTGTTACACAAATATGAGGTTATGCAGAGTTAAAAGTTCTCAGAAGAATTGTCCTGCCTGCTTTATTAAAGTTACATAGTGCAGTTAGAAGCTACTTCACTTAATACAGTGAGTGAAACATCAGTTAAAATGGGGTAAACATGCTGTGACCATTACGTTTATGTCAATATCATTTATATGTGTAACGTGTAATTTAAATTAAATATTATATTTTCTCTGAAATATAAATGGATTGGGTGGGATTTTTGACATTCTTTAGTGCATAGAGCATATTTTTGACATTGTTTAGTGCATAGTGTAGTTATTTCTGCCAAATGTCTTCAATGTATGGCCTTTATTGAATTGCAAGAGTGCATTTGTGGGCAGAACATATATTCTATTCTATTCTATTCTATTATATTATATTATATTATATTATATTATATTATATTATATTATATTATATTATATTATATTATATTATATTATATTTATGTAACACTTTTTACATGAATTCCATTTCTCATCCTTAGTGAAATGGTACCAGATCCAGACATCTGTGGTCACCTGATGGTACCTGAAGTCTAGCTCACATAACTTTCAATATTTACAGAAGAGGCAGGTCCAGGTCTGTGACTTAATCATCACTGCATGGTCTCCTGCTTGGTGAAACAAGCAAAAATGTAATCACATATCTAAATCATTGTAGATATTCTGTCTCATTCCCATTTACACAAATGACACACTCACTGACATTATCACTGCATCTGTAATAATGTCTCTCAGTTCCACACACACACACACACACACACACACACACACACACACACACACACACACACACACACACACACACACACACACACACACACACACATATGCGCACACATTCCAAAGGGGCCTCAGTGACTGGGCGAGTTTAATACCATTAGTGATGAGGTCAGGCAGGCAGGCAAGGCGGGTTAATTGGGAGGCGTTGGGTGAATCTCAGGTTGAATTACGATTACGAAGTCTTCAAGTGTTCAAAAAGGGAGCCTGCGACGATAAATATAGGCGCCAGCGTAAACGTGGAGAGACAGGCCAGCTTCACCCCTCCGAGACCATATCTCACCAAATGAGGTTATGATAGCAGATAGGGAACGAGACGATTATCTAGACTCCAGATTCCACTCCGGACTCCGGAGATAGCGAATTAAGTGCACGACAGCTTCTCTACGCAGGCAGCAGAGATAAGGTGTTTGTTTCATTGTAAAAGACAATCTTCCCCATGCTGACATGCCTGGATAAAAAAAAGAAAGGAGTAAAGATAAAACTCAGTACAGGTTATGCAACAGAAATGTCCCAATAGAATTCCAAAGAGTGAAATTAATAAAATAGATTCACAGAATAAGATTGGACAATGTTTTTTTTAATTTATACTTTGTATTTTATGATACATTTCAAATTAAACATTTAAATTTTCAAATGATTGTTTTGATGCAACTATGGGAACATTGCTGTGAGGATTTGTTTGCATTCAGCTTGAAGGGTGAAGACAGGTACTAAAGTTGGATGATTAGGTACTAAAGTTGGATGGCGCTTCTTTACTGTAAAGAACGTACTTCCACTTCTCAACACCCCAATACTGAAGGGGTTTTATACCCATTCTTATTATATTATTGAAATAATACCGGTCAGTCATAACTTTGTTTTTGCACTCACTGTTCATTTTTCAGCTCCACTGGCCATTCAGTTACACTTTGTAAATCTATAATTCAATACTGTTGTCCATCTGTTTCTCTGCACACTTTGTTAGCCTCCTTTTATGGTGTTCTTCAATGGTCAGGACCCCACAGGACCACCACAGAGCTAGAATTATAAGAGTGGTGGGTCATTCTCAGCACTACAGTGACACAGTGGTGTGCTAGTGTGTGTTAGGTTATATGAGTTGATCAGACACAGCAGTGCTACTGGAGTATCACAGAATACAATATTTCGATATTATATGATTCTTGCGACAACCACAAAATACAATTCTTCATGCACTCCTTGAGTGTAGGGAAATGCACTGCATCAAGCATAGCTGCTGTGAGGTCCAGAAACACACACACACACACACACACCCTACAGCTTTTTTGTTTTTTGCCAGATCACACAATTGAACATCTGTTACATTCTAAGGCTGTGTGATGACTCAACACCTACAGGCTGTGGAGGAAACACTATGGGGGAAACATCAGGAAGATGTTCAGTGTGTGTTTATCTAAACACAGTACCTGCCTAGCTTGAGTTCATTCAAGGTAAACAGAGGGACCAAAGAGCAGCATTAGGAGATCATTATAACAAGACTTTGATACTAATATCTCAGTAGTGTAATTTCAGTTCACACATAACACATAAAGCATAATGAAAAGGGTGACAAGGTGTTCTATTTAGGATACAAACATTTCTGTAAAATGTAAAATTTCACATTGATTTCATGTCAGCATTTATTTCTACAGTTGCTACAAATATGCTGACCAAATCAGCTGACAACTTAATAGTCAATTCATTGGTAACATCATCATGAGTGTTTTTCAAGCTAATGGTTTGGCACACACATGAACAATTGACTAATCACAAAGTCTGACCATAACAGTGGGGAATACAGTTTAACTGCTGCTGTTAATTTTTACAGTAATAGTTTGTTCAGTCTGAATGCAGAGCAGCTGTCTGTGACATGAATGGTGCATGTAGTTAAAATCATTTGCAAACTTTGCACATGAGAGCTATAAGGCAAGTGTAAGAGGAGAAATCTTTAAATAAGTCAACCTTAGAATTTAATGTAACTGTCAGGGCTGGACAGAAGGGAGGCACGCACAGAGTATAAACAATGTCTTTAATAACGAGCTGAGATAAATGGGTGAACTAAAGCAGTCTGAGATCAATACCAATACAACCAGGAAGACAAAAGTGCAAACCAAGAGACGTGGTCACAATACCAGGCAAAGTCCAAACCAAAACGACCTAACCAAACAAGGCATAGAAGGACACTGAGTAAGGTAGAGAACAGACAAATATAGCATATATATTTAGGGTGTGAAACAGATGTTTAGAATTCAGGTGATCTGTATAAAGTCATGTGATTAGAGGACTGGCTGGGTGTCCTGTGATCATCTCCTGGACTAACGGTAGAGCCAGTAGTATGCTTGGTAGTGTATCCGGGTGTGACAACGGGGAATGGGACAGTAATTGAAAAACTATTACAATAGAAGCCACTAATACAAATACAAATGCAGTAACACAAAAACTGAAAAAACTGAAAGCTAAAATTACTCTCTCACATTTACCCCCTTTCATAGCTGTTCATTATGAGAAAAGTTATTTACTTTTGTTACATTTTATTGCTGCTTCTTTGTACATCTTGGTTTTAAACTTTGACAGGAAAAATATTTTATTATTCATTATCTATCACAGTATATGCATGGACAAATCAGACATCTGTTTGCTGTTTTTTTGGATAAATGAAAGAAAAAGGAAGAGTTTTTTCATAGCTTAAATTGTACACTCTGTGAGAGCATTTACATACAGCTTGGTGCATGTGAACTGAGTCTGATCTGTTTTTCAACAGATCTTGGAGATGGAGCTTCACAGGTGTGGAGAATTAAAGTAAATTAAAGGTTCCAATTATCAGCAGTCACAGCTGGCTTTTAACATACCAATACCAGGGCTAGCTCTCAACTTCATTTTTTCTACAATATTGTTCTATACCAGGACTGTCAGATCAATTTACTGGAGTTTAAATACAGTTGCAAACTGGGCATTTAAGGTAGCCTCAACCTAACATAATAACAGCCAGCTCCAGCTATATAAGGTGGAATATCTTAATTCTACTAGCAATAAGTATCAAGTCTCAACTTCATCCTCTTTTGCCCATTAATTAATAAAGGAAAAGACTGAATAATTTATACCGAACAATTATGTTTACAATGCAATCAAAAAGCTTCTAGCATTCAGTAAGCTGCTCTTTGTAAATGCAACATTGGTGAAGGGCCAAAATTACAGAAGACATTTGACCAAATGTTTAATTTTGCTTTGTGTCTACAAAATGTTAATTTTAATGCATCCCTTGTATATTACAAGATATCACCTGATCTTCTCAAATCACAGCAAGTTATGGATTTAAGCGTGTAGCAATGAGTCACTCAATTGTGGCTTAAAAATTAAAAATAAGATAATAATTACTACATTTAATAATCAATCCAACTACTCATCAAAGCCCTGCCATGCAGTTCTGCACGAGTGCCAGATTGGGATGAAACTACAGTCTCTCTGATCTCAATAGAAACACAACAGATTCAAGGCAAATCGTCATAAACAATGTCATTACAAGAAAACCATGCTACATTCAAGTGCTCCTTTAAAACTCTGATTACCCACTTGTAAAAATGGCACGACTTACTGTGCTTTTTCTGCAAAGCAGTCTGCCAAGGAGTAGAAAATGCTATGAAATGTTGATTGTTAATTTATTCTCTTATCACATGTTTTTCCAGCAAGTAATTGTGATGTGGACTGTTTTTTCTTTTAGGATAAAGCTCACAGATATTTCCACCATGACTCAAAATGAATGTGACATAAATCTGAAGCTGCAAGCAAAGGGTTGGGTTGATCTTTTTAACTGGCTGTCATTTACCCAATATCAGGACAGGGCACATGAGCAGCTGAAAACAGGAAACAGAAGGTAAGCATGGTTTTAAAGAGTCTTCTGTGAATCTCTAGGCACTAAACCGAGGCACAGGGAACCTTTATCAGGTTTGCTTTTGTGATCAGACAATTAAATGACTGCTGAAGTGACTGTTCAAACTAAACCTACATAATGTTTATATTGAAGACAACCTGACTTAAGGTGAATGTAGGCTGCAATGATGTCCACTCTAATGGTAAGCTGTTTTAGTCTAAAATGCCACTAGTGTTACTGCTTAATAACTCAAAAGGCCATTACCCAGTAACTCAAATTCAAGGTGATTATAATGCCTAAACAGATCACCTATGAAATTCATAGTAGAAATCTACAGATCTATAAAGCAATTTTCTGCATTTTTTTTTCAGGACAACATACTGTCAATGTAATTCTGACTAGACAATTTACCAGTTATTTACATGGAATCTCATTCCCTGTAATCTATAATTATATTTTTAAAGTACAAACTCCACTTGTATTTTTACTAACAGAAATTGTAACTCCAGATATCTTTACTCTTATTCATTTATATATCCATAAATTAATTCTGACTGGTACATTCATAGTACATACTAGTTGAATGGCTCTTATTGTTGAAAGGTAGGTCTTCATCCATAACAAGCAAGATGATTGGCTCTTTTTGTTTGAGAGTGGGGCTTCATACATAAACATGCCATGTGGATTTATTTTTTATTGCTTTTTTAAAAAAAAAAAAAAAAAAATTAACCAACCTAACTTCTACAATCCATTCACTTCTACTCTCCACACCAGCTTCTACACCCACTTCTACAATCCACTATAATTAACATTCCACACTAACTTCTACATTCCAAACTAGTTTCTACAATCCACTCACACTTCCATACTCCACAAAGAATACAATCTCAGACTGAGCAGCAAAAAAGTGCTCTCTAAACTGCTTAACCTCCTAGATTCATCATCACCACATAGCCTCAGGACATGTAGCTAACCTCTACACATAGCTCCACACACTGTACTACAGATACAGTATTAGACAGGTGTAGATCCCCTTGCATATCTTAAGATCTGCCAGACTCCAGAAGGTACCTTTAATTCTCTCCAAGTTCACATTCTGCTTTTTCTCTGGCTTAATTGCTGTGATCATGAAAGCAGATGTACATTAATAATTAGGTGCTATTAGGAAAGGCATCACTAGCTAGCAAGCAGGAAGGCTTAACAGTCGGACTGAGTGACTGATAATAATTTTACTGGCTATGTTGGACTGAAGAGCTTCTGTGAAAATAAGTGCAAGGACACTTAAAATCATGTTACCTGATTCACACCCCCTGATTGAACCTATATGAACATGTGTGCATATGGTCCAGTTTGCACTCTGCATTCACACATATACATATATAGATTTTCCCAATCAAGTGTACTAGGCCAATTCACAATGGCTTATTCATTGGCTTACAGTGGCTACGTGATCCTCATTGCTTGGCCAATGAGGCCAACAGAGGGCATGAATTAGTTAGTCACAACAATAACTGTTAGCCATCTGTTGTTTATCAACCACACCTTCAACCTTCTTCATCAATAGAAAGTGGCCAGACCACAGACACCCAATATTTGTGTTGGTATCAGCAGTGAAACCAATGTGGTATTGGCATGTTAGAAGGTGTTGCACTGGTACTCAGTGTGTGTGTGTGTGTGTGTGTGTGTGTGTGTGTGTGTGTGTGTGTGTGTGTGTGTGTGTGTGTGTGTGTGTGTGTGTGTGTGTGTGTGTGTGTGTGTTTGGAAGGTTATGAGTTACTGGGCTATAATGCTTCTGTACTACTGTGTCACAGTCACAACACAGCTGAGTCTTGTCTGAAATAGCTGTCTTTGCAGCTTTACTCACAGGTTTTGACAAAACTCCAAAGAGCCAACACTTCACCCTCCCACCACCATTCACATTCTCTCACACACACTCATAAAACCACAACTGAAAAGACATCCACATAGTAGCAAGACACACACACAGACACACACACCCAAATACACAATGCATTTCCCACAAACAACCAAATGATGGTCCCCCTCCTCTCCCAGCACTTGGAGACGGCGGCACATGTATAATTGCATTGTGCAACAGCGCGCACCTTAGAGGAAATAATTACCACCATAAAAAGAGCAATTATGAACCTGGCAGAGAGCAACAGCAGCTTTTAATGCGTCTGCCAGCGACGGATGTGCACGCGCTGCTGTTTGTTTATTTGTTGAGCGGCTTGAGTTACAGCAAGATGAGTGCAAAAATGCAGACCAAACACTACCACACAAAAACTCCTTCAGTGCTCATAGTGAATTCATTACACACCAGGTTTTGTCCAACACAACCAATACATTGTAAGATGTTTTTCTGACAGTTGTCTGATCGACTTTTGCTTATTTAACTTTACTTTAGCTGTGTCTCAGAAATGAAAGCCCACATCACTGAAGGCTTTCACATTTAAGTCAGTCAAGAAATCATCAGACCTGCAGTCACTTTTAATGTGTCTGTCAGTGATGGTCAGTGAGATCTGTTTATTTGTCAGATTCCAAAACAATTCTCAGACCACAAAATAATTTTACTACACATCAGAAAAGTTCTCAAGTTGCTAAGTCAGTTCAAATTGTCTTTTTTATTAGCTGCGATTATTATATCATGCAAAAGTAAACTCTTGAAATCCTGTCAGGTTCAAGAAAACAAGAATCATTAAACATGCCTGGACAAAAATTATGGTACCCCTGAAAATAACCAGAGGAACTGAAGGAAGGAGTTGTCTCAGGCGATTAGAAAGAAAATTATAGACAAGCAAGTTACAGGTAAAGGATATAAGACCATTTCTAAGTAGTTTGATGTTCCTGTGACTACAGTTGCACATATTATTCATAAATTTAAGATCCATGGGACTATAGCCAACCTCCCTGGATGTGGCTGCAGGAGGAAAATTAATGACAAATCTGTGTCGGATCGCACCAGCCGTCATTGTTTGAGACAAAGTGGACTTAATGGGAAACAACCAAGGAGGACACCATTGTTGAAAACAAATCATAAAAAAGCCAGAATGGAATTTGCCAAACTACATGTTGATATGTAACAAAGCTTCTGGTAGAATGTCCTATGGACAGATGAGACAAAAAATTTAACTTTTTGGCAAGGCACATCAGCTCTATGTTCACAGACGGAAACATTAAACAAATCAATCTGGCACAGGGTGTCTTGAATCTGTGCAGGGTACAAATCTCAAGACTATCAAGGGATTCTAGAGAGAAATGTGCTGCCCAGTGTCAGAAAGCTTGGTCTCAGTCACAATACATGGGTTTTGCAACAGGATAATGACCCAAAACACACAGCTAAAAACTCCCAAGAATGGCTAAGAAGAAAACATTGGACTATTGTGAAGTGGCCTTCTATGAGCCCTGACCTAAATCCTATTGAGCATAGGAAGGAGCTGAAACATGCCATCTGGAAAAGGCATCCTTCAAACCTGAGACAACTGGAGTGGTTTGCTCATCATTGCCATGATGTTCATTTGATTGCAGTGATTGCCTCAAAAGGTTGTGCAACAAAATATTAAGTTAAGGGTACCATCATTTCTGTCCAGGTTTCATCAGTTTTTTTAATAATTCTTTTGAAGCATGGTTGAAAAACAATGTCTGACTTTCACTAGTTAACTTTATAGCTTTTTTATTTATTATTACCTAAATCATATTCAAGTTATTTCTATGACCATTGTGGGTTTTTTTCATTAATAGAGGGGTACCAAACATTTTGTCCATGTGTGTATATCTGAGGCCAGTCACTGTGTACAATTACATTTACAGCATTTGGCAGAGACTCTTATTCAGAGCATTTTACAAAAGTCCTTTACTGTTCATTTGTGAAATATCCTTTGTTAGTTCATAGAATCTAGAATCCAGATAAATCAAGCTTAGATGCTGCCAAATCAATTATAATTGGACACCTTGATCCACAAGATTCAGTATAATTAGAATCATTTAATGTGTTAAGTGCTCATGAAAAAGATGGCCTTCAGTTGGCCTTTGAAGAAAGCTAGTGACACCGCTGTTTGGGTCCCCAGCGGAAGTTCCTCTATTTTGGTGCAAGGACAGATGTCTGGATACTTGTCTTCTCTGCATTTTGAGGGATGGTGGATCAAGCCAAGCTGTACTTGATGCTTGAAGTTCTCTTTACAGTGTACATTAGCATTGTGGGACCAAGCTGATCATCCTGTGCACGGAGTATCAACGATAATGGGCTGTTTTCGCTAATACAGATGGTATCAAGAATATATTAAAATAGTTATATAAAATCGCTACATAATTTTGGTAGTCTAGAGCCTGGGTCAAACTAAAAGTCCTTGAAGCACATGTTGTAATCCCAGTCTCTGCTACAAATAAATGCCAAGAACCATTGAAATAGTAAGAATATCAATCAATCAATCAGTCGATCAATCAAAGTTTATTTTTATAGCACTTTTTACAACTATAACATTTTTTTACAAGGAGTTCTCACAATTTTTTTATAAGGAGTATATAACATAGTAAGTATAGTGTTGCTATCCTCTTTAGTTGTCTTAGTGTCAAACCAGTGTGGTAATCAGTTAGCTAGCTAAAGAGTGTAATATTTTAATGTTTAATATTGAAAATGTGACTGTTGTGAGAAGAAATGGCTAATATTGCTTGAGTTAAACATAAACACAGCCTAATGAATGATATACATTTTCAGTGGAGTACAGGTCATTTCCATTTATATCACTGTAGCTTCTCCAGATTAGACTCATTATTTGAGGGTGATTCTTTTTTACCCTAAAAAATCCTCACTTGCAATAAAGAGTCATTAAAGAATGTCAAGAAAGAAAGGAAAAAAGGAAAAGTCATGTTTTTTTCCATGATTTTGCTCTGTCAGAAAATTAATCACAATCTTCTCGCTGTCTCCTTTTGAGAAATTGGTCATCTATCAAAGCCTGCCTATTTGTCCCTACAGTTGGAATATGACTTACTATTCGCATAGAGAAGTGTTTTTTCCCTTTTTGAATTAGAAAAAAAATTACTGATTGATTGTGTGAAGCAGTTATTAAAGATCATATTCTCCGGGAGCATTAACACAACACAGTGACACCACCGGATGACAATGGAGAGTGGATGACAAGCTCAGAGAATTGCTTATTTATTAGCTGGGCTGCTGTAGGATGAGGAGCTTGATTTCTCCAGACTGAGCTGATCTCTCTTGATGAATGAAAGGCCTTTCCATTTCCCACAAACTCTGTCACACTCACTATCACATGGCAACACGGTCATTCCTCACTTCTGCAACATTCTCTATCACCAGTCCTCATCTGGAGCTTAAGACTAGTCAAGGTGTCCTCAGAGAAGATGCATTACAGTCAGACACTATGTTAGTGTACTATACTAAAATACTATTCAGACAAGTGGAGGAAGTTTGATTGAGACTAGAAGAAGTGAACGATAGAGTGCTATGTTATTATTGTTACTACAAGTTACTGAATCCATTTGAGATCCTTTGGTTCATTGTTTTGGTCAATCAATCAGTGTCATTTCAGCTTGATTTCTTGGTCTGCTGCCCATACATTTAAATTCATTGTTTCCTCAATTTCTGCAAAGTATTCAGGCCCTGAGGAAACAAAGCACCCCTGAACCATGATACACCCTTCACCATGCTTCACAGCTGGGATTATTTTTTGTTTTGCAGCAGACACAAAAATGAAGAGGATTCTGTAGGTATTTTGTTGTTACATTTGAGTTCTTTCATGAGAACAGATTGCCATCTTAAGCATGCTTTTCTTTAATGGACAGTACACCTGTAAAACCCAGACTTCCAATCTCTTCTCCTTAATTGAGGTGCATTTTATCAATTGGCTCTTGAATAATCCTGAAACACAGAGGTTTGACTATTCTGTACTGTGGATTTTTATTCAGTGTACTCAGTATAAGACATTAACTGTACAATTGTTTGTATGTCATTTGTTTACTTGTTCATAAATTGCCCACATTTTATTAGTAATTAATGCAGAAATCAAAAATAATTTAAAAATACACAAAAGTGGAGTGAGATAGTATATACAGTAGTATAAACAGTAGTATATAGTATATACAGTATGGCAGTACAGAGAAAACACACGGATAAATACTTAACATACTGGTGTATCTCAGGGAATAAAAATATTATGAACTTATGAAGTTTTAATAAGTTAATTCAAAAAGGTAAACAGTCATACTACTGGTCAAATGTTTTTGAAAACCCAATATGGGTTCTGAATCTTTTGGCCAGAAGTGTTCATATATTATGCAACAACATGTTGTTCATCAAGAGATCACATCACAACATGATGACTGTCTGAAATTGATTTTCTTTACTGATTTGCAAACAACCACAACATTATGACCACCTCCTCGTTTGTACAATCACTGGTCATTTCTTATCAGCTTCACTTACCACACAGGAGAACTTTGCAGTTCTATAATTAAAAAAAGGCTAACAAGGTAAACAGAGAAACAAATGGAGAGGAGTCTAATGTTGGTGGTCAGGGGTCACCAGTCCTGCTCCTGGAGACTTTAGATCCAACACTACTCCACCCCACCTGATCCAACTAATTACAGCATTCAGATCCTCTTGATTGACTGAATGGGATGTGTTAGATTTGGGTTGGAGCTGACACCTGTAGGAAGGCAGCTGTCCAGGAGCAGGGTTGGTGACCACTGATTTGGATATTTCAGAATAGTTGCTTGGTTTATAAAATGATTTGTGCCTTTGATCAGTGTCCTAAAATCTTGTTTTTTCGCTGTTGTTCTTCATATTGTGGCTTATGTTCATGAATGGACCAATAGAAATGCACCAAAATGACAATATTTTCATTGACTTCCATTGACAGTTAAGAAGTTCCACATTTGGAGATTTTGGATGACATGGACAATTTAAAAGTGTCTCCTGGTTTCTCTGTGTCTCTCTCTTTTTCTCCCTCTAAAAGAATGACACATGTAAACTCTATCAGCAGGTCTTTACAGTCGTTTAAAAAAAGCATCAACAGAACAGTCACTGTTGCAGTACTGTTATTACTGTGTGTTCCAAACACCACAGTACTGAACTGAGATAGAGAAAAAGAGGTCAAGCGTTAATCCCACCCACAAAGAACACTGATAGGCGTGACAGACCAATCAGGATGCTCTCAGGTGTCACTTTACCTCTATCTCTTACTCAGTCTTTTATGTGATTGCTCTCTCTTTCTTTCTCTTTCTATCCCTCCAAAATGGACACATTTTTTTGTTGCCAAAATGAGAACATGTCCAGGAAAAGGAGGCTGCCTGGTCACCATACTTAAAGGCACACTAACAAAAAAAGAGCCTGCTTCATTTTAAGGCATAAAAAGTCATAAAAGAAAATGGTCATAAAAATGAATTATGACTGCTGTTTGTCCATAAATGTCCACTGTTGATTAGATTGGCTCAAGCACACCAACAGTTCTGGCACATACACTGGCACTGACTCTCTGACTCTCTTTCTCTCTCTCTCTCTCTCTCTCTCTCTCTCTCTGTCACACACACACACACACACACACACACACACACACACACACACACACACCCACACACACATACACACATCCTCTGCCACACCCCTATTTGGTCACACTTCCCCATGAGCCCCAATGGATGACAGATTGCATTCTGGGTTACGGAGCCATCAGCATCAGTCGTGCTGGCTGGTGTAAGTAACACAATCTGGTGTCTTAATTTCCACCAGCTGTTCCCCTGGCCACGCGAGAGGAGTGCCGATCGACCAGGGCGAAACACCTTGATGATCTGCAACCAAGAAGACAAGGATGAATTTTTCATAGCGAGCAGATCGCATTAAAGAGGGACATGAGAGCGCTTAGCATGAGCAGGAACCAGTGCAGATGGATGAGTGCACACACACACATACACACACATACACACACAAATGCAGCAGGGTAGAGCAAATACACACACGAGCATAAGGCCGCAGACCACAAACTCACGATCTCAGTCATTTTCTTCACAGTCACTGGCTATATGAAGTCATTTGCAGCCTCATGCTCTTGGAGACCCCCTTAATTGAGCTCAGCTAATAGCCATCGTCATTAATGGCCTAACCAATCAGGACCCCTCGTCACTAAAGGAAAGGTCACTTCATTTGATTTAAATAAATTGATCTATAATAAGGCTCTTCATCTGAAACGCTGACTGATAAAGGCAGTTTATTCTCCTCTCGCTGTATCAGCAATCTTCTCCTCTGATTAGATATGAAAGGAAAGAATAGAGTTAAAAACTCTTACAGACTACAGGAAGGGGGGTATTCAAGGCCAGGGAGGGGCATTTCAACCAGTGATATCTCATTTCAAGCCCTTTTTGATGCTTTAGTATGCATGTCACTGTCCAGTTTTGCATTGGGGGACATGACAATGCTGCAGGTGTGCTGTGTGCTGTACAGCTGCAGTGACCTGGGCTTGCAACTCTTGAACAGTAAGGAAGTGGGTATTAAGATGAATGAGATGATTGTGTATCATTTTTGCACAATGTTAGTGTGACAAACTTTCTTAAACTTTAAAGAACCTTCACACAAAGGTTCAATACCCATTAAAGTTTTTTTTTCTAGGCCCAACATACAAACTCTAGGAAAGAGTATTATCTTTAATATTCCATTAGCTATGGATAGGAATACTGAAATCTTGAGTATCAATTACGGGTGTAATTGTACACAAGAGGTTCCAACCTCACAGTCTGGTATGATTTCAGTACAACATGGGAAAAACAAAAAGGGGTTAATTTTTTTTATGTGTATTTTACTCACTAATGAGCTTCAGCTAATCTTAGTAGTGCATGTTACCAACAACTTACAGTTTACTGCAGTGGTTCCCAAATGTTTTCATGCCAAAAGCCTCTTCTACCCATTTTCATTCTGTTTTTTTATATATATATAATAATAAATGATTATAAAATACTAAAATAATGATCTTCAGTATGAACACATTCATACAGTCCAGGGATGTTTAGACATGCTGTATTTGTTTTGATCTGTGTTGATTAACTACAGAACAGGGTTGCCCTTTCAGGTCATGTTAATTGAAATAATGAGCATCAAATGAAACACTCTCTACTTGGACTGAAATGATTGCTTGAGTAACTAGAATTACTCCCTTACTAAAAATGATCTTCACCTCAATGTTTTATTTAATTCATGCAGTTATATACAGCTCACTGATTTCTGCACAGGACAGTTGCACAGCATGCTTACTGTGGCCAGGTGATGTGAACATTTTAACAACAGTGCAGCTCAAAGTGTTGTTACAAACACCAATCCAAAGAACCATTTAGACAAAGGACCATTTGAGCATTCAAACAGTTCTTTTGTTTGTTATGGTTTGTATTGGACTCTACACTACACTACATTACATGTTCAAATGTTTGTGGACACTCCTTTTAATGAATGCTGTCAAGTACTTTAAGTTGGACCCATTGCAGACACAGCTTTTCCAGACCCTTTAGTGAAATATTGCCAATAGAATGTGGGGCATTGTGCTGGGCCACCATTGAGCTGAGAAGTGCTAGCTGGGGGCAATCTGAAGATCCAAGCTTTGTTCTTTAAAGTAGCTCACAAGATCTCAACTATTTTCTCCAAAGTAAGAGATTTTTTTTTCCTTTTAACAGTTTTTAAATGTTTACCTGTATCTGATTTAATGTGATCTTGAATTTCTACAGTTCATGTACTGTTAGTGCTCAGAGAAATGTTTTTTGACTATGTTATTAGGTGCCTGACCATATTTCAGGTTGGTAACAACTATAAGAATAACCTAACCAACCACTTGTTTGCATATTTGCCAATTTTATTCACATCTTCAGGCTGTTGCAGCTTAAATATACACTCCCCCTGAAAAGCAGCTTTAAAAGACACTGCAACATCTTGCTGTTTATTAGCAGCAAAGGTTAATGTGAGACCTCACTGCCACCACCTGGGCACAGAGAGACAATTTGTCTTTCGTGTGCAGATGTGAGGGAACAAGTGAGAGAGATTGTAAAAGAGTGGAATTGTGAGCACAGTGGTCTGTCAAGTAAATTTGCATGTAGCATTAAGTCCGCAGCAGCCTATGAAATGTACCAATAACTACTAATATAAGGGAGCATGCAAGCATGTGTACGGGGTGTGTGTGTGTGTGTGTTTTCAGTTTTCCCACTCTGCCTGTTCCTCGTTAAGTGTGTTTTCAGGGTTAAATTGAGTGTGTGACTGCATATAATTCACTTGGAGAATAGCTGGCCGCCTGCTTGGTCACACTGATTCACTGCAACAGTGGCTGCACAAAATCCATAGCAGTAAATTTCCCCTTTAAGCAGAAACACATCCCTTCACACCACCGTCGCCTAGCAACCCAACGCAGTTGTGGCAACAAGGACAAACACATCCACTGCTTTTTGGGGAGGTGCTGAGTAATTTTGTAAAGTAGAATCAGTGTTTCTTTTTGGTATGTGTGACATAACATCAATCATCAATTATTCACAATTATAACATTAAATATGACCAAAGCCTGCAGTGGAAACGGGTGAGAATCTACACTAGGGTACCCAGACAGACATATCAGATGTGATTACAGTTGTGGTCTGATTAGACACTGGCTCTTGACACAAGAGTGAAAATGCTTCTGCGACTGCCCTATAAAAAAGGCCCTAAGGTGCTATTTTGGGTTATTTTGACGAGAGATGCTTTGTCTACTAGACGTGCCTCTACAATGCACTAGAACACTTTTTGTCCAGTTGATAGACTTTCAATGAATCGTCCGCCATCTAGGCATTTCTAACCAAGCCACTGTCACATTTGTTTGGATTGCTAGAGACCGGAACCATATTGTCTTTATCTGATGATGGATGAGATTAAGTTTGCAGGACCAATGATGAGTGCTTCAATCCTTTCTTTGCTGAGGAGCAATTGCTGCAGCAATTGTTGGTGCACTGATCTTGTTAGCCATTGCATGCAACAGTCAGTTACAATTAGTAGTGATAAAAAGGACACCCAATGATGTGTGCTGGACATCCTGCAGCCACATGTATTGTCTCTCAAGACAGGGCTTCCAGTTACCATTTACTAGCAGGATATTACTTGTCCACCCACAGCAAGGGTTTTCCAGGAATGTCTCCACCAGATTTAATTGCCCACTCACCAGATTTTTTGCCAGTCATGTATTTATATACAGACCTACAGGTCCAGCAGAAACAACTGTGTGAAAATGTGCCACAGGATATTACACAGAACCTGGTTGACTCCATGCTCAACTACTGTATATCTCATCTTCTGTCCTGGCCAGAGGTGGCCCATCTAAGAACTCCTTTATTTGCCAACACCTTGCTGAGGTCTTTCATCCACACATATCCAAATATTTTTTTAAACTGTCTCTACTGCCCAGGGAAAGCCTTCTATTAGATTTTGGAGCATTGATGTGAAGATTTGATTGCATTCAGTGACAAGAGCATTAGTGATATCATGATGTTAGATGATCACCATCACACTTCAACCCCAACTCTTCAATATGTCCCAAGAGTAATGGATGAAGCACCATCATTCCAGAGAACACAGTTCCACTGCTCCACAGCTCAATTCTGGGGGGACTTTATACCCCTTGTATAATGCCACATCACCTTTGGTCTTCATTACAGACATTTTTACTGCCCTTTTCTGAATGCAGGACAACACTTGTCTGCAAATGTTGCCATCTCATGCTATGACCAGTCACATTGCCAGACCTATGAAAATGTGTGATGTGCAATAGGAGGCACTATCAACCCTACCACAAACTTGCAGGAACTGAGTGAGAATATTCAAGCTGTATGCAATGGATTATTGCAGGGCACCATTAGGAACCTCTACACCTCCATGTCAAGACTGGCATGTTAAACCACACATCAAGCACAATCATTTGCCTTTTGGGCAATATTCAACCACTCATATGATAAGCCAATTTAAATGTAAAGTTCATTCTTAAAGCAAACAAATTAATTTGCATAAATACATTCTGTGAGGTTAAATGAGCCAGTGAATTGAATCTGGTAACTTCCTTCTATGGCTGATAACTACAACATTCTGTCTTACTATGACGGACCCTGCTATCCAGGAAGAGGCTAAAAAAACATTGAGTGCCAATGGTGGCTTAGTAGTTAATGCAGTTGGCTCTTGTTCAAAGCAATTTTGGGTTTGATACCTGGGTCTAATAAGCTGGCACATTTGAGCAAGGCCCTTAAACCCTTTAAATTAAATTATTAATATATTACATTATTAAATTATTACTCTAGGGGTGCTTTCTAAGATGACATATGCAAAGCAAGATTTCATTGTCCTCTATTGATATAAATGACAGTAAAATTTATCATGGCAATTATTTATCGATATTGACACCATTACAACTCCAGATTGTTAAGTCTGATTGTGTGATTCAGCCTTGTATATAGCCTTTTGATCAGACGTGGTTTCAGTGTTGCAACAGACCTTTGCAGATTTTTTTCTTATAGGAAAGAATGCGGTGCAAAAGTCACAATTATACAAATAGTAATACTTAAATAACCATTTAAGTTACTACAGCAACTGCTTACCAATACCATGGCAACCCCCTTGGGTAACATTAGCAACCACCTACCTAATAACTACCAATAAGCAACACCATAGTAAGCACCTAAAATGATGTTGATGTTGATGATGATGATGATGATGATGATGATGATGATGATGATTATTATTATTATTATTATTATTATTATTATTATTATTATTATTATTATTATTATTATTGAGAGTTTACTTAGGTTGAAGGTCAATCATGCACATAAACATAGCACAGCACACATTGAACATTGCTCACGATGCAACAACCAGGGTTTTTTATTTGCAACTGTCACTTCACACACCATTAAACTGCCTGTAGACTGCTGGAGTCGCTATCGATTTCACAGAGGCAACATGGACTGCGGATGAGACTGCTGTGCGGTATCACTCAAAATCATGGGCTCAACCCCCAATGAAATAGCCTTCTTATGAAAACTGCACCAATTCCCGTGAATATAATGACCATAATACTAGAGACACCCACTGTGAGGGAACACAGGGTGGATGGGGTTTCATGTGGGGAGAGCATATGTGTGTACATGTGAGTATGTGTGTGTGTTTATTCATACAACAGGCACACCCAATCACACTTGGGCAGAGAGAAGGGTGTATAGGGCATTGCTCACTTTGGAAAACACAGGATATAGCAGGCAAATGAGGCTGGCATAAACCTATTTGGACAGCCTCTGTTATCAAGTTTCTATAGCACTTCCACAAAACAGTCATCTATCAGTAAGATATGTCTGCATCCTGCTGCGGCAGATAGATTTACATGTTTGCCAGCAGGCCGATGCGTCGGCAGAGGCCGTATTGTTTGGTGCAGGGGGTCTAATGACAGGTAATTTGTCACACACTGACTAAAGCTGTCAACTGCGGTCAGATGGCAGGCTGTCATGGCGACAGCAGTCTCTCGCACTGCAGCTACTGTTCCCCTCACACCACCAACTCAGGGGGCATTTCAGCTCACTGGGACCACATGAACTCACAAGTTCTTCCTCAACACAAATGTCCAGTTTTTATGAGTGACATTATGGAATTCCTTCTCAGGTTATCATCATGAATTATAACATACTGAAAGTTCACCATTAACTATTATATTAACTGCACTTTGTAAGGTACATATAATTTGATCATGTTTTAGAATTGACATAATTTATCTCCTGTCTCCTCAAACCACACTCAAATTCAGATTCAAAACCCTGCCTGGGAAGGCATTACACCAATTACACCAATAAGAGTAGATATATATATATATATATATATATATATATATATATATATATATATATATATATATATATATATATATATACATATATACTGTTTAAATATAACATTTTATTTCATTATTTTCGTGCCATTTCTGCTTCATCTGGAGTTTTTTTTTTATTTAATAAAAAAAGGAGAATGGAATTTTTCAAATGACAGACATGCAGTTATAGTTATACAATTTGATTCTGCCTTTACCATCTCAGAAGAGTGAAGTTTTAAATCTCGGATCCATTTGGAGTGTACGGCTCAGTGTAAGACTCGTCAAGGATGGTGGTTCCTAGTTCTTGATGCTTCAGAGATGCACCGTAGCAGACACCGATTATTTCCTGACGTGGGATATTTGTGTCAGGCTTCTTCGAGCATGAACAGTGGAAACATGAAATGATGTCCTTCTCAATGACAGGACAGAGTCTCACAGTGTAGTTCTGGACTCACACACAGTTACAACACCAACACCAAACAATTCAAGTGTAAACATTTCATATTTTACTTAATTAAATAGTTTACTTTATTAAATAAACATATTTTATTCTAACTAGCTTTATTATGAGGAAAACAGAACTATGTACATAAAGAGTTGGTTCTATGTGTTTACCAGGTAACTGTGTGGTACAAACCCTAAGCACTAGGTAATTATTTTGCATAGCAAGATGGTAAGTACTTAGAGAGTATAAAATGAAATGTCCCACATGCCAAACCCAACACATTGTATCCCTACATAAGCACTCAAACTGCTCAAGCCCAAAAAACTATCAGTGCTTTTAAAAATAGCTTTAAAACTAAAGCTAAAATCTTTACTAAGGTTAAATCCACTCTGCTTGAAGATGACAGGATTTAGTTTAATTCAACATTATTTATAAATAGCTTATGTTAGCAATCTTTAAATTTATTTTATTTCTGTTCTCTAGGATATCAGGATAATATAGATCTTGTATTATAGATCTTGTATTATGGTTCTAGAGGAAATCCCTAGCCTCACACTCAGTCATCTCAAAAGGCTTTATTCAATGCTTCAACAGTGTGCAGGTACACAGAGGAGAGGAATTATGTACCCCCAGGACCATTTGTCAAACAAATGTACAAACATAGAGCAAAGAAACAGTACAATAAATGTGAAAAATATGAAGGACAGTAAACCCAATAAACTGCCAGGTCAGTGCAGCACTGACACAGCACTCAGTACTGGCATACTAAGACATATATAATGGTGCTTGAACCTTTGTAAACCTTTCAGAATTAAATATACATTTCTAAAAGTAGATAAAACATATAAGACAAAAAAAATTACTTATTCATGGGGAAATTATTCAACATTACATGTCTCAGTCATCAGGTGTTTTCAATCAATGGGAGACAATCAGATGTGAGTGGGCACCATGTTTTATCTAAAGAATAGTGATCTGATCTTCACAACATGTTTGTGGAAGTGTATTGGAGATTTCTGATGTTCAGAAGAAGAGTTGTTGATGCTCATCAGGCTGGATAATGTTACAAATCCATCTCTAAAGAGTTTGGACTTTACCAATCCACAGTCAGACACATTGATCACACATATATATACATACATATATATATATAATATTCATATTTTTTTATTTGTTTCTCCTTATCTACTTTTATCACATCAAATCAAGTTTATTGTCACATCACATTACACAGATGAATGTGTGAGTGAACTTAGGTGCTAAGCAGCAGACAGATGCATAAACAACACAGGATAAGGAAAATAATAATAAAGATAAAGAATATACCTATATGTAATATAAATAGAGTATTTACACATTAACTTACACTATACGTACATACATTATTGCACTGGGTAATAGGACTTCTAGGAAAATCTGAAGAAGTTTGTGTCAGATTTATGCAGAAATATAGACAATTCTAAAGGGTTCACAAACTTTAAAATATCACTTAATAAGGTACTGTGTCACAGTCCTCTAATACCAGATATGAGGCAGGCTTAGGACCGGAAGGTTGCTGATTCAATTTCCAGAACGGGCAGCCATATCTGAGGAGCCACCGATTGCTCTCCAGGTGCTGAACTGTCTGCTCAGTGCTCTGAGTGTGTGTTTTCACTACCCTAAATACTAATGTGTGGGTGGGTATGTCATTAACAGATGGGTCAAATGTGAAGGTTGAATTTTGTTGCACTGCTGTAAATATAGTCCCTGTGTTAAGACAGTACTTGGCAGTAAAGTGAAATAGTTCAGTAAACGTCTGCAGTTTATCACTGAAGAAGGCAGCTGTTTTTTATTAACTACTCCTACTGACTGTTGTTTGGGTTTCCAACAGCAGCAGCAATTCATCAGTTTAATCAGCATAACTGTCAGGGAAAGGGGTGGGCATCTTTAAAAGACAGCTACAGTGTCTGGCTATTTATTTTAGGGCTGCAACAAATAACAAATAATAATCTATTGATTATTTAAACAAATAATCAAATATTCAGATTATAAATAACTCAGCTACTAAATAACTGCAATTTTAGAGGTTTTCATGCTCCCAACACACCAGATTCAACAAATCAGTACATTAACAGGCCCTTTCAGAGTTTTTCAGGGCATTTTCACAAAAGTGTGCAGGGCAGGGGTTGCTCCAGGACCAGGGTTGAAAAACACAGTGAGACAATTGCTACCAATCACAACAATGAAAATTAAGACCATAGTCAAAAAATACACTGTTTTAATTAACATTACTTGCTTATATAAAATATTAATTAAATATAATTTTCTTCTCAAAATTTAAAACAAAGCCAAGAAGCAGTAATAAAATATACCTAATGTAACTTTTTTTCAGAGTTAGTTAGCCAGCTAAAAAGGGAGGCAAATGTGAAACATTAACTTTAGCTTTCAGTATGAAATATGTTTGCATTACTGTTATTTATGTATTGTGGTTTATAGCTCTTGTGGGGCAATGTTTTCACATATGGAGAGCAGTCCAGTCCATGTGTTTTCACTGCAGTTCATGATCAGATTGAAGGAATTATTATTGTAAAAAAAAATGTATTCCACACTTACTGTTAAGCTTTGGCTGTTAATCCATGGTTTATGTGTGTATGGACATGTTCTTAATTAGAACATGAACTAGTCAACTGTTGAATTAGTTTCAAACAAACTTAATAATTAATTTTAGTAGACTAACTCGATTAGTTGTTGCACCCCTAGTTTCTTTCTATCTATGTATTTTCACGATTCAAGATTCATGAGTTTTAGATTCATGAGTCCAGGGGTCCACGGATCTCACCCTATCTCTAAGGGTGCGCCCAGCCACCCTATGGAGGAAACTCATTAAAGCCGCTTGTATCCGCAATCTTGTCCTTTCGGTCTTTACCCATAGCTCATGACCATAGGTGAGGGTAGGAACACAGATTGACCAGTAAATTGATCAGCTCAGCTCCTTCTTTACCACGATAGACCGCGGTGCAGTACCAATCCGCCTGTCAATCTCACGCTCCCTCTCACCCCCACTCGTGAACAAGACTCCAAGATACCTAAACTCCTCGACTTGGGGCAGGACAGCTCCTCCGATCTGGAGAGGGCAAACCACCCGGTTGAGAACCATGGCCTCAGATTTGGACGTGCTGAATCACATCCCAGCCTCTTCACACTCGGCTACAAACTGCTCCAGTGCCTGCTGAAGGTCCTGGCTCAAAGAAGCCAACAGGACAACATCATCTGCAAAAAGCAGAGACAATATCCTGTGGTTCCCAAACCGGACTCCCTCCGGCCCCTGGCTGTGCCTAGAAAGTTAAGTCTAACATGCACTGGGAACAGACCCGATTTACTGCCGGCAATGCGAACCAAGCTCCTGCTCTGGTCGTACAAAGACCTGACAGCCCTCAACAGAGGGCCACGGACCCTGTATTCCCGGAGCACCCCCCACAGAATACCCAGAGGGACATGGTCAAATGCCTTCTCCAAATTCACAAAACACATTTGGACTGGTTGGGCAAACTCCCATAAACCCTCGAGCACCCTCTGGAGAGTGTAGAGCTGGTCCAATGTTCCACTGCCAGGACAAAAACCTCATTGTTCCTCCTGAATCCAAGGTTTGACTAATGGCCGAATTTGTCTCTCCAGTACCCTGGCGTAGACTTTCCCAGGGAGGCTGAGAAGTGTGATCCCCCTATAGTTGGAACATACTCTCTGGTCCCCCTTTTAAAAACAGGGGAACCACCACCCGGTCTGCCACTCCAGGGGCACTGTCCCCGTCCGCCATGCAATGCTGCAAAGGCGTGTCAGCCAAGACACCCCAACAGCATCCAGAGACTTGAGATACTCCGGGTGGATCTCATCCACCCCCAGGGCCCCACCACCGAGGAGCTTGCAGAACACCTCAGTGACTTTGGCCCAGGTGATGGGCGAGTCCACCTCGGAGTCCTCAGCCTCACCTTCTTCATTGGAAGACGTGACTGTGGGATTGAGGAGATCCTCAAAGTATTCCACTTCCCAACAATATCCCTGGTCGAGGTCAACAGCTCCCCACCTGCACTGTAAACAGTGTTGGCAGGGTACTGCTTCCACCTTCTGAGGTGCCGGACGGTTAGCCATAATCGCTTTGAGGCCAACTATTAGTCCTTTTCCAAGGCCTCCCTGAACTCCTCCCAGCTCCTGGTTTTTGCCTCCTTAACCGGCCAAGCAGCAGCCTCCCCAGGTAGCAGTGAGAAGCTCTCCCGAAGGAGGGAATTGAAAGCTTCTCTGACAGGGGACTCAGCCAGATGTTCCCAGCAGACCCAAACAATACGTTTCGGACTGCCAGGTCTCTCCATCCTGCCCCTCCACCAGCGGATCCAACTCACCACCAGGTAGTGATTGGTTGAGAGCTCTGCCTCTCTCTTCACCCAAGTGTCCAAGACATAGGGCCGGAGATCAGATGAGACGATAACAAAGTCTATCATTGATCTCCAGCCTAGGGCGTCCTGGTGCCAAGTACACTTATGGACACCCCTATGCTCGAACATGGTTTTGTTATGGACAATCTGTAACTGGTGCAGAAGTCCAACAACAGAACTCTGCTCAGGTTCTGATCAGGGAGGCCATTCCTCCGAGTCACCCCTCTTCAGGTGTCACTGTTGTCGCCCACGTGGGCGTTGAAGTCCCCCAGCAGAACAATGGAGTCCCCAGTACCCCCCCTAAGGACCACAAGAAGGTCTGGTACTCCGCACTGCCAATTGGCCCGTAGGCACAAACTACGGTCAGAGTCCTCTCTCCTACCCAAAGGCGCAGAGAGGTGACCCTCTCGTTCACTGAGGTAAACTGCAACATGAGACGGCTGAGCTGGGCAGCTATAAGCAAGCCCACACCAGCCTGACGTCTCTCACCATGGACAACTCCAGAGTAGTGGAGGGACAAACCTTTCTTGAGGAGTTGGGTTCCAGAGCCCAAGCTGTGCGTGGAAGTGAGTCCGACTATCTCAAGCAGGTACCTCTCAACCTCCCGCACAAGATCAGGCTCCTGATTCCACATCCCAACAGCTAGCCACTGTGTCCCGGGATCGGGACGCTGAGGACCCTGTCCTTGACCACCACCCAATCCACAAGGCACCTGACCCCAATGGTTTCCTCTGTGGGTGGTGGGCCCACAGGATCAACGGCCCATGTTGCCTCTTTGGGCTGGGCCCAGCCGGGCCCCATGGGCCACCAGGCCACCAGGCGCTTGCTCCCGAGCCCTGACCCCAGGCCTGGCTCAAGGGTGGGGCCCGGTTACATTGCACCAGGCCACATTGCGGGGGCCTTTGTTATGATCTTTCATTGGGGTTTTTGAACTGCTCTTGGTCAGGCCCATTACTTTGGACTTGTTTGCCATGGGAGACCCTGACAGGGGGATAAAAAACCCAGGCAACATAGCTCCTTGGATCATTCTGGCACACAAACCCCTCCACCACAGTAAGTTGGCATTTCAAGGAGGGGTATATGTGTGTTATAGAGAACAATCTATATTAGAAGTAAAGATCAATGATGTAACATTTCCTAGAAATAATAGCTCTTCTAACTTTAGGAAATGAAGTAATTCCATTACAATTTAGAAAGTAAATAGTCATTTGTAATGGACTTTTATGAGTTTTCCAGAAGTGATCACAGGACATATTTCTTAGACCAAAATAGTAAATTAGTGCTGTTCCTCCTTGTCTTGGGTCACTGCAGGCACTGGTTTTGCAGACACTTTTATTTCTGGTTTGACTTTCCTCTTGTCTCTCTCCCATAGACAATAATTAGAAGAAACATGTGTAATTGTATGGAAACTGAGTCTCGCCTGACCTGCTTTCAAGTATATCAGTGGCAAGATTGATAAAAGTGTGACGACTGTGATCGTAGACAAGAGCAAATGTTTGTGTGTGTGTGTGTGTGTGTGTGTGTGTGTGTGTGTGTGTGTGTGTGTGTGTGTGTGTGTGTGTGTGTGTGTATGTGTGTGTGTGTGTGTGTGTGTGTGTGTGTGTGTGTGTGTGTGTGTGTGTGTGTGTGTGTGTGTGACCTTGAGCAGACCTTAACTATAGCCGTTTGCAATA
Source organism: Acestrorhynchus altus (assembly GCA_034509495.1). Taxonomy (NCBI): domain Eukaryota; kingdom Metazoa; phylum Chordata; class Actinopteri; order Characiformes; family Acestrorhynchidae; genus Acestrorhynchus; species Acestrorhynchus altus. The sequence goes on along the minus strand of CM067504.1, from coordinate 29,337,223 downwards.
GGGTTGGTTGCTTTGCTTTCGAGTAGAGGTATGTAGAGAGGTGTAATCCATTATCCTTATAGGTCTGCAGTGGAACATCCTAATACATCCAGCAGGTACTGTACCAGCATAGGATCTGAATTTGTGAGGTGCTGTTCCATTCTTTTTGAGTGCATTCCACAAGTGGTGCTGCTTTGCCAAATGCACACAACCTCCAGCCTTTTTTTATTGATCCAAATCAAATCAAATGATTTGATTCTCTCAGATGTTTACCAGGCTTATAGCTTTCAATTGTTTAGATGTAATTGTTTTTATTGTTCTCAGATCTACATTGATCTCCTTGGACTGTGTTGGTCAATGCAGTCAATTGAATGATGTCAAACCTTTTTTACTAGTCCATCAAAAAAATGGAAATTGAATTCCTGATTTTCTTAGCATTATTAGCTATATCTAAACTATATCATTATTAGCTATATCTAAACTGTTCAAAATCAAACAAAACATATTTTTTTCCCCATATTTCACTGCAAGGGGCCTAATATGATTTTACCTTTTTGAATTATGGATAGATGAATTGATTTTTTCACAATATTCTAGTTTTTTGATATGCCATAGAAAGTGAGCATAGCTCAATGTATGTTGTCACTCGTAATAACTAAAAACAGATCAAATAAATATTGAATACTGCTAGTTTATATCATTTATGTCAACTATGAGTGTTTGTAAACATCTCACAACTGTATGATTTCATCTTTTTTTTTTTATCTTAACAAAGACCATTGATCCAAAATCATTGATCCAGTTCCCACAGCCATGCAATCACAAGAACCAGTTCCTACATTCATAATCAGGATATGAAAAACAAAAACAAATTTATCTCTGAGAAATGGAATAGATATGGACCAAAATAACTGAAAACTGTTTTGCTAATTATGATGCACCAATATCAACATTATCAGTTAAGGGCACAATTCTCTGTGTCAAAGGCTGCAGGCCGTATGGTTAATGTGGATATTATGTAAAGATAGCAGGAAACCATCTGTCTCACTTACAGTCGACTATATGCAGTACATAATGAGGATTAGCCATGCAGCCAGAGATTATTCATCTGGATTAAGACTCTCCACATTAATCTGAGGTATTGGTGGGATATGAAGAGAGAAACTGTTAATAAAGGTGTTCAACAGGCAAATGTGAGACAATATTGTACAAATACACAACCACATATCTGTCTTCAGGAAACAAGAGGCGTTGACATACTGAGGAAATGGCATTTTAGGTGTCAGTGTGTATGTATATATGTGTGCTGCTCTGCTTAATTTTCAGATGGATAGAGCGATGTCATTAGTCACAGCACTCTCTCTCTCATTAGCTCGGCCAGTCGCCATGGCAGCCACACAAAGGCCGACCCCTCCCTGCCAGCACATGGAGAGTGACAGGCCAATTAGAACAGGGCACACTGACACACTGTGATTACCACTCAGAGAGATGGAGAGAAAGAGGGAGACAGAAAGAGTATCGACAAAAGTCATGTATAAGAGAAAAACCTGGTGTCATCACCATCTTACCACTCAAACATATTGCAGCACCAGTGTCAGAACATCCATCCAACAAACACAAACACCATCCTCCCAACATTGTCCAAGGCTGATAAAAATGTTGAATATTATAGAGGACTGGCCATGGGTGAATGCTGTGTCATCTTCACCAAATGTACCCCAAACAGAGCACAACTGGCCATGCTGTCTCCGGATAGGTAATTGATACTCTGTCCACATTACTCCCATGGTAATGCTGACCAACACAGTCATCTGTTAACTGATGTATCAAAGCTGGGGATCCAGCACATTCTTCAGAGTGTGTTTACTGTCCAGTGATGCTGCATTAGCAACAATTTATGAACTTTAACATGAGCAGGTGTTTGCTTGTCCACACCCCCTTTATTTAAATCACTGTATTAATACAAAACAAATTTAATACATAATAAACAATGAATAAATCAAAACAATTTAAAAAAAAACATCCAATCTGCTCTCTGTGGAGCACTAGCTTTCCAGCCCAGAGTGGGAATGTCAGAGACAGTAATCTCCCTATTATAGTCAGTGGAGCTATTTTAAAGTAAAGTGGCTGCATGATGTTGCTTTGTTCTTTGCACTTGGTGTCACACATAAACTAGTGTTGTCAATCCCCATTAACTGTAATTCTGTTAGACATGATTGTAGCTAGCAAAACAGTGGAGATAATTATAATTGTCTAAATGTATTATGTAATTATTTAGGCTACTGCTGATACTAGGTTGAAAACATCTCATTCAATGTTTCTTCTGAAATTAAGGGTAATAAAAGTGTTTATCCTGCTTTTGTTGGAAATAACTGGCTACATGTCCAGAAAAGGCGTTCTACTAGACTGCTGCTGTGAGGCTTTGATTTCATTTAGCTACAAGAGCGTTAATAGAGTCAGGATGTTGGATGACCAGAACCCCACCTCATTCCCAACTCCCCATCTCATCCCAAATATCTTTACATTTACATTTACATTTATGGCATTTAGCAGATGCCCTTATCCAGAGCGACTTACAAAAGTGCATCATTATTCAATAGAACAGAGTTCATGGAGGCAATTGGTTCTTGTTTATCTGTTCCAAAGAGTCCTATTCTATTGGCAATTCACCTTTACAGGGACTAGACAAGCTGTATGTGTATGCATTTGCCCAACTGTGTCAGCAATGGTGCAACATAAAATTGCTGAATGTATTCATTAGAATGTCCATAAACATAAACAGTAGTAGTAATATATATATATATATATATAATTAATTAATTTAATTAATTTGCATGATCTAATTAACAATGATATTAATAGGCTTTTACTGTGGTCATGTGTAAACTATCATGATGGTAAAGAAAGAGCATTGTTGACTGTGGGATTTTATGTTTAAATAAATTCTAAAACAAATTGTTTTATAACATTTTAATGCTGTTTAATTTATTTTGCTGTTTGTTATGTTGTAAATCAGTTTCAATTGCCTTTTTCTCATCTTGCATTGCTGCTTGTCAGTGACTACAAAAGTTAAGTGCAACCATAAAGAGGTCTCTTTTAAGTTCCATCACACATAGCATTGTTCATTGTTAGTGAAACCAGCAGCTGAAACATTACCAGCTCACCTGATTGCCTCTCCAGCATTGATTAAACCTAAAACTGTTTACACAATTCCTTAAGAGTTGAAGAATTCATCAAAACATGCCCGAAATCCATGCAAAACACTAAGTGGGGTTTTAATTTGGTACGCTTTCATGCTGTCGCAAAAACAATCATACAGGATAAATCATTCTTTTCAACTTTTATTGTATGTTTTTATTTCTAAATAATTTTGAGGCACTTATATTGGACCATTCATCACAAGTTGTTATACAGTGTGAGTTGGTGTTGTTGTTTTTGTTGATTTGATTTTATCAGACAGATTTTATGGAAATTCTTTATATACAAGCTGCATGAATCTATATTATTAACAAGCATTATATTATTATATATAATATAATATATATATATATATATATATATATATATATATATATATATATATATATATATATATATATATATATATATATATATATATACTATAATCCATCATTATGACATTAATTTTAATTATATTTTAATATAATCACTGAACATATAATGAACATATGCAAAGAGCAGTTGGTGTTTTGGGTCCCTTATCAGTATTTGTGAAACCTTATTAACTACATCATTTAATGTAGTTTAGTTAAGTCATGTTGTAATAGCCATTGTTAAAGTGAGTGCTAGGATAACATAAATTGGTTAGATTTGAGGCAAGGCTGTTACTACAGATCAAGATCACAGCCAAAACTTCTGAACAGCTTTCCAGTATTTGAAAATAATACCAATAAAGCAGGAGAATACATTATACAGTACATCAGTAGTGTTTTCAGATAGCCATTTACTCAGTTTGTCATGTCATTAAGAAATGTTATTATGAGTGGTGGAAGACAAGTTATGGTCATGAAGACCAAGACAACTAATTATAGGATTTGTAGAAAGGCAAATTAAAACCTCATTTAATTGCAAAAGACCACAGAAGCTTTAGCAGACTGTAGTGAGAATACACTGTTCTACTGTGCAGTGAAAGCTACGGCAGACCATGGGAATGTCCTCACAAGAATTTTTTTAGGTTTTGGCAACAGTGAGGGAAAAAAACATGTTTAGAGAAAACTGGTCCAGAACTTCATGAGGAAAATATCAACTTCAAGTGGGTGATCACGAAGTTTTGGGCTTGTGTTGCAACCAGCAGCACAGGAACGTTTCACCGGTAGGGGGAAGAATGTATTCATTTAAATACTAGCAATTTCTGGAAGCAAACATCAAACATCTGTAAAAAATTAGAAGAAAAGAATGAGCTTCTACAGAAGGATAATGATCCTAAACACACCTCAAAATCTGTAATAGACAACTTCAACAACCCCAAGTTGAAGCTTTTACTATTGCCCTCAGATAAAACCTGGACAACAATAATACTGAAGAATTAGCATAGCAGTGCAGCAAGATGGCCTTAAGAATCACTTAACATTTTTTTTTGTTTTTTCAGGAAGAATGGCAAAGATTCTAATATGAATTGAAATGTCAGATCTCACAAAAGTGCTTTCAAGTTGCAGTGGAAAAAGAGGCAGCGGCTGGTTGCAGTTCAAAAAGAGGCAGCGGCTGATTTCACATGTACACATGTCCTCACATCCCTAGTGTTGGGAGCATTGCAAGTGATGGGGGAAGTCCTTGTGAGTGAGTGGATTAACTGGCTCTATCAAATTGGGAAATCATATTATGGACATCAAATGACATGATCATTTGATGAACATATGATTTGAAAAATAAATTGTCCTAAATCATCCAGTGAGACAGTTTTGGTTGTTGTTTTCTTCTCTCCCTCAGTGAAGTGTTTTTTCCAAGAAACTATGTCTTCATCTTGATGGATACATGGCTTAATTCCAACTTGCCGGATCATGTCTTCGAGCTCAACAGGCAGCTGTTTTTGTATGGCAAGAATTGTTCTGTGGTGGACAAACACTGCTCTTGAAGCAGTAGAACAGTGAAATGTTGTCCTCACTATATATCCGAACCTGTCAGGGCATAAAGATAGGCAAAAGTCCACATATGCTCTGTGGAAGGCCACCAGGTGCATCACAGACTACAAGATGATGCACATGCCCAAAATTAACCAGTGCCTTACCATTACCATGAATACCTTCTACACTCACTTTGAGGCCTCCAACCCAACTATCTCCTCCCAGATGTCATTTCCTTGGATGAGCCACCAACCATCACAGTAACAACAGTAGAGACGAGGAGTATACTGAAGAGGATCAACCCCCGGAAAGCCCTGGTCATAATGGGGAGTTCTGAGGACAGTGTATTGCAAATTTATGAGGTTCTGATGATTATGTTCCATCATGCCTCAAGACCTCCACAATCAACTCAGTGTCATGCTCTCAATGATTACTGCCCCATTGCACTCACCTCTGTCATCATGAAGTGCTTTGAGAGGTTGGTGATGAGGCACCTGAAGCAGACCTTCAAAACCTTAAGCCAAATTCAACAAAGACAATATGTTGTGATTACTAAGCTATTTGTGTCTCTGTGAATATTGGGCGAAAGTAGACAGGACATGGGATTCTCCATGTTTTATCCTGACCCAGACATGCATGAAGGTAAGGTGTGTGTGTTACAGAATACGCATTCCTTTCTTGCTGGAGGCTGGGGGTAGGTGCTCACTGGTCAACAGCTCTGCATGCTGAATGGTGTCAGTGTTAATGTGCAGAGGGAATGAGGGAGAGAAAGGAGAGTCTATAACAGTCCTGCTGGCCTCCTTTCATGTGCTACTACACAGATGCCTGTCTGTCTGACTGTTAATGGAGAGGGAGAGAGAGAGAGAGAGAGAGAGAGAGAGAGAGTGAGAGAAGGAGAGAGAGCGAGTGAGAGCATCATTAGTTGAAAGTGATGGGCACTCTTATGAGGTTATGAGGTCCTACGCTGTCTGTAGCAATCTGCCATATTTCAAAACAGGTGCCTCCTCTAATAAAACCCTGCACAAGTGTGTCTGGCATGAATGTGGCTGGAATTTTGTTTGTAGAAGAAGTGTTTCTAGATCATTCTTCCCTCTTGACATGTTGTAATTAAGGTCAGTATAGTTATACAAAGCCCACTTCTCCATAAGCACACTTCCTCTGAAACAAAGTGTCCTGGCCAACTTCCTAAGTCAACCACCTGAGGGACAGAAAGGCACTATTCATGGTGCAAAGCGTCACTAATTACACAGCATAGTACCTAATCTTACCTTTCTATAGATTTCTGGACATGCTCTACAATGCTTAACAAACCATCAGCACAAAGTCCTGGCAGCAGAACATTGTGTTCTGACAGAGAAAGAACTGCTATTACCACTGCACTTAACATCACCGAACTCTGAACCCCACAGGGACTCTACTATGAAAGGACAAAATTCATGGGAAATGCAGAAGTACATGCAGTATTATCCTGTAATTATATTATTAAAAGCTAATTTTAGTATTAATATCATCCTGTAAAAATAGCTGTGAAAGGAATGTTTTGTGATGATTAAGAAGCCTTTTGGCAGCAAGATGGAGCAAGTAATTTCAGAACTTTCAGCACCACTGAATTATTAATCTAAGTGGGTGTTTGTATAATTTTGACCATATACATACAAGTTCAACCCTATGTTGATTTCAGATATAATTTAGATTGAATTATTCAAAGATGTATTCCTCCCTCACCCCAAGTTTCAGAAAAGAATGGCTGAAAGAAATCATTTAAAGCCCAATACTGCCATTCATGTCCATGTGATGTTGTAAACTTCAACCACAACTGTATGTTAGAGGAAGAACCTTAAAAGAAATGTTCAGATGGTCTAAAGGTTCACTCAAGCATCTTTATAGATCTCATGTCAAAAACATGGCCCTTTCAGACACCTTTATTTTTAGGAGCAGACAAAAAAAATTGCTACTTAAGACTTTGAAGAAGGCTCTACATCATATAATCAACATCACCACACCAGCCCATTTCATTCATACTGGCATGACAAAAGTAGTATTTTATAAACATTTAACAAGATCATCAATATCTGACATGATGACCAAAATGACATTGATGTTTTCACCAATATTATCCTGTAATTGTTGAAACATAAATGTAAATTAACAGTCAACATTAATACTATCAATTTTTCAAAAAGCTAAACAAAACAGTGGTTTCCTGTGAAAAGAATGCATTGTGATGCAGGAGCAATGTGGTATAGACTGGTCTGGCAGTAACTGGGGGCAACAAAACACTTGTAAGGGGTGAGCTGCTGTAATGTTTACTGCTGCATGTTTGTGCATGTCACTGGGCACACAGTTTACACATTTTTTTTTTACATAATATTTGGTATATAGACACCACTACCTTCTTTCACCCTGAAGAGCACAGAACTGGAGGAGATGAAAGGCACGGCAGGAATGGATATTACAGGAGTGGGGACAAATGATCCCTGTCCGATATAATGTTGAATGTTGAGGGTGAAGCCAGTACCACCTCTTTTTGAACCGTCATCACTGCATCATTGCTGGGCAGCCAACACACTTGGAATAAAGCATCAGGTCCCTAGCTGTGATAACAAACATCAGTGCTGACCAGCATCACACTGTGTGTGATGTGGGAAGAGATCGACTTCTACCCAGCCAGAGAGAGCATGACCAGTTTAGCTCTCTGGAAACATGCAACAGCAAGCACATGAACCAGAATTCAAACTTTCCCTAGATTCACATACATTTTAGAGTGTGTGAATGTATATGAATAGACTGAACACTGGCCACTGCTCATGGCAAGGCAACATGAATTATTGCTGTTCAAGTGAAGCATGATAGTGGGTGCCAGATGAATGAGAAATTCCATTTCAAAGTTGTGTAGGCATGTAATCATTCCTCAGTCCACAGTGTCATCAGTCCATGAGTGTACTAGGAGAATGTCATAGAAGGCTTCAGTGCAGACAGTGATACGGTGTTACAAAATTTCAAGCTGATTGCAGGCCTATAACTCTCCTGGACCATTGAAACAAGGGTAGGCAGGGTCCAGGATCCTGCACATTCAATGGATTTCCCGGCTCTAGTAAAGCATGCAGTTAACAAGTGAGTTGTATCACGTGTAGTTGAGCAGGAAAAGCACAAAACTGTGTAGGGATGTAGCATATTACATACAATTGTTTAGAAACAGTGTCTTTTCCACTGTTGGTCAGTCCAGGAGTGCTCTCAACTAAAACCCTTTTAATATGAGGACAAAGAAGCTACCGTCTGTGATCCATCATGATCATTAACAGGAAGGCACTAGGCCATGGCAGGTTAAAAGTCATTTTGCAATGTTCAGCACCACTAAATTAATTATCTAAGTGGGTGCTTTTATAATAATTATCCTATGCATAATTTTGACCCTATGTTGATTTCAGAGAAAAAAATGAGATTTTCTATAAAATATGTATGTTAAATTCGGCTAAGATGTATTCCATTCATTTTTCCCAAAAAAAGATCAGTTAAAAGAATTAATTGAAAGCCCAATATTACCATAATATGTCCATGGTGAGTGGATGTAAATTTCCTCACTACAACTGTATGTGAAGGGAGAAATATGAAGGTAATCTAAAACCTTTGTACCAATTAATGGTCTTTCTCGAACCTTATACCATAACCATGACCCTTAGACACCTTTATTTTTAGACATGGACAAAATAATGTAACTGCTTGAGATTTTGAAGATTGCTTTTCCAATGACCTTGTCCATGCAAGTATTAGCCAGGAATGTTCTGTTACAGCAATCAGAGAAGAGATAATGCTCTCCTCTGAGATCAGACCCCCTTTCCCATGCTCTCACCCTCCCAAAGCCCCTTAAGAAATCTGGCTAGTGTATGTTCCCTGTCTCAATCTATTTACTGTCTGGCTTTGACTGGCGGCAGTGCTGCCTGTAGCTCCAGGTGTGATTATGGTGGAGCTACAACATGGCTAAAAACACCTTGAGATGGGAGGCCATGTTAAATGCCATGTAGGTATGTCGGGCAATCGAGTTAGGAAAGCGATGAGGGTTTTTACAGCAGTTTGATATGCAGCCATATACATCATTGAAAGGCCAGAGAGCGTTTTTATCATTGTGATGAGCAGATGATTACAGGAGAGAGAGAGAAAGAGAGAGAGAGAGAGAGAGAGAGAGAGAGAGAGAGAGAGAGAGAGAGAGAGAGAGAGAGGGACAGAGAGAGAGAGAGAGAGAGAGAATGGAGGGAAGGCAGCTAGGAGAGAAAACACTGAGAGGAGAGGGAAACAGGCACAGACCCAGACAGAGACAGGAAGGATACTGAAAGAGAGAGAAGTAAAAGGAAAAAAGAGAGAAAGACAGGGAAGTGAGCGAGTGAGGGGGGGCAAAAATGGATGAGAGGGATGGGGTGAGACAAATGAGCAGAGAAAGAGAAGTAGTAAAGGTGAGTAGTAATGTAGTAAAGAGACAGAGAAACTAAAGACTCAAGAGAGAAACAGAGAGGCACAGAAAGAGACAAAACAAACGAAAGACAGTGAGACAGACAGAAATGAAAGGGTGGGGGGGATCTGAGAGAGAAACAAAGGATACAAAAGAGAGACATAGACATACACAGTGTGGAGAGAAAGACAGACAGAGAGACAAAACAGTGAGAGAGACAGAGAGACAGAACAAATGAAAGGAGGTGGGGAAGTCAGACGCATACAATGCACATTCACATTAACACACTGTGACTTTCCTCAAATATGTGACACACACAGTCAGTCACATTTTCACAAAGTATTCATGACAATGATCTTTTTCTGTGTGTGTGTGTGTGTGTGTGTGTGTGTGTGTGTGTGTGTGTGTGTGTGTGTGCGCATGCGTGCATGCGTGCGTGTGTGTGTGTGTGTGTGTGTGTGTGTGTATGTGTGAGTGGCAATGCCCTCTCTACGCGCATCTTTCTGTTTCTGTGGGAACGCTTCACTGCCTTTCAATAAAACGAAAGAAACCGAGTAAAACCAAAAGAGAAGAATGGGAAAAGCTTCCTCTCTCTCCATTTCTTTCTCTCTCCTTTCTCAGGCAATTCTCTCACCCACACTATTAAGATGGAACACACACACAGCATTTCACACACAAAAGGAGCAGGGCAACAGTGGAGAAATGCAAGCCGCACACGGCACATTTCGTCCCAATAAAGCGGCATTATTGTCATAATGCTACTCCATTACTTAAATACAGAAGGACATGAGCGGCCTTTTGTGGGAGGGGAGCGGGTGGGTATTGAGAGGGGTGTGGATGTGCACTGGGAGGAGGCTTTATTGGAGGCCGATGACTGAGCGCTAATTTACTAGCTGGTAAATTGAAGTCGAGTGGGAGAGAAGTGCAGCTATAGGCAGTGTATTTAGTCCACGATTCCTATCTTTAGTCACACCACATTAACCTGCTGAGGAAGGGGATCCAGTGTGTGTGCTTGTGTTTGTGTGTGTGTGTGTGTGTGTGTGTGTGTGTGTGTGTGTGTGTGTGTGTGTGTGTGTGTGTGTGTGTGTGTGTGTGTGTGTATGTGTGTGTGTACGTACTGTAGTTTATACCATTCTATACATACACAGACACATGTATCTTCACTTTTAGCATAGTCTCCTTTATTATAGGCTGTGAATGGAGGAGACTTCTCAGACAGTGGAAGAGGAAGAGAAGAGAAGAGAAGAGAAGAGAAGAGAAGAGAAGAGAAGAGAAGAGAAGAAATGAAAACAATAAAGAACAGTGCTAAGAGACCAGTGGAAGAGTTGAGAAGAGATAAGAAGGGATGAGAAGAGACAAAAAGAGATAAAAGGAGAAGAGAGGAAATCAAGAGAAGAAATAAGAAGAAATGCATAGAGATGCGAAAAGAAGTGACAATAAGAAAATAACAGAATAGTCATACAAAGAAAATATGAAAGGAAGAGAACAGAAAACAGAAGAAATAAATAGAGAAGATATAAGAAGCAAAGATATGAAAGGAGACCAGAAGAGAAGAGACAAGAAGCACAGAACAGAAAAGATGAGTAGAGATAAGAGCAAAGCAGAAGAGACAAGTAGAGGAGTGATGAAAAGAGCTAAGATAAGAAGAAAAGCATAGATATAAAAAGAGAAGGGATGAGATAATAACAGAAGGGCAGAGAAGAGGGAATGGGAAAAAAGAGAAGAGAAGAGAAGAGAAGAGAAGAGAAGAGAAGAGAAGAGAAGAGAAGAGAAGAGAAGAGGAGAAGAGAAGAGAAGAGACTGTGAACTTGTGAGTTGCTTTGAATATGCAAAATCAACAATAGAAGATCATAGAGAAACAATCTGGCTCTAAGAGAGAAGAGTAAAGCTCTGAGAGGTGGATGATGATGAGAAAGAACACTGAGAAAAACAGATTCTGAGAGCTGGAGGAGAAGGTAGAGGGCAGAAGGGTGAGAGATTTGTGCGGGCAGGGTGAGGGTATGAAAGGGAAAAGAGTGGCACACACAGAAGCTGTTAGACAGAGAACGGTGTGCCATAATCGATTGTGAACACTCCGGCCAAGCGCAGCCAATCAGCAAGCTGCGCACAGACTTCTCCCAGTTAGAGAATACTGTCAGAGAGAGAGAGAGAGAGAGAGAGAGAGAGAGAGAGAGAGGGAGAGAGAGAGAGAGAGAAACATATTCAAGATGAGAAGAAAATGAACTGAAATTGAAAAATGAATGAGTTGAGGGACGACAACAGAGGGATACAAAAGCAGGGGTAGTGAGTAGAACAGACGAGTGATTGTCCTTGAAGTGTCTGCATCTGCTTTTCTGATGGAGTGACTTTGACAGAGTTTGGGATTTTTCACTCACTCTCTGAGTCATAATGATTGAATTAGAGTTTACACATCTAAGCTCAGGATTTTTATTCCTTGGTGCAGTCAGCATAAAGTAGGAAAGCATAGATTTGTCTATAAGTGGTAAAATGGTAAAGTGGTTTAAAAGAAGTGGTAAATGTTGTAGTTTGTGATTTATATTCTGTCTTTATTACTCTAACTTTGTGACACACAATCACATTTTCAGAAAGTACTCATAACAATGATCTCTCTCTCTCTCTCTCTCTCTCTCTCTTTCTCTCTCGCTCTCTCTCTGTGGTGTGTGTGTGTGTGTGTGTGTGTGTGTGGTGCTTTCAGAACAGATAAATCTGATGATGGAAAGTTTACATTACATTGAGTCAGTCAGTGCAGTACCCAGAGAATTCAGAGAATTCAGAAAAGTCTCTGTCCAAACTCAGTGAAAGAAATGTCCTCAGAGCTAGAGCTACTGTTGGTATTCTTGACATGACAATTGTAACCACAATAACATTTTTACTTGACGTTAAAATAATTTTTTAACTTGTAATGCAGGTTAATGTAAATAAACTGTGAAACTGTTTTCTGTGTTTTTGAACAGATTGTTTTGTTTATTTATGATGAAAAACAATTACATTCAACAAATGTAGCTAGAAAATGAGTCCAAAGTCTCTATATAAAGCATCACTCAGGTCTCCATTTAGGTGGTCTTATAGGTTGTGTTTATAAAACAAAACCAAAGCAAGTATAGCAAGTATAGCACTTGGAATTGTCAGAAACAGTGACTAACCATTCTTTTTCAAACAGCAGAGTGTTAGTAAGCTAAACAATTAATTTGCTATACATGTACAACTGTACTGTACTACACTGTAACATAAAAACCTTATAGGCAAGAATACCTTACATAGCAATGATAGTCTGGATTATCCTACCTGTTCTGCAAAAACTCAGCAAATGTTTTAAATCCTTTCGGGCCTCCTTTCAGAAGCCAAGCCAAGTGTTTATCCTGGCTTTAGAACTGACTCTGTTGTTCTGTCCTTCAGATGTAATTCTGCATTTCTTTGCTTTGACAGTGAGTGAATGAGCAGATGAAGACTGAGTTTGCCATTATAATAAGATGCCAGATCCCTCTTCAGAGGCCATGAAACACATAAAGGTGCATATTTAGACAGGAATGTACTCTGCCCCTAGGTCCGACACATAGTTTGTAGCAACATTATTTGATAAATGCAAGCATACTTATAAAAAAGAAACACAGTAACAAGTGCATTAAGAAGTACATGTAAAAGCATTTGACATTGACATGTTCATACATTATGACCACCCTCATTCACCAGTGTCTTCTGAACTGATGACATAGTCACCCTGAACTATGCTTCTAAACATGGTTCTAGACCTGAAGTTCGAATAACACAAATTGTCATTGTTATTATTGTTATAAGAACACAGTGTCTGCACAAAATGTGTGTGGTATGGATTTGGTTGCTAAACATTGGTCCAGAATATGTAAGATATGTAGTTACCTTGATAGTTCAAACTATGGTTTTGGGAAAGATGCCTCATTCCAGCAATACACAGCATATGATGGCTAATATTACAATAAGTGAGAGGAAGAAAGCAAGCCATCCCACACCCCCAGAAAAAGTAATGCTCCTGTTGTCAGACTTTGAAACTATAACAATAACAGTATTTATTTGTGTTGACAGTTTACTAACCACAGCCAGTGATTGGGTCATTACAGTGACCAAACTGTTGACATCTTTCAAGTCAGAACATTCATTTGACCTGACATTCAGTGGTTGAAAACATCCAGAACTCAGAAATTTAACAGCATAAATTAATGAAGGTGTATCAGACCTTGACTGCAGGGTGAAGGGCAGAATGGAGAAAAGGTTCATGGCTGACCAAGCCAGCTAAATGAGATTCTAGACATATGCGACAACATATAATGAACTAGAATGTATTTTAGCTCAACACACATGAATCAGTCCCTGCTTAGTGATCCTAAGGCATTGTCGTCATTAATTTACTTTTTTTCCTTTTGTTCTTGGTAAAATAAATGGCAGAGTCTGAGAGAGAGAGAGAGAGAGAGAGAGAGAGAGAGAGAGAGAGAGAGAGATCCCATTAGTTGCGCTTGGCAGATTTCACCTGTGCAGAAAAAAACATCTCAATTATGAACTGGCAATAAAAGATTGGTTGCCAGATTGAACCGGCCTGCTTCCCTCCATACGGACGGATTGGACGCACATGGGTTGCCTCCAAGAAGAGAGTGATAAAGGAGGAGGGAGGAGTGGAGGGGAGAGCAGACAGAAAGTGCTCAGCAGATGCTGGACGAGACAGAGGATGGCAGAACAGAGGGAGGCCATTCTGGCAAAGCTTTGGATGACAAGTCTGGACTGGTGATTAGATGGCTTATCAGTTACCATAATAAGAAGGAAGTGTAACAATTTCCAGCATGAAAATATACACCATATGTCCATATGACCCTCTTGACCTCACTAAACACTCTTGTCACTGAATGCATTCAAAACCTCACAGCAAAGCTCCAACATTTAGCAGAGCTAAGTAGTAGAGTAGTGCAGGATAAACTCTTATACCCTTCATTCCTGAAGAAAGAAAGAATGAGCGGGTGTCCCAAAACGTCTATGCATATAGTGTATCCTTACTAGTGAAGTCTTAGCTAGAAAAACATACATACCACATATCACACAAACACCCAGTGGTTCTTCATCTAGTTTTTGTCAAAGTTGACTCCAGATGATGTAACTTGGAGTTAATCACATGAGGCCAAGTTCAAAAAGTCTTGTTAAATTTATAGACATTAATGCTGCTGTAGAATTGAACTTCAAATCTCAAACACTGTTGTCTCTTGATTTACAAGAAAGTCCAGCAGACCCAGAACTGGAAAACAGGCCAATTCCAGGTTTGGTCACCACCTCATGGGTGCTGTGTTAGATGCAGATTACTATTTTCTGGTACCACAGTCTGTTTTCTGGCATGTGCAGACTGAGAAACCTGAGAGAACTCTAAGAGTTTGATCTAAGAGTTTGCAATATGTTGTATTCGTGAATAAGCAGATAACTGCAGAAATCTGATTGGATAATTAAGTGCATGTAAATGCACTTTTTAGGTTCAAAGCAGGAATACTGAAGGGTATTACACCGACCTATTCACTTATGCACTCACGCACTGGAATATGAGCAACATTATTAAGATATTTTTGCAGTTGAACAAAAACATGTTATTTCCTGGTTCTAATGAGCAAGAAGGATCACAGTTCATTTTCATAGACCCCCTACCTTTTTTATATAAAAGGTTAATGCATTTTGTAAACATTGTTTCAAACTTTCAAGGTTTACCACTCAACTGATATAACTGATAACTATAACTGATGTCACAAAACTCCTGATAAATTTCCACATATATCCATCTGTTAAGCCTACTGCTCTTCAACTCCCCCATTCATCTCGAAGATTGATTTTCTAATGTGGGATAATACAGGCAGCCAATCAGATGTCCCATCTAGGCCCCATGTGTAGTGTATAATCCAGATGGGCCCTTTTTTAACCTCTCCTGGTCCCATCAGGGACCCTGTTGTACATATGTGGGGCCAATTATGGACAAAGCTTTCAGGATCTCAGTTGGGTTACCCATACAGGCCCTGTTTAGTTATGTGGGACCGTAAGAAGATGCCACAATAATCAGTTGAAATTCAGGTGAAATTTCTTCGCTCCTAGATATTCCACTATCAACTCTGAGTGGTATTGTTTGGAAATGGAAGTGTTTAAGAAACACAGCTTCTCAACCACAAACCACAGACCACATAATGTTACAGACTGGGGTCACCAAGATCTGAGGACTCAATAAATGCATATTTCCAGACCCCACCTATAAAAGCTTCATTAAAGCATCATAAAAGCTTTTTTAGGTGTATTGCATATGTGTCCCCAATACTTTTGTCCATATATCATTCTTTAAGGCATTGTACATAAATCATATTGGAAAGGGTGTTGTCATATTTGACAATGGTATAATGCACATTTTGCATGCATAAGCTGCTATCCCTGCTGTCTGCAGTGTTGTGTTCTTAATAATGAATTTCTAATGCACTACTGTATTTGTGATGTTTGAGGAGAGTGGTGACGATGGCACAAAACATAGTGATTATTCTGCTCAGTGAGGCTGCACCAAGGATTTTTAAATGATCTGCATTATTTTACTCCACTTAATGAAACCACTGTTGCACAATGCACACACTGTCTTCCCAAGCAATTGTGGAAAAGAAACGAATTAGAAAATGGCACATCAGGTATTCAGTTGTGAAATCATGTTGCTTCAGTGTTGATTCATGGTTTCAACTTAGATTTGAATAATCATCAGAAATAACATAAGATAAGATGAGATAAGATCATCCTTTATTAGTCCTGCAGTGGGGAAATTCACAATCTACGCAGTGAATCTGACTGCTGTTTGATTAGTCTGACATTTCACAGCATGATTATATGGACACATTAGATGAAGTTCAAGTGCTCAACCTGCCTGACAGTTTGGTTTAGTAAGACTGGAGGACTATACCACATTAATGCAATACCTTTCAAAGATCACACTGTGAACTACATCAGAATAGTCTTTATATATTACCAGTCAAAAGCTTTATAACACCCCCAATTTTTTCAGTAGAACACTGCCAGTGCTGATGACTGAAAAAGACCTGCCACTCCAATTGTCATGCAGCTTCTTCTCTTCACGGTTGAATTTTCTATAGTACTGCATACATTTGACCTAAAACATTTCACTCCAGTCCTATAAGTAGATAAGGAGAACCAAATCAAACAAATGAAACAAAATATTTATTTATCTATTTATTTATGAGGTATATGATCTAATATTACATTTCTGTGAATGGCAAAAATATGAGAACTTTGAATTTCAGTATCTGGTGTGACCCCCTTGCTCAGTAATTACTGCAATAAATGTTTCTGGGAACTGTTAGTCCTGCACATCACCTTGGGGGAAATTTAGCCCATTCCTCTGTACAAAATGGCTTTAACTTTTTGGTGATTTTCTTCCCATGAACATCTTGTTTCAGGTCCTTCCACAACATTTCTATTGGATTATTGTCAGAACCATTCTTTGGTAGAATGATGTGTGTGTAGGGTCATCTTGCTGCATGACCTAAAATTTCCTGAGATTCAGCTTACGAACAGGCGTCCTCACATTTTCCTTTAGATGCTGGCATAATTCAGAATTCATTTTTCCAACAATGATGGCATGCTGTCCTGGCCCAGATGCAGCAAAACAGGTCCAAACCATGATACCAGCTCTGTTTCACAAATAGGTAAGGATTTTGTGTTGGAATGCAGTTCCTGTCTCCAAACATCTTCTCATTTAAAACCAAAAACCATTTATCCACATTGCTCCTATAGCCTTCTGGCTTGTTCATGTGAAAGCAGCAGCTTCTTGCAATCCTGTCCTGCACACTATTGTTGTTCTGTGTATTTCATGATCTTTGCTGGCCAACCACTCTTGACTCACCTTCAAATTATCTACTAAAGGATGATAAAATATTGCCACTTGCAGATATGTTATATTGGATGATTCTCCTTATTAAATAAGAGTGTCCACTTTCCAAGAGCCTTTTTATGGTGTAGTAAAACTGTACTCACCACACTTGGCTTTATTTGGAATTTCTTTGTGAAGTATCTTGTATTTATGGGAGAAATCCAGATGTACACTGCTGTCTAATTACTGCAGTAGAGAGTCAGTTCCAACACTGCTCTATACAGAAAAAGGTTTTGAAAATGATAAATAGTTTTTACCATTTGCTACCATCTCACAGTTTGCTGCTTACCTTTGTACCATTCGAGGTCACTGGACCATTTCAGGTTATTCAGTGGCTGTGAATTGCTTAAGTTGGGCTTGTTCCTAATCTTAGCATAGATCTTTATTTTGAGATGTTATTTTACGTCTTAATCTTCATAACAAATGCTGCACTGTGCCTACAGTTGAACTGTCATGGATAATATACCTTGTTTCTACTGCCCACAGTACCATAATCCTTCAGCTGATCCATCCACTTCAGCTGATGGCAGCTTCTTGAGACATTCTGAATATGACAGGTACATTCGTCAGCATTTCCATAAATATTCTCCCTCGCTTCTTCTTCCTTCCCTAATTAGATTACATCAACATGTCCCCTTAAAGACAACCTACACTCTACATGTCATTCTATTGGTACAAAGCTTCATGGATGCCTGCCGTATAGGTCTACATAACAGGTCTTACATTCAGTGTTCAACACGAAAGATTAATCCTGTCAATCATACTAGTCTAGGTTGTTCATTTAGAAATGAACTCCTCCTCCATATTTCTGATTGCTCAAAAAGAAAAAGAAATCCAATGCCAATAAAAACATGTGTTCTCCTGTGGAAGAACACTGAGTTTTAAATTGTCATGCTCAAGGAACTAATTTGTATCACCATTTGCTTTGTGACATGATGCCTCATCATGCTGGAAGTAGTAAACTTTGACCATGGAGGGATGCACAAAGTGTGCCTAGAAGATATTCTCGAGACCATTACACCACCTTCAACAGCCTGGACGGTTCAAACAAACAGGTTGGGACCATGGGTTCATGCTGTTGGTGCCAAATTTTGACCCCACCACCTGTGTGTCTCATCAGAAATTCAGATTCATTACACCATGTTACTTTTCTTCATTCTTCAACTGACCAGAGTTGGTGAGCCTGTGCTCACTACAGCTTCAGATTTAAATTCTTGAGAGAACTTAAACTTGATGTGGGCTTCTGGTGTTGAAGACCATTCTCTTTTATTCCATCATATTGTTATGATATATATTTCTAGTCACCACAATTGTACAAAATGCTTAGCCTTTCTGTTCTGTTCACCTCCAACACAAGCCCTTGGAGCTGACACTAAATGTTCTATCTTTCCTCACCACCACACCAAGTGTTCTCTTTGCCAGTAACAAGATCATACTACTCACTCATTTCACTCTCTCCTTCTTGTGGAGGACCATATTTCAGCAATCCTTCCACCAATGCATCAGTGAAGAGGTGAATAAAGATCTACCAGGAAGCTCATGTGACGGTAACATAAATTCCGTGTGTGTGGTAGAGCACTAATGTCGCTGAACTGTGAAGGGGAGATAGCCCTAGGGCCAGCCTCCGATGGGGACCTTTCAAATCCCATCGTGTCTCCTCCTTCCCTCGTCTCTCCGTCTCGGTTTCAAGGCAGATAACATGCTCGGGTAAAGGTTACAACATACCCTGACATTTATGCTGGGTTCCAGCATCTATGAGATCTTTCGAATCATTGCTTTGAATTGCATGCATGTGCCTGCATTAATGTGAGTGTGAAAATGCAGTAAAAAAAATGGAACCTATTTATGCAAATAAATATTTGATATTTATTTGAACAATACTGAGAGATGGGGGTAATATAATTAAACAAATTAGGGCAAGACAAAAGTTTGCCAGAGTACACATAGTAAACACTGTACACCAGGACCTCTGGAAAATATATATTTTGGACAGAAGAATCATACCCTGATCTTGTCCTGGTGTTTTTATATCTTGCACATCTCCCAAGTAAATCAAACTTGTTTGGTCTCTTCCTGGTGGTAGATGCTGTTCTGTCAATAGTGGTAAACGCTACCTATAGGTGCTATAATGACATTGTAGGATTGTTCTAGACTCTACACACATCTTGAGGTCTGCTCTTGCACTGAACAATCTATGACAACCTGAGCTGACTCTGTTGGCAGTTGTTTAACTTATAGATCTCTTCCCAGACTCATCTGCATCTACAACCTCATTTCTGAAGGCCCCAACCAAATTGAAGCAAACCAAATTAAACTATCAGAGGTTTAACCCCTTATGTTCTGTGACTTTTTATACACCCTACTAATCAGAAAATACATGCAAAGCAACACAAACTGGCTGAGTTGTATATATGTTTTAAAAAACAGGCACCCCTGGCAGTGCAGTGGAGTTTAAGGGGTTAAATAAGGCAGGCTCTTCTTGAATCATGTGCTAATCATCTGCAGCTGATGTTCTGCACTTGATTCTAAATGTACACATTTTAAGTAGTTAATTCTCAGTGCAATTTCTGTAGAAACTGATAAGGTGATGCTATAGTACAGGTGTTATTTCTAGACACATATCTCTCAGTAATGTGTCCCTTTTCACAGGACTATGTTGGTATGGAGCACTTATTTGAGAAGGAAGAATGGTGGGCATATTCATTTACCTGACCAGGTCACAGTATCTCTGCTTTTAAGGATAAATTCCCTTGTGTTATTATAAAGAAGTGGAAGTGGAGAGTACTAGACAGAAAGAAATGGACTGACTTTTAAACTCACTCCTCCTTAAATTAAAAAGGGAGCTGAATTTCGAGGCTAAGTTCATTAAAAAAAGCAGGCTGAATCTCTGAGAATAAAATCGGGGAAAACGATAAGAGCTGAGGGAAGCCACTACTTGACTAAAAGGATAACAAAAATGATGTGCGGAGAAATATGCAAATGAAGAAATGGGAAGCCCTCTAATCTCTTCTGCTCCAACAGTGTATGTATGTGTGTGTGTGTGTGTGTGTGTGTGTGTGAGAGAGAGAGGTGGGGGGGGGGGGGTTGCTTTAGGTCTGAAATACAGATGCCATCAGCTAAGCTGGCCTACATCTTCACTGCCACGGCATAAAATGTTCAGAGAAATTAGAAAATCTCTTCCTCTCTCAGCCACGTTAACGTGAGCTTGTCTTTTCTACTCATACAATTTTTACACTTCATTCCATCTGATTAAACAAGAGCCGCAGATGTGCTGAAGTTTAACATCAGTGACAGCGTTTTCCATATAAATAAAAGAACATACCAAAGTCTATGTTTCTTTCTATAGGCTTTAAAGGCAGTGGCAGCTTAGGCCCACCCAGAATGACAGATTTAGTCTTCTTTTGACACAAAAAAGCACATGAATACTTAAAATGAATCACAAAAATTTAAATGCACTCACTAAATTTGATCACTATTTGTGATTAAAGCTTCACAGCTTCATACACCAAGCTACCTTACAGTGGACGTAAGGAATGGAAGAGAATGAAACCAGCTTGTTTTTAACATGAAAGCAGCAGAGCCAAAATTATAGCATTAGACATCTACTGTATGTACAAATGTCTATATCTAATCAACTAGCTGATTAACTCCAAAGATATAATTGATTAAAAACATCATTATATGAAGTTATATCGGTCATTTCCTTAAAACCTACCACCAGAAGTTAAAACGAGTCTACATGTACACTGACACACAGTTACTAGTGACATCAATGCCACAGAAAAGGTCTGGAGGCATTTTGATCCATGCCATGTGGAAAACCACCCACAACCCCCAAGGTATTTGAAGGTGCAGGATCTTCTGTGTAAATGGACCATTCAACTACATCCCATAAATGCTTGAGTTCAACTCTCCAGAATTCTCCTTGAACAACTTGGCTCAATGGCACTGGTGTCTTAGGTTCAAGAGATGGTGAATGTGGTAACTATCAGGACATCAGCCTGGTTATTGCAGTTATCCAACATTTTCCTACTGGAATATCATTGTGAGTGTACATACATTCCACAAAGGGCTGCAAATAGTCACAAAGCAGTGACATGTAGATGGCACCAGTCAATGATTAGTTGGGCCAGTGGACCCAACCCAAGCCATGAGAATACATCCCACACCAGAACGGAACCACCACCAGTGCCTCAGTGCCTTGTTGACCACTGGGGTCCATGGTTTCATGGGGTCTGCACCACACACAAACCCTACCCTCAGCCCAAATCAATTACCATGACTCATCAGACCACACCACATGTTGCTAGTCCTGTAGTGTTGTTCTTTAAACCTGACTGCTAGATAGAGTTGTACTTCAGATTCCACTGTTCAGATTGCAAAACAAAAATCTTTAAGTGAAGACTTACACAGATCAATTTGTGTGTGTGAAAATGCACCCATATATGCCCAGCATAAAAATACAAATGGCCACAATGGAACCTGACCTATCAGTGATGTTCTTTTCAAGATGTACATTCTGCCCATATGCTACTATGCATTGTCAGCTATGCATTACCACGATTAATATATATTCACATATCAATACACATTTGCTTTCACCATGTAGTACAGTTAAAAATGCACCTCACAATTTTGTACATTTCATTCATGACTGCAGTTTGAGACTGCCTTAAATTGGATGTGAAAAGTCCAAACCTGGGAACTCTCTTTTTTTCCTTCTCCAGGAAAAAGTAGTCTGGAGGCCACCCACAAATTGATCATGCCCATCCAAGTCATCATGGTATAAACTATCACTTAGTGACCCTGACCTCAGTTTTTTTTGCAGGAAAGGACAGTGAGTTCAGCAATTTATCTGTTTTCTCTTGGCTCAAAATGAGTTATGTATGAATAGATATGACTGAGGTGGTTTGTTCACCCCCATTGGGGTCACTTAGGGTCACCAAACATTTAAAAAAGGCCCTGGCTCAGATACAACCCAGAATATAGACAATTATGTTGAAAAAACAACAAACTCACACACTCAAAGGCTTGCCTAACAGTCAAATTGGCCAGCACATAGCTTTGCAGTCACGGAGTCACCCAGGGTTGATTGGACACTCTCTCCTACCCTCTCTTTCCCACAGATAAATTATAATCCATTAAAAAAGAGGGGGATGTTTCATATGCCTCTCTCACAAGTGCAATCAGCACGCACCCACAACCAAGTGACCGCCGTGTCACTCCTATTCCCTCCACAGGCACTGAAGCGACTCGGCGCCGATAGCGAACACGTCTCTCCCCTGCTATCCAATTTATTAGCCAGATTAGCACAAGGAGAGAAATGTTTATTCAAAAACTGGGGGCGACAAATGAGCAAGGCGTGCTTGAAACTGTGAACTGGATTATGGGAAGCGCACAGGAGGAATATCATTCAAATTAATTGTAGAGAAAAAGAAAACTGAAATGGAATACTGTGTCTATATATATATACACACACCACACACACTTGTGCTCAAAAGTTTACACCCCAAATATGAATGGCAACAATGATAACACAAAAACTTTTTTTACACGCATGGTCAGTGGTTGGGTGAAGCCATTTATTGTCAAACGACTGTGTTTTCTCTTTTAAAATCATAATGACAACCAAGAAACATCCAAATGACCCCGATCAAAAGTTCACATACCATGGTGATTATGGCCTGATAACATGCATAGAAGTTGACACAAATGGGTTTGAATGGCTACTAAAGGTGACATCCTGTGACCTGTTTGCTTATAATCAGCGTGTTTGCATAAAATCTGAGTGAGTTTCTGGGATACAGACAGACTCTCTTGCATCTTTCATCAAGCCACTGATGTTTCTGGATAGTGAGTCATGAGGAAAGCAAAAGAATTGTCAACAGATCTATGGGAAAAGGTAGTTGAACTGTATAAAACAGGAAAGGGATACAAAAAAATATCCAAGGAATTGATAAGGCCAGTCAGCAGTGTTCAAACTGTGATTAACAAATGGAAAATCAGGGGCTCTGTAAATACCAAACCACGGTCAGGTAGACTAACAAATTACAGCCACAACTGCCAGGGAAATTGTTCAGGACGCAAAGAGAAACCCACATTTAACATCAGCTGAAATACAGGACTCTCTGAAAACTAGCAGTGTGGCTGTTTCAAGATGCACAACAAGGAAGCACTTGGGCTGCAAAATGGGCTACATTGGCTACAGCAAATCAAAGTGATGGTTCTGGAGTGGCCATCTAAGTCTCCTGATCTCAATATCATTGAGCCACTCTGGGGAGATCTCAAGCATGCAGTTCATGCAAGACAGCCCAGGAATTTACAGGAACTGGAGGCTTTTTGCCAAGAAGAATGGGCAGTTTTACCCTCTGAGAAAATAAATAGCCTCATCCATAACTACCACAAAAGACTTCAAGCTGTCATTGATGTTAGAGGGGACAATACACGGTATTAAGAACTGGGGTATGTAAACTTTTGATCTGGATCATTTGGATGTTTTGGCTGTCATTATACTTTAAAAATACAAAACACAGTCATTTGCAAATAAAAACAACAATGGTTTGACCCAACCACTAACCATGAGTGGCGAAAACGTTTTTTGTGTTATTTATAATTTCTTTTTCAGAGAATATGAATAATATACATATATATATATATATATATATATATATATATATATATATATATATATATATATATATATATATATATATTTGTGTGTGTGTGTGTGTATTATTGCAAAGGGTGATATTGTTGGTGGTGGAGTGATAAGAGGATGTTGATGGTGGTAACCAATGTATTTACATATTAATTGATGCATAATGCAAAAATCCATTCATTTATGTCCATGCTTGATTACATGGGTTGACAAAATGAGATGTGTTTATGGGGGTTTGAATATTTAGGTTTTGTTTATTTTTGTCAGAATTGTGCTGTGAAGGTTGATAGGAGTGATAATTCCAGTCATGTCAGGTCATCTCATAACAGGGGAATGGGTACACTACAGAGATATGGTAATGTCTGGGCACCCCTGGACAAAATATCATTCACTGTAAATAGATAGTGAGTAAAAGGTGACTAATTACAAACTCCAAAAAGCTGCATTCTAAAGCCTAGGCTACAGCCATGGCAAGGCAGGTCCTTAGTAGGACTGTCATCTAAGGGGACTTAAAGTCAAGAATTCAAGAAAAGTGTATAATTTTAAAGCAAACTCTGCTCTGGGGGCTTAATTTTCTGTCATTTACATGGTTCTGTTTCTCTCCTGTGGTACCTGGTAGATGTTTTATGTGCATAGAGAACTGTGGGTTAACTGAGGGCTGTGGATCACACAGTGCATTTTCCAAATCATTCCAAAACATAGACTTCCTTTTTCAGCTGTGTGTGGTCGTTCACTTTGGAACAGCCTTCTGTGACATTTAGGATGTAAGTATTATTAAAAATGAAACAGTTCATCAATATTTTTGATTAAAAATTGTATTTATTGATTAATTTAATTTATTGATTTATTGATTGATTAATTACTTTTTATTTATTTCTTATACAGTTCAAAATAACAAAAAAGAAAGCAACCCAAATCAGAATTTTGGACTCCCTGCATGATGTACAAATGTATAAATGTATTTTTAGTTGTTTAAACTAGGAAGGCAAAGGCTAAAAGCAGATGGAAACAGAGTGACAGCACTGCTAGAACAAAAGTGGTGTTTGACCCTACAGTCTCTCTGAACTTTTTGCTGCAGTGATGTTTACATGGGTTTGTTGGGTGATGGCAAAGTGGGACAGTAACTTGTGCCCTCATTAAATGGTTCACTGGCTGGTATGCCTGGCATCTGTGTTAGGGCTATAGTCATGCACAGCTTGCAGAGGGCTGTCAAAACTGCTCTACCATGAGCTAATTTGAACCCCTCCATTGTACACACCACACACAGTGAGATAGGCTCTTGTCTCACACTCTACAGCTCAATTGGTTGGTTGGTTGGTTGGTTGGTTGGTTGGTTGGTAGGTAAATAGATACAGGGAGTGAGATGTGTTGTCAAGGATAGCGGTCAATTTAAAATAGGTGACCTGGCTGATGACCAAAATTCCACCTTCTCACACTACATTAACTTCACTATAATATTTCTACCACTTTCAATAAAAAATAGGCACCGTTTTTGTATCTATGTGGCTGACAAGCTATAACCTTGGACAACCCAAAATTCACGAACATTTTCATATCCATTCATATCAATTCATATCCATTTCATAGGAGCAGCCTTGGTCTGGTGGTGTGCTCACTGCCCCCTGGTGTGTGAAGTCACTAGTGTGTATGTGTGTATCACTATGTGTACATGGGTTAAATGTGGAGGATTAATTCCAGTGTGTGCACAACACAGTGGGTTAAAAAAGTATAATTACTAAATTACTATTACTATATCTATTCATATCCATATTGATCTAATCATTCCCATTTTAAACATGCACATATACATATATGTATAAGCTGCCCCAGATGAATCAACAATGGGGCCCTGTGCTTTACCATCTAACAATGCAAGACCCAACACCTTTTGAGAGCAATTGATTGGGCGTTGCTGAAAGGATATGGGCCTTTGTGAGCCATTGATTGGCCGGCACACAGCAGAGAGGCCTTCTGATGGTGATTGATTGGTCAAAGTAATTTTCCTCCTGGATGACCACCAGTCAGACCAAGTCTTTTGTGAGTCTTCCAGGAGGTTTGTGTGTGTGTGTGTGTGTGTGTGTGTGTGTGTGTGTGTGTGTGTGTGTGTGTGTGTGTGTGTGTGTGTGTGTTTGTGTGTGTGTGTGTGCCGGTCTTATTCGAAGCCTAAATGAGGTTTAGAGGTAGGAGGCGGTACAGCACAGAGCTGTCCATGTAAGGATAAGGTACATGTGACAGTGTGTCAGGTCACTTCTCATCAAAAACATTACAGCCAAGACATCACATCCAAGAACAAAAGAAGACAAACACACAGCCGTACAAACACAAAAGATATTAGACATTGATGGGATTGTTTTTCTCATTAAATAATGGCCACAATGACATGACCACTGAAATGAATACATCAAATTTCTGTACAAATTCTTTTCCAATTTAGAAGTTTTTCACATTCACACATCTGTATTCCAAACATAGTTCTTAATGCAACCAAAAGTGATTATTGTATAATCGCTCAAAGAACCTGTTGTAGCATCTTAATTTTTAAGAATGTATGACTAGTGTCTCAGGAATAAAGCATCGCATCTACATCCATTTCATGTACTGTGTTCCTGATGATGTAGCTTTTATAGGGATTGAACTATAATAGTGAGTCAAATTCTCTCAAACAATTAATGTTGATGAACTGGACCTTCTGTTGGAAAGTCTGAAATGATGACTCATGTTTACTTTTACATCACATCATAGCCATGTTGACATTTGTTGACCTTACCCAAATTAAATGTTACCCAAATTAAATTATTATTAAATTATTTGACCTTACCCAAATTAAAATGTTGTCAAATTCCATTTTAACAAAACACCACATGCCTGTGCTACAGTGCTACACCATGGTAGTGCTGCTAAGTTTTAATCAGCACATCTTCAGCAGTGAATGCTTGGCCCAAATGTCGCCCACATCTGAGTCATAAATGCCAAAATTGGCCTGGTTTGGGCTCAAATGTGTCTGCTATCTAGGTAAGGGTGGTATAAGGGCTCATTTATTCTCAATGTTAAATATGAACATGGATACAGACAAAGCTTGTACAAAATCTGCACTCATGGTTTCATTTTTGCACATCCTCTGAAAGCTTATAGATATGAATGAATTGAAGCAGTGCCACTGGAAATCATAGTGACAATGCAGCCAATAGTTTAAGCGAAACTGCCCATGTCATAAGAACAAGACATAGCAATACTTTTTTGACATCAGCTGTGCTGCCTCTTATGTCTTAGCAAGTATATTATCATGACCAGAAGCATTTGACTCTGGATGTATATCCATGCCAACATAAAGGATGCATAGACCTATGTAGGCAGTGGTAGATTTTTTCTTTATAGTGGTAAAATTAATTTATGTACGTAAAGAGAGTATAAATGAACTTAAAAAGCACAAGCTAACAAGCAAAAAGTTCACATTCCAACGAGTGGTCAATTTATACAAATGGATCCTTGCCATTAATCATGCTTAAAAAAAAAATCTTACATTTTCCAGCTGCCAGCCCGGAAGTTCCTGCAATATGAGGTTATCTAGTCGAACTTTGAGAAGGGAGACTTTTCACATTTTTAAACCCTGCCAAAAAAATCTCAAATCTCAAAGCCTCACAATCAAAGGACAGAGTGAAGGCTTACAGCCAGCACTGAGTTGCAGGAGCCTCTCCACACAGAAAGGCGATCAGCAGCTCCTGCTCTTTCTGAAGGGCATGGAGTACGCGTGACGAAGCGTTCATTAAAAGCGTGACCGAGGACGGAAGTGAGGTCACAGCACCAGAGAAAGAGCAGGAAGGCCCATGGAGATGTGGCCTGCAGGAACC
Organism: Acestrorhynchus altus; assembly: GCA_034509495.1. NCBI lineage: Eukaryota > Metazoa > Chordata > Actinopteri > Characiformes > Acestrorhynchidae > Acestrorhynchus > Acestrorhynchus altus. The sequence goes on along the minus strand of CM067504.1, from coordinate 29,309,298 downwards.
ATCTCTGAGGGGGAAAACACTTGGCAGAAACCAAACAGGAGAGAGATGGTTTCTCGGTCAGGCTGTCTTGGGAGAGATGTTCCAGCTTGGAAACAGATAAAAGGGGCGTGGGGGGAAATGGAAAGCACCTAACGGCCTGTCTATTATCAGCGCTGGCTTCTGCTTATCAGCCCAGGCGTGCCTTTTTGGGCAAATTCAATCGGTGCTTAGGGTACGGAAGGGAGAGTGAATTTAATGGCCTTTGTTTACCTTATCTCATGGTGAGTGAATGAGGATCCTCTTACCATCATGCCAAAGAGTGGAGTCACTGAAATACTATTTATGTTTCATTTCACTTCCTTATTAAATTTGCCGTTTGACCATAATGCACAGCACCTTCTCTAACTGACAAACCATGTCAGCATGGGACCACTTAAAAACTACTGCTGGATTTCTTCTCCATTTCCCTTTCTCACATTGCTTCTGCACATTTTTATGCTAATTTGCAAAATATCTTGCAAGCATTTAATCTCAAGGCAGTATTTTATTAATAGTGAATATTTGTTTGCCTTGTCTGCTGGTGTATGGTGCCATAATAAAAAATCAGTTGACATTTGAACTGCAAAAAGTAATTACATTTTGATGGAAGTTTACTGATAATCTCTAATAAAGATGCTACAGAATGCACTTTTTAAGTGACAGTTTTGTGTAACTTTGGTTGAGGTAGAAATGCTCACACCCAGTTTTACAAGCCTATTTACCAGCCAGGTCACAAAACCCAGCATGATTTTTAACACAGTAATAAAAACAATGTTTTTCGCCGTTTCACTAGTTGCTCTTCCTTGGAGCTCTTTTGGTAGTATCTGATCACTAAATACCTGAATGGCCCACAAAACCTACCTGATGTTTTGGAGAAGTTCCAGGTCATCTATCCATCACAGTTTAGTTTTTGTCAAAGTGTCTCAGATTTTAACTTGCTCATTTTTCCTGCTTGACAGATTCCACTGTAAACAAATAATCAGTGTTATTTACTTCACTTATTTCTGCCAGTGGTGTTAATGTTATGGCTGACAGGTGTACATCTCAGATAATGATATAACTCAGTTATGAATGTTTAATGAATACATTATTTATATATTTAGAAAAGAGTATTTAAAGAGTATGCAACAATAGCTTTGGATGTTTCACATTCAATTCTGCAGGTTAATTAATAAATTCTGAAGGTGAAGAATAGCTCGATAAGGTGGAGTCTATTGGGATCTAAAGTCTTCAGTTCTCCAGGAGCTTGGTTGTTGAACACTGTTTAAATTAATATGTTTGTTTACAGTTAATGCAGTATTGGCAAAGATATGAGCTCACCAAGTGAAAAATGTCAGAATGTCTATTTTGATTTCATATTGCTCTTAAATACATGGCATGATATATTGTGTTGGATCAGGGTAAGAGAACAGAACAGAACTGAATTGTGTATGGAGATACAGTAAATCTGTAGGAAGTGGGCTTGTGACCACTGCCCAGGGCCCTTTATATACACTAGAGCAGTCCAATCCTATCCACAAAGGGCTAGCATTTCAGGTTTTCATTTCAACACAGAAGGAGCACACCTGATCAACTGTTCAAAGACTGAGACCAACTGATTAAACACGCAGAGTCAGGTGTGTTCCAGCTTGCTTGGAATGAAATCCGGCTGCCACACTGGTCCTTTGTGGATAGAATTGGACACCCCTGTTGTAGACATGTACCAAGGGAACCACAATGGCAACATAAAATGAAACCAGGTGCCCTAGTATGGTGGTTTCCAGTCTCAAGTCCTGAGGAGTAAAAATCAGTGGCTTCTGTGGGAATAAATTTCATAGTATGTACAGAACTGCCCTGTATGTACGCTACTGCTAAGGTTCTACTACTGCTGAGTGCATGTGAATGAGTGAATGAGCAACCAAGAGAGAGACTGTGTCAGGATTGAATGGACTGGACAGACAATTAAGGTGCGGAGGTACACGCTGGGGTTGTAGATTCACACAAAGTACGAAATAAATAGAACACACTTAAAGACTACACGAATGACTGACAGAAACTAAGCATGACAGAAAAAAACAATGAAGGACACAAACCTATAAACAATCAAACCAAATCTGGCTAATTGTTAAAATATCTGCTGCCTCTGGAGTGTTTAATTGATAAAATTGGTTACATTTACACAGCAGGTAAAAGAGGCACAAATCGGATCTTTTTCATAATTTGTGACACAGATCTGATATCTGTGAGGCAGTGTAAACAGCAAAAAACACACTGAACCGGATATTCTTCATTCTGATTTGGGCCAATCAAATGGTTTGAAATCTGATACACATCTATACAAGACAGTGCAATTCAGACCACAACTCATGAGACTTTGAAGTCAATCCAGCTCATTCAAAACAAATCCTTGATGAAGAGAAGACAAACTGGACAGTAGGTTTAGGTTTAGGAGCCTGAACTGTTCAGTTGAATGTGATATAGTTTTCCTTAAAAAATAGTGTGAACAGGTTTATGTTCAGATCAATCAGATTTGGTGAGAAAATATGACCTGGGCTATGTTACCTGCTGTGTGAATGTAACCATAGTGAGGATGTTCTCACCTTACATAGCGAGTCTTCATCAACCCAAAGTGCCAAGTATCAGTGGGGATGAAAACTCTGATTCAATTCTGATTTAGCTTGTTCTGTTTGTTAGCAAGGAAATAAACTGGGAAATGCAAAATCAATTTCAAACAGGAACTGAATTCTGTAGGCAGGTACAGCAAATCTGTAGGACGTCCCACTGCCCAGGGACCTTTATATACACTAGAGCAATCCAATCCTATCCACAAAGGGCCAGCATTTCATGTCTTCATTTCAACACAGAAGGAGCACACCTGATCAACTGTTCAAACTGACACAAACTCTACTAACATATAAGGTTGGAAACAAAGTCTGCAAGCTACCAAACCAAGGCAGAGTATATAGTGTATACAGTATATAGTACATGTATAGCACATACAGAGTTGAAAGCAAAAGGACTGACAAAAACAGGTTGATAGGTCTTAAATACCATACAACATAGACCACACCTGGGACATGATAACAAGGGGGCAGGGTTACAAATGAGACACAGCTGGTAAGGGGCAGCAAGGAAGGAGACAAGGAAAAACAAACATGTGTTAAGGAGTACATGAGAGGGACTGACAAGGGAGAGAAGACTGACAAGTTACAGACATGACAGATTGATTAGGTGTTTTGGGATTTAATTTTTTTTTTTTTTGCATGTTACCAATATTACAACTACAACCCCAATACTAAATACAACCCCAATTCCAATGTGGTTGGGACATTGTGTAAAACGTAAGTTAAAACAGAATAAGATTTGCAAATCCTTTTCAACCTAAATTCAATTAAATACACTACAAAGACAAGACATTTAAATGTTCAAATGGATAAAATTTATTGTTTATGCAAATATTCACTTATTTTGTATTTGATGCCTGCAACACATTCAAAAAAGGTTTGGACATGTTTACCATTGTGTTACATCCTCTTTCCTTTTAACAACACGCAGTAATTGTTGAAGCTTTGTAAGTGGAATTCTTTCCCATTCTTGCTTGATGTACAACTTCAGTTGTTCAACAGTTCAGGGTCTCCATTGTCGTATTTCTCACTTCATAATGTGCCACACATTTTTAGTGGGAGGCAGGTCTGGACTGCAGACAGACCAGTTTAGTACCTGCACTCTTTCACTACAAAGCCATGCTGTTGTAATATGTGCAGAATGTGGTTTGGCATTGTCTTGCTGAAATAAGCAGAGACGTCCCTGAAAAAGATGTTGCTTGGATGGCAGCAAATGTTGCTCCAAAACCTGTATGTACTTTTCAGCAGTGATGGTGTCTTCACAGATGGGCAAGTTACCCAATCCATGAGCTCTAACACACCCCCATACCATCAGAGCTTTTGAACTTTGCACTAATAACAATCCAGACAGTCCTTTTCATCTGTGGCCCAGTGGACACCACGTCCATGATTTCCAAAAACAATTTGAAATGTGGACTCATCAGACCACAGGACACTTTTCCACTTTGTATCAGTCCATCTCAGATGAGCTTGGGCCCAGAGAAACTGGTGGTGTTTCAAGGTGTTGTTGATATATGGCTTTCGCTTTGCATGGTAGAGTTTTAACTTGCACTTGTAGATGGAACAGTGAACTTTGTTCTTAAACTGTTGGACTATTTGCTCATGCAGTTGTTCAAAAAGACCCATCCTTGTTTGTGAATGACTGACCCTTTCAGGGATGCTCCCTTTATACCCAATAATGACACTCACCTGTTTGCTGCCCCTGTCCCAATTTTTTTGGAATAAGTTGCAGGCATCAAATTCATAAGTGAATTTGAGTGAATATTTGCCCACAAAAATAAAGTTTATCTGTTTGAACATCAAATATCATGACTTTGTAGTGTTTTCAATTGAATAGAGGTTGAAACGGATTTGCAAATCACCATATTCTGTTTTTATTTATGTTTTACACAATGTCCCAACTTTGTTGGAATTGGGGTTGTATATAGCACAGAGAAATGTGCAGTAAAGTTTGGCACAGCAAAACAACAGATTCCCTCTATGGTAGCTGCGGATAAGGAGCCAACTTCAGTCAGCAAATAAAAGGGTGGAGATGAGCCAAAGCATCAAAACATCAAAAAGCATGGTCGCATTATGAGAACAGTTAGGCATAAAAATAGTTATAAAAATATGCAAATGCAAAATTAAACCAAGCTGCTGTACTATATATGGTCATATTTGACTGATTTGGAAAATTAAGATATACAGAAATGAGGGTGACTGTTTATCCTAACCCAGTGAACACAAAATATGACCTGAGAACTGAACTTAACTATGCACAACCAAAGACTGACCAAAGTCTGAATTTAGCATATGAAAAGACTGAACAGTCAGAGATAATGAAATAATGTTCCAACCTGTTCATTCTGCATTTCCCAGTTTATTTCCTTACTAACAAACAGAACAAGCTAAATCAGAATTGAAGAGCCAATTAAGAGTTTTCATCCCCACTGGTACTATGGTTACATTCACAGCAAGTAAAATAGCCCAGGTTATATTTTCTCACCAAATCTGATTTATTAACCTGTTCACACTTTAAGGAAACCTATATCCCATTCAACTGAACAGTTCAGTTTATCTTCTCTTCATCAAGCATTTGTTTTGAATGAGTAGGATTGACTTCAAAGTCTCATGAGTTAAAATGGTCAGAGTTGCACTGTCTTGTATAGATGTGTATCAGATTTCAAACCATTTGATTGGCCAAATCAGAATGAAGAATATCCGGTTCAGTGTGTTTTTTGCTGTTTACACTGCCTCACAGATATCAGATCTGTGTCACAAATTATGAAAAAGATCCGATTTGTGCCTCTTTTACCTGCTGTGTAAATGTAACCGATTTTATTAATTAAACACTCCAGAGGCAGCAGATATTTTAACAATTAGCCAGATTCAGTTTTGGAATTTATGTTGTTTTACAACAAACCTGAAAAACCATTTTAATATTTAAAATGACAAATTAAGAATGACACTCTAATCTCACATCTCTAGTGACGTGATTCAATTGGCAGAGGAAATGTTTGAGTAATCTGATATGTTTGAGCTTTACAGTGGTTTGTGTTTTTGTAGATGACCTTCATCTTATGAGTCATGCTTTTAACAGCTAATGGCACAGTTAAGTCTATTGATGATGACTAACATCCTCTAGAGCACCTCAATGACCTTGCAAAATTGTGAAATACAGAATAAATCTGATGAGAAAAGTTGAGAAGCACATGAAATGACATGATTGTTTGTTTGTTACTCTTGATCCTCAAATCTGATGGATTCGTCTGAAGATCTGGACCTGCTTTCACCATGGAATTGAGTGGAGAGGAATCTGATTTGTTCCAGGCAACTTGGCCATGAAATAGTATCCAAAAAGCTCCACCGAAAGAGCTAAAGCCCTGCAACCAGTGTAATACCATCACTCATCCACTGCCCAGATAGAAAGTTCTTAGCAAAACTACAAGGTAACATTGGCTATATTTTAGTAAAATGTATATTGGAGAAAAAATATCTGAGATTTGCAAGCTATTTAACGTTGATATGAACAATCCATCCACTCCAAAAAGCTGAGGACTCCCGCCAGTTCAGAAAATTCTTCAAATACATGTCTTACAGGCAGATTGAAATTAAGGAATTAACTACAGACAACCTACAATCAGAAATTGGATGTATATGGATTATAGCTGATGGGCTAAAGATTAAAACTGGATACTTGACAATGATTAAACACACCTGCTTGCATGGAAGCACACAAATGCCAGAAAGAGTACCTGCCAACAACTGTGGCACCGAACAGCTTGGCACATGTAGAACCATTACACATGCTAACATTACCATAATGTAAAAACCTGTAATGTATCTCTGTATCTATTTTTAGTCATATTGCACTTTTTAACATAATGGGAATCTGACTTTACATTATGTCCATATGACCATAAATCATGACATGCACCAATGGAAATGCTCCAAAAAGACTTGGAATAAAATCTTTTTACACTGATTCCATTGAAAGTAAATGTTTTTTTTCCTTCTCCTATAACGTTGCTGTTTTGGAGAGATAATAAATATTGCACAACCATAACAGTAATTTAGTGTTTTTGACATTTGCTAAGCCATTTTGGTAGCTAATCTGGACTATGATTCTTTACTCATCAAGAGAAGAACAGCAAAAAACTGATTCAGATTCCTGCCTCAGAAGTTATTTAGACTTCTTTCATACTAGGGATCTGCAAAGAGCCTTTGAGGTTGAAGGTTGTCAATGCAAACAAGCCACAGCACATTTAATCAGATGGTCTCAGTCTTCAAGCAATTAATCATGCATATCCCTTACCGTAGCTTCCTGGCCTTGTGCAGATAATACTGGACATACTGTTTAATGACAATCCCTTATAAAGTAATGGTCAACTTAGATCTGAGTTCTGCTTACAAAGACATTTGTAATTAGAGGAGCTGAATTCAGTAAGTCCATACATTTCTATGGAGCTATTTATTTGAGGTCTGATCAGTTAACTTCCCATTTATTATGGAGCTCTAATGATGTTCAGCTGTAACATTGTCAGTGCCCTACAGCACAAAGTGGATATCTAAAAGGGAATGGTATGAAAGGCAAGGGCAGCAATACAAATGTTTTCATGCACCTTTATTGCCATCTTGTGGCTAAGCCAGGAGTGTTGAGAAATTGAGGAAAAAACCCTGAAGTGTCAAAATATTCAGAGTTTTTACATACAAAAGATGAGTAATTATCAAAGCAGTCAAAGGCAGTGAAGCAAAGACAAATTCACAAATATTTTATAATATTTAAATTTCTTAATTATATTTTCATTACAAATACTTAGCAAAAGTCTCTTAGACAAATATGACCTCTATCTCAGCAGTAAACATTATTTATTTACAAAAATGAACAAGAATGAACAAATAAAAATAACACTGATGAGTGTGTTAGCTTAGCCATTTTCAAAGCTCTCCTGAAAATAGCCAGTACATCCAGTTCCCATCCACACTCTGCTTCAAATGGTTCTTTGAAAGATGCCATAAAAGAACCAATTTGGTACCATAAAGAACCCTGTTTGTAATAGAGATGTGTGAGTGTGAAGAACCTCTAAAATTCACTTGATGTAAAGGTTCTTTACCAATTTAAAGTTACAAACTTAAATCTCTGTTACAAAGCATGGTTCATTATTGTGGCATCGCTCAAAGAACCATTTGAAGCACCATGAGTTTCAGAGTGCAAGACCTCGTCTATCATTAAAGTAAATCGGGTGAGCTGCTGGAGGATCAGTTAAGGACCAACAGTACATTCTGACCACTGCATTTATGTATACTGCTGAGATGAACAATCTTAAACAATGTGCTTATCTGCCAAATCTTTAAGCCAGCAGTGCATTTATAGAAGATGATGATATAGAACAATAGATCACAAAAAAATTAAAAATAAGAACATTTTGCACTTTAATTATTGAAGAAAGAAATTTCTAGACTGCATGATTGATTTCCAAAGTTCTCATGGTTAAAATGTATCATGAACGTGATTCTCAGAATTGACTGTTAAAAACTCTGATTGTAAGATTCTACTGTAACATAAAATAAAGTCATTATAACCACTCAGCACCCATTATGTACTATTACTGGTCAACGGAGACACTATGAGATTGATTTTATCCCCCTAATGTAAAAAACTAAGTTCAACTGAAGTGTTCATGTCCTACCATTGAAATTCATTCAATTTCTTGCCTCATAAACCTCTGCTAAAGTTCAGTCTGGTTTTAGACGACTTAAACAATTTAGTAGAGCACAGACAAATCCTTCCAGGTTAAAAATCAAGTTTAAAAAATGTCGAAACATTTTTGCTCACATTCTCTCAAAGCTAGAAACCTGTTTATCGCATTGTTCTCCTTCCCAGCCTGGGAAACACTGGCACTTAAAGAGCTCTACTAATTTACTTTTCTCCTTCTCATCAAACTTCACCCTCCTCTCTATCAGATATGATGGTCCGTCTGGTGCAGTGTTTGGAAGATCAGTTCTGTGGATGATTTTCCATATAGCTGGGTCTAGATGGAGGTAGGCCCTGGAGCTTGGATCTCGCCTCTGGCATCGACCCTGAGATGAACACAGAGACTTGCTGCACACAACTGCAGCTTCAGTCACGTTGATCACATACCGGCCCAAAGTGGTGTCCAGGTAGTCATTCACTGCTTGACAGGTTCCCTGGAAAAGGAGGTAGCAGTAAGTGTTTGTCCCAGAAACCAAATGAAGAGGAACAAAAACTGAGGGGAATTTAATGACTTACATTAATTTGTGATTGTTTTTTTATGTTAAATACAATGGAAATGTATAAAATTTAGATTTAAAGAAAAGTAGCATTTAATCCTGTTATTACTGACATGTAAAATAACAATACAAATCCTACATTACTAGAAAAAAATCTAATTATAAAATAAAATGAAATAAATCACAACTTTGTTCAATTTTTATTTTTGGATAATATTGTTCTGCATTGAAGAATTTGCAAATATGCAGTGATGTTAGTATTCTAAAAGAACATGTGCCTCATGTCCATCGTTTGTTTTGGTTTTTTTGGATCACTGCCTCATCAAAAAAGTAACTCCAAATTCTAAATTTTACATTGGAATTTGCTTTTTCATACTATATTTTTTATCATTTACAGTACATTCTTCAATCTGCACACATCTAAAATAGTTCTGTAGCTTCCTACTAAATAGCATGTGATGTTCAGATGAAGAAATTTCAATGGATGTGCATGAAGTCAATAAAATCAAATTTATTAAATACAGCAATACCCTCTCAAATCTATGGCTGCCAAAAAAATAACCAAGTTTGCATTAACAGTGGTAAAATTATAAATTAAGCTCTTCAGTAAATATTTAAAATGCTGCTTGGAAGTTTGTGAACCCTTTAGAATTTCCTTTATTTCTGTATAAATCTGATCTAAAACTTAATCAGATTTTCACGTGCTAAAAGTAGTTGAGACATATTACGCTTTTCATTCACTTAATGTTAAATAAAATATTACATACCTTTGAGAGGCAAAAGTATGTGAACTTTTAATTTCTGTAATATTTGTAACAGTTAATTAGTTCTGCACATTCGTTTGGGGGAGATTTAGGCCATTCCTCTGTAAAAAATGCTTCAGCTTTATTAAATTGGTGGGTTGAACTTGTTTCAGGACCTTCCACAATATTTCTACTGGATTAAGATTGGGACTTTGATTGGTCATCCTAAAACATTAACTATATTCTTCTTTAACCATTCTTGTGTGAATAGGCTCATTGTCTTACTGCATATAAAAAAACTATAGAATTATAGAATTATCCTATAGAATTTGCTGGTAGAATTCTGAATTTATTTTTTTCATAACTTAGTCAAGTCAAGTCAAGGCTTTTTATTGTCATTACATCTGAATACAGGTACACAGTGTAATGAAATTGCATTCCTCCGGAACCAAGGTGCGACATGGAGCAGCAAAACAATAGGACATAAAGTGCAAACACTACAATAAATACAATAAATACAGTAAACAAGAGACAGTTTGACAGACAGGACAGTGCAATACCGAATGGTATAATGAAATAAAGTGTTCATGGTGGGGATAAGGTGCATAGATATGTAACATACATAACATATGTAACATACATAACATATAATACTATAACCACCAAGTTTCATCAGGTTTTTACAAAGGAATGCAGTGCTTTTTTTCATGTAGCCAAAATGATCCATTTTAGGCCTCATCCATCCACTTAACATTGTTCCAAAAACCTGTCTTGTCCATGTGACCTTTAGCAAACTGCAAATGGGCAGCAATATTCTTCTTGGGGATAGAGGTAGCACTCTCAATGCCACCATTCTTGAAGTCAAATTTACACATATACATAAAATAAAATATATAAAATTCTAGACAAATTTTCAGTCACCACTGTTGAAAGGATAGATGACCACTACATGTATTGTATATTGTATACCAACTAAGTATATTCACAGTGATTGGCTGACAAGCAAAAAGTAGTTTATACACACTTTTTAGATGTTAAAATTGCTTGTGCCATTGCATGTTTTCCTACCTTGTTTTCGGAGAACATAGCATCTCCCCACAGCACAATTCCTGCTGCCCCTAAAGCAGCACTCTCTCCAATGGTATAAACTAGTTCCTCCTTTAAAACAAACAAAAGCACAGTTCAACAGATCAGTGTACATCAGTGTGCAATATTAATAATTCACTACAATGTGTGTGGCTAACCTGTGAGAGGAACTGTAACGAGTAGGTAAAGACAATCCGGGCATAAGGGATAACAGGTGGTTTGATGGGAATCACCAGCTCTCTCACTCTCAATGCCTCCAGGATTCGATAATGGGAGTACAGCCCAATATCACGGCTACGTCCCTTCAGCTCCAGATCCAGGTAAATTTCAGGGTACAGAGCAGTGCTCACGTTCCACAACCAAGAGAGCTTGATGTTCCTCTTTGACTGTATTGGTGGGCACTCTCCTGTGTAGGTCTCATTGCTCTTGTACTGGTAGTTGTAGCAGGAGGGAAACCCATAGAATCCCCACAGCCCTTTTGCTCGTTCACTTTGGCATTGCTTTAAGGTTTTCACCATGAAGGCCTGTGCTGCAGTTTCAAAGTCTTTCACAGCCTCCACTTCTATTTGCTTTGTTTTCCAGTCTGGATGGTTGTTCCTAACCAGTTCCCTGGAACCTTGCCAGTACACCTCTTTACTGCCCCAGTTCCGTTCCCAGAGTGGCCTCCAGCTCTCCCAGTCTAGTACACCCAGCCCATGGAATTCTTGATCCGGGATGGCTTTCCGCAAATCAGAGTCAGCTTGCAAGATGTGGTCCTTCAGACTGGCGTTCTGAGGAATCCCTCCATTTACCGATTGGTTTTGCTTATCATAGTGAGGATATAATCCAAACTTGTCAGAGTAGAAGATGGCAATATGCTTTCCAATGAACGTCTGATTATCATTGTGGACAATGTCAAAGACACTCAAGTCAAGGCTGACATTATAGCGAGTTGCACAAGATTCAGTAGGAGCATTCCAGACTGTGAAGAACGGGAGGTGATGCAGTGACTTTAATGGCCGGGCCAAGACTGGACAGATTGTAAGAACACAGACGAAGATCAGTAGACAAGACTGAAATACAGCATCCATACCTGGAAGGTAACATGAGGACATGAAAAGAAATGTAGAACTGCAGCAAGCAATGAGATCTTGTGCAGTTAGATGGGTCTACTCAATTTAAATGTAAATTAAGCTGGCTTGAAGTCTAATTTCAAAAGGTAATTTCAATGATGGGAGGCACTTTTTAAAATGAAGGTATATGTTAAATTGAACAGCCCATTATCCATAATAATCATCCACTTCAAGTAACACTGGATGCCTTCGTGTGAGACGAGAGGCAGAGTGAGTGGGAATTATTCTTGCTGCAATGTCATACATATTTTATTGATGCCATAAACAAAGGACTTTTTACACAATTACAAAAAAAAAAAAAAAAAACAGTTCTGGGAAAGTTAGGACATTTTCTAAAATGTTTTTTCCTGAATCTGAACAGACAAAAGTACAAAAGAAATACTTAAAAATGTTGATAGACAAACAAAATCATATTTTGTAAATATAAATGAATTTGTTATCTGAAATCCCTCAGAAACATTGGGACAACTGTAAAAGAGTTTTAAGAAGGTCAGTGACTATAAAAAGCATAATTCATGCATGGACACTTCGAGCTACACAGGCAAGGTGTAGCTGTACTCAAAAATGTGCCATAACCTTGCAGGTTTGGTCTCAATGTTAGTAGGGACACTCACCCGCAAACTGCATTCTGAAATTTACCATAAGGGTAGCAGCAACAGCCAGGTTGTCTTGTACTGCCAACATACCTTTTTACTGTCATCTATCACGGCAGAACAGTTTATTTTGCTGATTTGTTGATTTGAACATGTGTTTGTAGAGTAGGACCTTGCGTTTGCAGTGTGTTGGCCAGGTGTCTGCATATGCTTTTGCAGGGTATTGTATTTGGGTATATAAGGTAAAAATGGGTCATTCCACACCACTTTGTGTCGAAGTTTGTGAGAGAACTGTCAGTTGAAAAATTACATTTCTCATGGCAAGACTGAAGAATTTTGATCTTTCTCCAACTATTGAACTTATTACTGTTAAATGATTCAGGGCAACAGGAGAAATCTCAGTCCATGTAGGGCAAGGTTGAAAATCAGTGTCACATGTGCATGACTTTTGAGCCCTCAGGTGGCACTGCATGAAATACTGTCATGCTAATGTGATACATCGAGTCACACAGGCTCAGAAGTACTTTGGAAAAGCATTGTCACATAACACATTCCTCAGTTGGCATTGCCTTTTAATGGTGAGTTCAAATCTCACTTTATTATCAGAAGCCAGACCCCCAAGAGAACACAATTGGCCATGCTCTCTGGCTGAGTAGATGTCACTTTCTCCCCTTCACTCCCACTGGCTTCTGTTGGCTGATGTATCAGAGTTAGGAATCCAGTGCTTTCCTCCAAGCAAGTTGACTGACCAGTGATTTACAGGTATTAGAGGAGACGTGCTTGTCCTTACCCTCCTAGTGTCAGGAGCATTACAATGTAATGGCAGGTGAGAGGCTGGAATGACTGGCTCTGCTAAATTTACTTGGAGACTGTTGTAATATCATGAGACTATTTAATATATGCATAGACAGTTTTACTTTAAAATAACCAAGATATTTTTCAGCAATTATCTCAACATAAAATCCTGCCTGCCTTCACTCTTTTCGAAAAATAGTACACATTTTGCCTTTTATCCAGGACATGCAAAACAAACAAAAAAATAATGCACCAAAAATGAGTAGACAGATTTGACTAAAATTTAAAATGTGAGATATGGTTGAGCATGGAGGCATAAAGGTTCACATTTCCTTACATTTGAGGCAGCTGGGCATGTAGATACTGCACACTCATGGTTTGTGAAAGCTGGCATCCCAGCTGGTCCCATAAATACTTGATTGACAATGACTCAGATAAACAGGTAGGCCAAAGAAGTGTTGCAAGCTGATTGAGAAATTCCTGGGAAACCATTGCTGTTTGTGGGTGAACATCATCCTGCTGACAAATGCCTGGTAGTATGTTCAACACATATGGCTGAGCTGTTAAGTGTTTCTCATATCACTACTTGGGGTGACCAACTGACCCCCATATCATCACACATATGATGCAAATGAGATATGATGGGGAAAAAAGACGACACCCCATGTCATCCTATGGTTAAACTTAGTATGCATAAAGAAGAAATGAACATTAAATTTTAGCAAGCCTTCTTCATTGTAGAACTGTCTTATGTCTGTCTTATGTGGGGGTGGTGGAGAGCAGAGTAGAGGAGGAGCTGAGAGCAGGTGTGGAGCAGAAAAAGATTGAAACAGAAAGTTCTTCCAAAACTTTAAAACTTGATATATACTATATCACCTGAGCCCATAGCACGTAATGCTTACATACAGATTTAAGTATCAATGTGTTTCATCCATGAGTTTTTCAGCAATTCTATCACATTACTTTGCAAACAAACAAATAAAACCACACACAAACATAACAACTAGTATGAAAATATTAACTAGCATAAAAACTCTAACTGACGCTGGACTTCAACTGAAGATATTATTTCACAGTTTATCTAGAACCACTAAACCTGTAGCTGTGGACTTTAAGGCAGGAAACGATTGGTTCTCCTGGTGAAAACCTTCGTGTATTCATTCATAAATAGAAAACTTAAGCGGACAACAGTAGATCAGTGCAGATGTTCCAGAGGTGCATGCACGACTCTCTGATTTTTCTAAGGTCATGGTAGTTCAGATCTTCACCAGTGTTATCGAGGAGAAATCTCAGATTTGCCAGAAGCAGGCAGAGAACATGCAGGAGAGGAAAATGGGAAGTGGATGGAACCACGTCCAGATGTGCTTCCTACCGACCTTGGACACAACATGCTCTCGGATACAATTCCAGACTTAAAAAAAGGGTCTGTTTACTCTTACCGATTGACTGCTGCTCTCGGCTGAGTTGGCCTGTTTATCAACGACCAGAAGCTCACCGTGACCATCACTCGTGACTGAAAAGAGGAACAGAGTTCTCCTGGGGGAGGGGCTGATGAGCGAATGGGGCGGGGCCACAGACGCCGCCCACATTTCTCCAAGAGGAAGAAGGTTGATCTGAGATCAGCTGCTTTTCCTGGGCTCTGAATAGGATCAGTGTGTTTACTCAGAGAAACTAGAAGAAAAAGAGATCTGAAAGAATCTGTTCACCATCTGGACTGACCACAGTCAGACTCCATCACTGTTTTGTGGAGCATTTTCTTAAAACCCCTTCAGATTAATAGTTTCTCAGAAAGAGCTGGAAGTGATCTTAGAATCTTAGAAGCTTCATGCCCTGACATGCTCTGCAGGCCTGTTCGAAAGATATTCCAGGCAAAAATGTTAATGTGGTTAACTTTTCTGATGCAATCGTGCACTTTTTAAAATTTTATGTTTGTTTTATGTATGAGCCTGCATTTGGTTCCAAAATGCATTTGTTTACATTTGTGCTAACATTTAATGCTTATTCTGATTCATTTCAATTCTAAATTGAACTAAAACTATAAAAAGTGCTTGGATCTCAGATATGCATCAGATTACTGCTGTCATTTTTTCAGTATTGTTAGTTGTTTTGGTTCTAGTATTATGCAGAAACATTGCCGATATAACAGGACACTGGAGAAGCCATGACATCCAGTAGATAAAGGGATATAAAGCCCTGCAGCATTGGGCTGTGACTCATTGGAAATGACTTCTCTAGAGCTCTGGAGCTCCAGACAGTACATCTGGGAAAGGTTTAAGTGGCCTTTTTGATCTATAACTAATCACTCATTACCAGCATCTTCCTCACTACTTCTCTCATGGCCAAATGCCATCAAATACTTCCAACAGTTCCAGAATCTTGTGTAAGGCCTTTACCTAACAGTATATTCTGTTGCAAAGATGGAAAAAAAAACATTTCCTATTATTACCATTGACCTCAAAGCAAGTATGAGCAAGTGTTTACAATATTTTGGACATATAGTGTAGATTAGTGTCCATATACACTGTTCAGCCATAACATTATGACCACCTCCTTGTTTCTACATTCACTGTCCATTTCATCAGCAACTCTTACCATACATGAGCACTTTGTAGTTCTAGAATTTCAGACTGATCAGACAGTACAGTGCTGCTGGAGTGATTAAACACTGTCCACTCATTGACACACCTACTTAGAACTAAAAAGTGCTCCTATATGGAACAAGAAAATGGTCATCATGTTATGGCTGAATGGGTAAAAGTATTGAGACATCCATACATTATACCTACAGGGGATTTTATGATGTCCCATTCTAAATCCATAGGTCTTCATTTGAAGTTTGCAGCTATAACAGTAGGTTTGGAATTCTGTTTCAGCAGAGTGCTGGAGACTGTGCACTGTACTCCTTAGCATAAGCAACCCCCATTCCGTAACCTTACATTGTGACACTTTGTGGCTGACGTGCTGTGGTTCCTAAACACTTCAACTTTTCAATAATGCCACTCACATTTCATTATTGATTGAGTGAAGAAATGTAATGAACTGACTTGTTGATACAGTTATTTTACTGTACCATGCTGGAGTTCTCTCCAGGTTCTCTTCCACCTGCTCTCTACTCTCACCACAGATTACAATGTCATCAGCAAACATCATGGTCCATGGAGCCTCCAGCCTAACCTCATCTGTCAACCTGTCCATCACCACTGCAAACAAGAAGGGGCTCAAAGCTGATCCCTGATGTAACCCTACCTTCACCTTGAAACCATTTGTCACTCCAACTGCACACCTCACCACTGTCTCACAATTCTCATATATGTCCTGCACCACCCTCACATACCTTTCAGCCACACCTGACTTCCTCATACAGTACCACAGTTCCTCTCTTGGCACACTATCATACGCCTTCTCTAGATCCACAAAGACACAATGTAGCTCCTTCTGACTTTCTCTGTACTTCTCTCTACCAACACAATGCAAAAAATGCATCTGTGGTACTCTTTCTGGGCATGAAACCAAACTGCTGCTCACTGATCTGAACCTCTCACCTTAGCCTAGCTTCAACAACTCTTTCCCATACCTTCATGGTGTGGCTCATCAAATTTATACCTCTGTATTTACTGCAGCTCTGCACATCACCCTTGTTCTTGGGCACTCTCCAGGATTTTATTAAACAACCCGATCAAAAATCCACTGCTTTCTCTCCTAAACATCTCCATACCTCCACAGGTATGTCACCTGGACCAAATGCCTTTCCATTCTTCATTCTGCCCTCACTTCCACCTTACTAATTCTCTGCACTTCTCCTGCACTTCTCTCCCCCCTTTGTCCTCCTCTCTCTCATTTTCCTCATTCATTAGTTGTTCAAAGTACTCCTTCCATCTACTCAACACTCTCTGTTCACTCACTAGTACATTTCCCTCTCCGTCCTTTATCAGCCTAACCTGCCGTACATCCTTTCCAGCTCTATCTCTCTGTTGAGCCAAATGATACATGTCCTTTATTCTTTCATTACTGTCCAACAACTCATCATAGGCCTGAGCCTTTGCCTTTGCCTTTGCCATCATTCTTTTCACTATGCGACTAGCCTCACAATACTCCTGCCTACTTCCTTCATCTCCGTTATCCCACTTTTTCTTAGCTGCCTTTTTCTTCTGAATACTCTCCTGGATTTCCTCATTCCACCACCAACATTCCTTGTCTTCTTTCCTCTGACCAGATGAGACACCCAACATATTCCTGCCAGTTTCTCTCACCACCTTAGCTGTACTTTCCCTCAGGTAGCTCCTCACTGCCCTCAAGGGCCTGTTGCAATTTTTCCCTGAACTGCCTGCAACCATCCACCTCCTTCAACTTCCACCATGTAATCTTTGGCTCTGTCTTCACACTCTCATTTTACAAACAACCACCCTATGCTGCCTTCCTACACTTTCCCCTGGCACCACTTTACTCCAGTCTTTTAGGTGGCATCTCCTGCTAAGGATATAATCCACCTGTGTACACCTCCCTCCACTCTTGTATGTCACCCTGTGTTCTTCCCTATTCTGAAAATATGTGTTCACCACGGCCATTTCCATTCTCTTTGCAAAATCTACCACCATCTGACCTTATGCATTTCTGTCTTTCACACCATACATACCCAGCACCTCTTTATCCCCTCTGTTCCCTTCACCAACATGTCCATTGAAGTCTGCACCAATCACCAATCTCTCCTCTCTTGGGACACCTTCTACCACTTCATGCATCGTTCTCCAAAAATCCTCTTTCTCCTCTGACAACCAACCTGTGGTACCTGTAATTCAAAATTACACCATCAACTTCCAACTTCAAGCTCATGATCCTTTCTGACACACTCTTTACCTCCAGAATTCTTTTCACATGTTTTTTTTTTATTATTATCCCTACTCCTTTTCTCTTCCTACCTACACCATAATAGAACAGTTTGAATCCACCTGAAATGTTCCTGGCCTTGCTTCCTTTCCATCTGGTCTCCTGAACACACACAATATCGACCTTCCTTCTCTCCATCATGTCTACAATCTCTCTGCCTTTACCAGTCATTGTCCCTATGTTCAGAGTCCCTACTCTAACCTCCACACTCCTGACTTTCCTTCTCTACTGCTGCCTTCTAACCCGCCTTCCTTCTCTCCTCCTCAATGGTCTTCGACCTATAGTAGTCCAATTTCAACCGGCACCCTGCTGGTCAACAGCCAGATGCCCTTCCTGACGCAACCATCACCATTTATTGCAACAGGAAGGGCATCCGGCTTAAAACTTGTGCAAAAACTTGTGCCAAAAATAAATGCGGATCACAAATATGACTGCTATATTAGATCGGTCGAGGCCCAGCTTAACAATGGTACCTCTGGTACTGTTGACCAGTAGGGTGCCGGTGGAAACTGGACTACTGTAGATTGAAGACCATTGAGGAAGAGAGGACGAAGGTGGGTTAGAAGGCAGCAAGAGAGAAGGAAAGGCATGAATGTGGACGTTAGAATAGGGACTCTGAACGTTATACAGTATTTCTTAATAATAGGATGGTAATGTACAGTGCCTTGCAAAAGTATTGATACTGATCTTTTCCATCTTTTCTCATGTTACACCCACCAAATTAAATATATTTTATTGGCATGTTATTTGATAGACCAACACAAAGTAGCAAGTAATTGTGAAGTGAAAAGAAAATAATGCATGGTGGTGTGGTGTGGTGTGCATTTTATGTATATGTTTAGGGTCATTGTCCAACTGGAAGGCAAACTTCCACCCTAGTCACATGCCTTCAGTCTCTAACAGGTTTCCTGCAGGATTCTGTATTTAGCTCCATGCATCTTCCCATCAACTCTGACCAGCTTCCCTGTCCCTGCTGAAGAAACACATCCCTACAGCATGCTGCCACCATTATGTTTCACAGTGGGGGTGGTGTTATTTTTCTTCTTGCCATTGTTCCATAAAGGCCAGATTTGTGCAATAAACAGTTATGCTGTGGACAAATTCTCCCACCTGAGCTGTGGATCTCTGCAGCTCCTCCAGAGTGACCATGGGCCTCTTGGCTGCTTCTCTAATTAGTGCTCTCCTAACCTGGGCTGTCAGTTTAGATGGACAGCCATTTCTTGTTTTTGCAGTTGTGCTATACTCCTTGCATTTTTGGATGATGGATTAAACATTGCTCTGTGAGATGTTCTTAGTTTGGGATATTTTTTATAACCTTACACTTCCCCACAAATTTGTCTTTGACCTATGTGGAATGTTCCTTGTTTTTCATGATGTTGTTTGATCAATGACTCTAACAAACTTCTGAGGTCATCACAGAACATCTGTAGTTATACTGAGAATAAATTACACAAATTATAAACAGATGGACTCCATTTACTAATTAGTTGACTTCTGAAGGTAATTGGTCACACTGTATTTTATTTAGGGGCATCAGAGTACAGAGGGCTGAAAATAAATGCACACCACAATTTTTTTATTAAAAATTTTGGAAATTTTCACTTTCCAAATTTCTATGATTGTGCAGTTCTGCAGACTTGAGTTTTGGTGACATTCTTTTGATACTCTGATATTATTTTATTCAGTCAGTCCTTTTATTTCAGTCATAGTTTCATTGAACTGAACCAGTTCACTGACTGTTAACAAAGGTAACATTGGGCCTCATTCACATTCTTAAATTTGTTCTTGAGAAAGGTCCTAACAAAAAGTTCATCAGATTCACGATGTGTTTGTAAAATACATATGGTTTGCAGCTCTGCTCTTATAATGATGTCCTCTTAAACTAAACACTGAAAACTAATCCAAAAACTGTAAGTGGGTTTTGAGCAGAAATAATGACTCAGGCCCAGTGTGAGTAAGACAACATTATTTTTATTATCATGACAGTAACTCAAGAGAAAATATTATTATTATTATTATTATTATTATTATTATTATTATTATTAGGAAGATTATTATTAATAATATATGAATTATATTATTATAATTATTAATATATTATATTATATAATATATATATATTATTTTTGTTGTTGTTGATGATGATGATGACGATGATGATGATGATATTGTTAATAATAATAATAATAATAATAATAATAATAATAATAATAATAATATTTTACTGTCATGAGTGTAAAAGAACTTACTGAAATTTGTGACAACTGGTCAGTGCCACCCATTTCTATGTGGCTCATTTGTTACAACAGCACAGCACTTTCCTTATAAAGAAAACTCCCAATGAGATCAGCAAGAGAATGCAAATATAACTGCAAATCTAACTTGGCATGTCAAGGCCTATAATTGTGGTTTGGCATGGTGCAGATGGTGGCCGTTTGCAAAGTAGGTCCAAGTGGTACAGTTTCATACAATGTATACTCACTTTTCAGTGACAGTAATTGTATTTATACATTAAACACTAAATAATATGTTTTGCTGTATTTAACAAATATAATGACAATCTTTTTATGGATTTAAATAATCGGCAATCATGTAAAGTCATTTTCAACAACATTTTAAAAGTCAACCTGAAATCAAATTTTAAACTTGTTTTTGAGCACATTTTTACCATATTGTAATTTTGTTTTACTACATTTTGAAGCATATTTTACCATTTAAAAGTAATGTAATGTCATGTAATTGAATGTTCTTCAGTTTCTCAGTGAGTGTAAATTATCTAATCATACTATGTGCCCCATCCCTGTCCAAACACCCACTTATCACTTATCAATATCAGATATAGACGGTTCAGAGACCCTCCGTTGATAGCATTTCATCTGAGAAAATATCACAGTAAAGAAGGAAAATGGGCTATGTTTCAGATCATACTCAGTCATTTATTAAATATAGCAAATTATAAAAAATATAAAATATAACAGTAAAAGTTTCTGTTTCTGCAGTCAAGTGTTTTCCTGCTTATTTACACTCACACATCCAACAGATCAGTCAACTGATATTCCAAATAAAGAAAAAACACACAGCATTAGAAATTAGACACAGAGTTACACATATACCATGTCTTGTGCGTTGAGTGTGTGATAGTGAAAAAGATTAATGTAAACCCATGGCAGGACTATGACAGCAAATAATAGTAGTCTTTTAACAATAGACTCACCACCTTACAGCAGTGGTCCCCAAGCTTGGTTTTGGGGGCCAACTGTCCTGCACATTTGGCTACCCTTTTTCCAAGCGTAACTGACTTAAATTTGGGGTCTCGAAGCAAGACAAAAAAAATTCGAGTCAGTGGGCCCCCAGAACCTGGGCTGAGGAGCACCATCGTACATCAACACATATATAATATAAAGTGTCTTTGTGTGCATTGTGTGTGTTGTACTATGTCAAACATTCCCCAGCATTAGATCATATCTACCCTATAATGATGTACTATGAATACATTGCTTAGCCATACTTATCAGTAATTGTGGGGTAAGAATGTCATTACAGTTTGATGAAGACTGTAATCTGCCATTAGTGGATTCATATCTGTGACAACAAACAAAAGTGCTTATCTGGACTCAGAGTTTCCTGTGTTTATACACACGCATTTCATCTTGGAACACTCTCACTTGGGAACATGACTTATGTCCCATTCACATTACATAACCTTTAAATTCCTGCACCCATACCACCTTTTATACTGCACTCTTGCAAATAAAGGGCTTTCTGGAGGAAATTCATTAAAGAACCACTTTGGGTCCCTGAAGAGTATTTTAATGGATGGTACTGTTTTAAAACCACTAACTCAAAATCTTCTTTTGGGAACCAGAAGCAGTTCATCCATGACAATCAAAAAAAAACCCTTCATTTCTAAATCAAGACATTCTTTAGGAAATCAAACATGGTTTTTAAATTTCAAAAAATCTTCTTTTGATGTTTAGTTCGCAGAAGAACATTTTACTAGACGGTACAGTATAGAAAATGCTTAATCAAAAGGTTCTTTTGGGTATCAAAACTGGTTCTTCTTTGATGTAATCCAAAAAGCCTTTCATTTACAAAAATAAACACTTTTAGGTCCAAAAAGAACATGGCACTATATGGTACAGTATATATGGTACAGGAATATTTAATTAAAGAGTGTTATAAAATTACATTCCTATAATGTCACTTCAGCACTGATATAAATTCTGAAATAGCCCTGAAAATTCATAACATTATTAAATTAAAATGACAATCATATAAAAGCGTGAAAGAGGCATTAGTACCTCCATAGCAGAGCAATACTGTTCAAAAGATCACAGAAATAACAGGGCTAATGCTTCTCCAGCATTATTTAAAAAAAACAATAGTGTTTAAATGGCCTCAGCAGTGTTCAGCAGAGGTGTAAATCTCAGAAAACCTTTTGACTGTGACAGTTTTTATACTACTGGTTGTTAGAACAATTTTTCAGTTTTTCAGTCATTGGTTAACAATTTATAGCTGGTCTTTAGAAATGGAAGCAAATTAATTGCATATTAACAATTTCAAAACCCTTTATATAAACAGTATCGGGAGTTACTCTCCACTACAAATAATATAAAGTCTAGAAAAAGTCACTTAAAGAAACACAGAGCATTATAACTATTAAAAAGTGAAGCTCCTTCCTTTAGACAGATTACACATAAAGCCAGAGTGTGGTGAGTACAGTTTCCTACACAATTAAAAGCTGCTTGGAAACTGGAGAAAACTGAGGAGGTACAGAAAGACACACAAATCCACAACAGCTTCTCTGATAAGTGGTTCACATGATGACACCATGTAGCCCAGCTTAACACTGGACTAAGTCTCAGTTTCAGCTATGAATGACATGTTGCTGCAGGTTTGACAGGAGGAGTGGCAGTAAGAATTGATAAAAGGGCAAAAGAAAAGCAGTTTAGCCTGGGCCACCAGCACTGCCAGTGGACTGCTGAAATTGGCAATGTTCTAAAACCTTTGAGCAGTAATGCATTTACACTGTAGTAGCATTTATGCTATTTATTCTGTAGTACTATACAGACAAATTAAACAGTATACCTACCTTTATTCCTAGCATTTTATATTTATAATTAGAATCACTTATAATCCATTTCAACACCTCAAAATCAACACTGTCCATTATATGCACAAGTTTAGGGTCAATCAGCACAGTGAGGTAAGCAGCAGAGGGAGCAGAGGGAGGCCCCACAGTGCCTTCAGTGTAGGTCCTGCTCCTTTTTGATACAGGGGATCTTGCCGCTCACAGTTGTCCCCCTGAAAACCTCTAAAGCACTGGCATCTGAAATTCTCTTTTATTCGCTGTAGCTCCTCAGGCCCTGGCTGCCCTTTCACGGCCAACCTGCTGCCCTCTGCCACCACAGTGTGGCTCTGAGGGTCCAGGTGAAGATAGGTGTCCGTATCAGGGTTCTTGCGCAGGCAGCGGCCGTGGGAGCTGCACACAAAGCGGCTGCAATGTTCTGCTGCTGTGGACACATTGCGGAGATAGTGGCCTAGTGGTCCCCGCAGATACTGGTTCAGACTTGAACAGCTGGCCTGAACAGAAAGGGGCAGATTTAGTCACGAATCAAACAAATCAAATAAAGTTTAATCAATAAATATCTGACAAACTTTTCTGAAAGGCAAGTTTTAGTATTGTGTCATTTACAGACAATATTAATACATTTAAGATAAATACAAGTATTAGCTATTCCACTTTCATACTGGACTGCAGAGCATGGTATGATAATGCATATCTGGACATAACTTTTAGCAGACTTAGAGACATTAAATGAGAGTCTATTTACATAGATGAGATTGTTCATAATCCAGGTCCAGTGTTTATTAGCAACTTTAACCTAAAAAAAAAAAAACTAAAAAAAAAGTAAAGTAAAGTAAAGATGCAAACATGTCTTGGTTGATCAACTGACTCTGGGGTCAGTGATCAATCATGGTCATTTGATCCTTTGCTGAACTATTCCTTTAAAATTAAGACCAAGACAAGGTAAACAAATGTTTTAGATATCATTTAGATATCATATTATGTTCTAAGGTGTTTTGACCTGATTTTCAAAATTTAGTAGGTTATACATTTCTTAACTATACAGAGCTCTAATTATACACTTTGGTCCCACTTGGGAGAATGCAAAGTATATTAAATATTAATGATAAAGGCTAAATAATGATTTATAAATTATAAGTGTCTCATATAAAACCTATTAGTATTATTATTTCTCCAATTTCAAACCATTAAAATACAAATTACCATCAACATGTCACAAGCAAATGTTCAAATAAGTTCAAATACACAAATGTTTTTGGACACCCCTTCTAATGAATGCATTCACCTTACTTGCCAAGAATAACACTGCTGTTGCCAAAAAGCAGCTCTACATAAATTCAGTTACAGGACAAAAGAGCAGCAACACTTAAAACCTGCAAAACTACTGAGCACACCAAAGGCAACAGTGTCAGGAAAACTCCCTCAAAGCTAAATGAAGAAACATGGGAGGATATGTATATAAATGTAAGAGCCCACAGTGATGTGTTCCAGATCCTTTACAGTGCTTTTCCCTTCACTTTAACTAATGAAGTCCCTAAGTGACATATACTGAAAATCCTGGATGCATCACAGGACAGTTTGTGAATGTGTTAACATTTGACCTCCTTTATAATATGCTGGTGTGTTTGGTTTGTGTTTGAGATAAAACTAGCTTATTTAAAAGGTGTAATTTTCAGTTTCTAAAGGTCTGTTACAACCCATTAACCACTGTCATATTAATATGTCATGTCACTTAATCAGACCCAATTTCTAGAAGAAAATTGTAATTATAGAACTACAAAGTGCTCCTGTATGGTAAGTATAGTTTACATAGATGGGGAGTGTAGAAACACGGAAGTGGTTATAATGTTATGGTGAATCAGTGTATATATTACATAAGGATTGCAACCTTATAATATTTATAGACTTATTCATGTGATCGCTTTACCACAAAGAACACTAATGGGCTTCTCCATTAACTGAACTAATTCAGTTAATTTGATCAATATTCAAAACTGGGTTTTGAATTTTATGGGTTTTTCATTTTATGGATTAAAATGCTGCATCTAAATGTTTTGAATTTATTTATTTATTGATTAGTTGATGCTGCTGTGTAAAGAGAAACTGGAGTTACTAATGTCACAAATGCAAGCACATTTCAGTGTGCTGTTAGAAAAACTCTCTCATTCCATTCTCCCAAATACCCTTTTCTAAACAGCAAGTCGTGGTCTTTCTATATTTGGTCTAAAAAAAAAATCATCTTTAATTCCTTAAACAGTGATATATGCTTTTATAGGTTTGTTGTGACAGAAGCAGTTACTGAGTGAGTATAACAATGTAGGAAGCATTTGGCAGGCAAACAGTTAAGTGTAGATTTTTTTTTCTGGGTCTGTACTTTGTAATGTACTTCTTTTTTGCACTACAATGAAGATATTATTCATAAAGCCTTAAACAAAATTCAATAATGAAAAATTTAAAGGTTTGGGATAATACTAAAATAAGTAGAATAATATAATAAAGGAGAACAAATCAGTCAAGATGATTTCAATGACACACTCATCCTTAAAAAAGTCACCAAAGGTTTCCCAACAAGATACAGCTACGGATACAACAATGCATTTAGTAAGAGTGGGCAATATGATTAAAATATCATATCACACCATTTAAAGGTATTTTACATTAGTTTGCCACAGTTACACTAATTATGCTTTTAATAATAATAATACATGCAGTTTATCATGCAGTTTATCATTATCATTTATCACAATAAAATACCTCATTCTCATATTGCCCACCTATAGTATTTGGTATTGAGTGAGTGAGAGTGAATAGAGTGACTGAATGTGTAAACCCTTACACTGCTGCTGGCATAACTGGCGTCCCCCCAGAATATGATACCAGCAGCCCCCAGTGCCACGCTTTCTCCAATAGTGGAGATCAGGTCAGTCTGAAAAGAAAACCCATAAGAGAAAACAATGATTAGCAAAACACTTTCAACCAATCACTGGGATTCTTACTGTAGCTGTCTGAAGATCAATTAGAAGATCCAAACTAGCTATTTTAGTTGGCGGCAGTTTTGCACATCCGTTCCCATTTTAGTAAGGAAATAACCAGAGGACTGGTACGGTGGGTGGTGGTGAAAATGTGACCAGCACCCTTCCTGCATACACACGTGTATGCACAAACACACACACACTGGCTGGAGCAGGAAAAGGCTGCTGATAGAGATAAGGGGTGAAGGTTAATGTTAGGGTACAAGGCCAGGCTTTATGGAAAAATTCCTCTGAAGATGAAATGGAAAGAAGAAAATGATGATATGGCAAAATCATTCACATTGTCATTAGCTCTGTACGGTCAGTTGCAAACAGAATACTATAGTTCTCAGGACAGAAGTGACCAATATATCCAAATATTTTATGGTATTCAATAGTGTGTTTCTGTATAACTTCATATGTTATTAGTATCATACTTAATGCTTAAAGAATACTGACCAACTTCACATTTCTGCACTGGAAGTGCAGCAGATTTTGAATATATATCAGAAGTGATTTATAATGTGCCACTGTTGTTGCATATGTAAATATTGTGATATATATTCTGTATTATAAAATGTGAAAGACTGTTATAACATATTACTGCACCTCAAAAAATTTGAATATCATGAAAAAGGGTGATACAGGTGAACTATTATACACATTATATTCATTACATGTGAAGTAAGATATTTTGTTTTACTTTTGGCTTACAGCTCATGAAAATAAGAAAACCCTCATTTCAAAATATCCAAATATTTCTTTTGGATTTTTAAAATACAGTTCAAACAGTACAAACAGCACAGAGATCAGCACACTTAACCACAATAATGGAAAAGACTGGTAACCTGACGCTTGACCAGCTGACAATCACTGACACCCTCCACAAAGTGGGTAAGCCACAGAAGGTTATTGCTGAGAAGCCTGGCTGATCTCAGGGCTGTACCAAAGTATATTAATGCAACGTTGACTGGAAGGGAAAAGTGGAAAATGGTGCACAAGCAACAGGGATGATAAGCTACCACACACAGTCCTCTCCAGGAAAGGGACCACAAGCGCAGAATTACTAATATGAAGCCACTCCTGACATCTTACCTGTGCTAAGCAGAAATAGAACTGGACTGGAATATTGCTCAGTGCACTTTTCACATTACATTTTGCATTCCATTAAAAATCAAGAGTCCTAGATTCTCAACTCAAGCTCCTAGAATGTGGAGGAAGAGTAGAGATGCAGAGAATATAAGGTGTTTGAAGTCCAGTGGGAAGTTTCCACAATCTGCTGGTGTTGGTCCACTGTGTTTTATTAGGTACAGACTAAATGCAGCGAGCAGGAAATTTGAGCACTTCAAGCTTCCACCTGCTGACAGGCATTAAGGACATGCATGAACCCCATAGAGAATCTAAGGCATACTGTAAAGCAGAAGTTAACCACCTGTCCCAGCAATACAAACAAGCTGAAGGCCACCATCACAGAAACCTGGGCTTAAGTAACATCTCAGCAGTGCCACCAGTTGATTGTCTCTATGTCATACTGCACTGATACAGTAATTTGTGGTAAAGAAATCCCAACCAGGTATTGAGTGCATAAATTAGCATATTTGTCAGAAGTTGGAAATTTCTATATTGTAATATTCTAATAAATTGAGTTACCAAATTTGAGATACAAACCATTGTACAACATGGGGAATTAAGTTATTTCTTGAGTTATAACCTCACCTCAGTAAGCAGCTCCAGCTCGTTGGCATATGTGGGCCGGGTGTAGACAAAAACCGGACATGCTGGTCCTTCACCCACTGATGCCAATCTCATGCCCTCTTTCACTCTGTTCCTTACAAACTGTCGGGCGAAGGGTGTGGAACGCAGCACAGAACCTATGTAGATGGAAGGGTAGAGGGCTGTGCTCTCATTCCACAGCCATTTCAACTGGTCATTCCGTGCCATCTCTGGGTCTGGGCAACGACCTGTATAGTTCTCCAGGCTGTTACGGTAATTGTGGTTGTAGCAGTCTGGGAACAGGTAGAAGCCCCAGAGCTGGTTAGGTCGTAGGCTTTTGGCCAGCTTCAAAGTTTCCAGCATGAATGTACGGCCTGACATCTCAAACTCCTGCTGGGCCACTTTGTTGACCCGGATCTGATCCCAAGTTGGGTTCTTCTGGGACACCAGTCGTCGCGACTCGTTCCTGTAGATGTTCTTGGCATCCCAGTTACGAATCCATAGAGGGCGCCAATCCTCCCAGTCTATGACGGCAAGTCCTTGTGCAGTGGGGTCACGAATATACTTTGCAATGCCTTCAGGCATCTTCTGAAAATGGTGGGTCAGGCTGGCCATTTGAGGCAGTCCACCATTAATCGGAGTGCCTGATTCAAAGTATGGGTACAGGCCCAGACGATTTCTATAGAAGATGGTGAGGTTCTGTTTTGTGAAACCCTCATTGGGTGAAGCCACAATCTGGAACATATCCAGCTGGAATCGAATGCCATGCCGGGGTCCACAGTCCTCTGTGGGGGCATTCCACGCTAGAAGCAGAGGCTTCTTTGGGTACAAAGGCCATCTTGTGGGCTTCAGATTTTGGGCAAGAGTAACATAGTCCAAGACTAGTGGAAATAGAAGCCAGATCTTCCAATTGTACAGGAACCAGTTGGCCATGCCTTTTCTGTTTTTACAGCAACAGCTTTGATTCGGTTAATGTCTGTTAAGAAAAGAAACATTAAATGAAGTCCAGATGATCTTCAGCTGGATTGGTGGTCCATTCAGACCATAAACACTTTTATTTAAACTGGAAACACATCCATAAACAATCATGCAGAAGACAATAAACACGGGCACTGAGATTTAAGGCTCAGAGAGAGATCTGCTCATCATTTAAACCATTTTGCTCCAAGATCAGCTTTTTATCTACAGTAGGAAGATCACAGTGCTATCAGTTACCACATACTGAGCTCAGAAACCACCAGCACATGCCAGGACCAGCCTCCTCAAAGCAGACCGGCCTGACTGACAGTGACAAACTGCAAAGAGCTGAAATAACCCTTGAAACCTGATACAGACCTAAATACAGACCCAAGACCTCTCATGAACCATAAAGAGCTACTTTTACAGCAAAAAGAAAACGTTAAGAAGGAATCAAACCTACCACAGACAGCAGAGAGGGAGAACATGCTCAGATTAATGATGCCCCCTGTTGTGTGAGGGTCACATGTGTATTAGGCACTCCTCTGTCTCCACACACACTCTGCTGTCAACTCTCCTCCTCGTCTCCTTTTCCTTCTGTGATCTTCAGCTGATCTTCACAGTGGAGCGCACTTCAGACTTCATCAGCACCTTCATTGATAGTGAGGGTGGGCGGGGTCAGAGTACTACTAGCTTTATGGGGAGTCGCTAGTGGGCGGGGATTTCGCATCGCGCCAATGATTCGGTAGGCGGGCGTGTCCGTGAAGGGCATAGGGCGGGGCTTACTGTGTATCGGTGTCACGCGCTGTGAAAAGTAGAGAGGGCCACGTGGAAACTCTTCCCCATCGAAAGGCTTCGTAATGAGGTCTGTCCACTGACCAATGGTTCATCTAGGCTTCTTTAATGTTGATGAGTATTTGAAAGAAAATCCATACAGAACTGCCCCCCTTACACACGCACACACACACACACACACACACACACACATATAAAGATACACACACACACACACACACACAGATGTACAGATACATACACAGATATACAGATACATACACATAAAGTAATTATAATGTAATAATGTAACTAATGCTCATTTGTATTAATTCTGTGTATTCACTAGAATAAATGCAAATTCCTAAGAACTGTATGTATATAACTGAACTACAGAGGAAACCATATATAACATTAGAATGAATTAATTAGAATATTGGTACCCTGTAGACACCAGGCATCAATTTGTATTATTTCTTATAATATTGTAATAATTATATAATAATATAATATTGAATGAGAAAATTGAATTTAAGCTCAAGGTTGAAAATGGACTTTCAAACTGCTTCAAATAGGCTTAAACTGAACATTTTATTTTAATAAAATTATAAAGATATCATCTGCATGATGATATACAAACAGTCAATACTGACCCTTCTTGGAACAGTTGCTTTGAATAGCACATTCTCACTGTTCTACTGCTGGAGTAGGAGCTCTGCAGACAGTCCATTCTGATCATAACTACACTCAATGGGTGTTTGAATAAACAAATTAGCATTAGTCATTAGCGTGCAATTTGGGCACACCCATCATTAGAACACTGGACACTGTATGGATTTATTAAATTCCAACAGAAACTCACTTGATTTTCTTTAATGAAGGACTGATCAGATAACCAGGTTTTGGATGGGGACTGGAAATAAGGCCTTCACTGAGGAGTGCTGGGAGTGCTGGGAATGGCATTAACTAAGAAAAAGACTGACAGCTCATTTTCTTTGACAGAGCACTGTGTATTCATTTAATTTAACATGTGGATGAACAGAACAAGCTAATTAAGAGACCCATTGTGTTGTAAGAGAGGATGTGTGGAAATCAGGACCCTCAAGGGAGCGTATGACAGGTAGGACATGAGGTCACTGTTGGCCAGCGCTGTTCCTGTAGTATTCCTGGCCAACAGTGACCTACCCTGATCTTGTTCCGCCATTTCTCCTCATTTCTGCTGACTGGTCTAATGCTTCTGTAGGAGAGAGAGGGAGAGAGAGAGAGAGAGAGAGAGAGAGAGAGAGAGAGAGAATGAGAGAGTGAGTGAGAGAGAGAAAGAGAGAGAGAGAGAGAGAGAGACAGAGAGAGAGAGAGAGAGAGAGACTTCCTTCCTCCTGACTCTTCAAATTCACCCTGGAAGGGGCTTTACATCACGCCTGCTCCCGGGCAGCCCAGACCAGGAAACTGTAACAAAGTGAAGGGAACTGAACTCACACACACCCTCTGCTACCCGCACCCCAGGAACACAGACCCACCCATCCTAACACAAAGAGAACAGAGACATCAGCCTGTCACTTACTCATACTTGTGCTTTTTTGTAGAAAGATACTCAGCTTAATTGCTGCCAGAGAGGCATCATCCATCATCCATAATGTTCAGCAAAGAGTTAGAGGTTAGATATACAGGCTGTTTTTTTCATGATTTTAAAGACATACATTTGATCTTCATTTGAACTGTATTGAGAGATATGCAGAATCAGCAGTGCTTTGAGGACGGAATGCTAGATTTTTCAGTGGTTTGAGAAAAAGGTTTTCAATTCTAAATGAACAATATTAACAGAGGTGGACATTTCACCAGTTTTCTGGATTAACTGTATCTTTACAACCAATTTCTTAAAACCAGTAAAAAACTGGATAGAAACACATTAAAGTTTAAACTGACTTTAATATAATTATGATGCCAAACAAATACTAAAACTGTGTAGAACTGTGTTGAAAAGACAGAAGTGTGTTCTGTGAAAAGATCACATGTTCAGAGTATCAGAACTAAGAACCATATATTACCACATTCACCATCTTGTGAATTCAGTATTTTAACTTGTTTTTAATCAAGATATCAGAAGCCCTTATTTACAGAAATATTATATTTTTTTCCTAAAGTCCATTTTATAGCATATACTTTTATAAAACAAATATATGAAAATTATACTACAACTTTATTTGTACAAGTATTTAAATATGGCACTTTTAAAATAGAATTAACTTTTTTTTTAAATCTACCAATATTGCTCTGTGAGCAGTGTCTAATTAACATATTGTTTTCCAACTCAGATGGCCATTAAGGGCTCCAGTCTGGCTGCTCACAGCTAAGCACCATATCTCATGTCACCACGTCCTTCTCCAGGAACAATCCGTCTCCATAAACCAGAGAATCTCTGTCTCTGAAAAGATGCATGAGAAGAAATGAGTGGATGGAGAAAGGGTTTCTTGGTGGTATGTGATTTTACACTATGTAAGACAGATAGCTTGTTTTCGTGTAGTTTACATTCCTGTGGCCTGAAGTCACATCTTTAGTTTCAGTTCTGTCTATTATAGCAAAGGTGTCCTGATCACAGAAAATTTCTGTCATCACCATAAAAAAAAACACCCTCCTCCAGACAATCTCCAAGGTATGAACAGTAATCATGATGTAGCTACAGATTACATATTAAAGATCATCCATCCATCCATTTTCTATACCGCTTATTCCTGAATAGGGTCACGGGGAAGCCGGTGCCCAACCAGCAACTCTGAGCGCAAGGGCGAGAAACATGTCAGTAACAAATTATAAAGGTGGTTAAAAGTATATCTATTTTTTAAACAATCAAAAAAAGGACTGTGATTTAGGGGGTGTCTTGGTCATCCTCTTCACCACATTAAATGTAGGCTTGTGGAAAATCCTTTCTAGTCTATTGAGCCTCCACATCATGAAAAGACTGCAAGCCTAACCCTGTAACCCTCTGTCTCCCATAGACTTTACCATACCCTTCACACTTTCTACCACCGTGCAGGGGGCTGTGTTCTTCTACATTCATACCTTTCATCATTTTCAACTTCACATTCACACTTCATTGACTTGCTAAGTTATCAGTGTCAGTGATTGTATACAGACATGGCATCCTGTTCTAATGTGTTTGTACCATGTGTGGATGGGTGGGACCACCTTCTTCAGTGCTTTCAGTACTTTCCCTCTGTATCCGGTGTGGGCCTCTGCCCAGTTGCTCCAGGCAGCCTTTCCCCCTGTCGTTTACACCAGGGTTGGACAGCTGCTTCCAATGGAATGTACCTTCAAGTGCCGACCGCATTCAGATAATGTGTCTATTGCCATGACGATAAAGCAGAAGCCGGTGGAGGGTCCTCCCAGCAGTGTGCTTCAAAGCAGGAAACTCAACAAAGAGCTTAACCTCTGGCCTTTCCACCTTACCACACCCACATTCCTTAGCCTTGGAACAGTGCTACACAGCTTGCCAGGATAGAGACCACAAACAGAGTCTTGAAATGAAGCTGTGGGTAACAAATCACCCAAATACAGTGTGGGAATGAGAATTTTGATTCTCTGAATACAGCACCATTGTGAAATTAATACCACACAGTAATGTGAAATCTTAGTCTAATTAACTCCTCTATATTATAGCATTAACTGTAGACTAATCTGAACTGCTATAAATTATTGATAGAGGTGGAATATCAGTATCGATGGATATCGACATAGGGCCATTATGAGAAATACATAGAAATACTCCAGACATACAGTATCAGCTAACACTCAAAACTCAAGATTCATTTGTCCAACTCATATTGTTCCAGGTGTTCTCTGGAAAGCTTTACAGTTGACCTGATACTGATGTTTTTTCTTTGACAACAGGAGACCACCACTTTGATTACTTTCTGGTGGTCAATGCTGTACTTTGACATCAACTCTGGCCAGGACTACATGTAAGTCCTGAGATGACATTTAAGGATTGTTGGAGATGATTTCAGAGACAATTTGAAGTGTTTTCTTAAAGCTCCATTTGGATATGTGAAATGTGAGATTTCTGAAAACAATCACAAGACATTCAAGTTTCTTTCTGAATTTCAAGTTGTCTCATTTATGCAATTCAAGTTAATTGTTCAGAGCCTGAGAGAATTTGTGAGAATTCCATAAAACATCCCTTCTCAGCTGATGATCTTCAATATCTTCAAATGATGCCAGTTTATTAGTTTGGTGGGTAGACCATTTTATTCAAGTATGTCAACTTTCATAACTTACTATACATCAAATAATTACTAGTGCAGGTCTGGGCTCAAATACAACAGACAGAGGCAGACTTAGATATAACAGAATAGTTATATACAATACAATGATTAAAAACATGCCACACTTGGTCAACAGACAGCCATGCAGGATGGACATAACAGTCCCTGCATTTCAAAACTCTGCATTCCCTCGCTCACACACTCTGACAACACACACTCTAACTTGTCTGTACATCACAGAAGGCAGGAGAACATAGGTTTACTGTCTATCAGTATGCCGAAGAGTGAAACAGTTACTCCAGTCCACCCTGCTTGTCAAATGCCACTTTACAGCATTGGTGAGTGTGCCTCTAGGCAAAGCCTGCTAAAGTGCAGTAAGTCCTGTGAGGACAAATGTGGCTCATCCTCTAAGAGGGACACATATGGTCACAATGAAGTTCAGAGCAGCTGAAGCCCATCAAGGTATCTAGGATGGAGCAGAGAGGTGAAAGCTTCAATTGGTGCAGTGTCTCCTAGCCTCACAGGGGTGGGATCCTTATACTTCACAAAGAATGACGGGGAAATCAAAATGGATTCGTGGATGATCCAGTTTCACGATTCCCTGGAAACAAGAGATCTGCTTATTAATTCTGAAAGTTTAAAGAATTCAACTTTGCACAGCAAGATCTAAACATCCACTAGAGTCTAGTATTATTTATAGTTACTCATCTAACACCTGGTTTGGTAAATCAGTGCTTAATCATGTTAAATCAGGTGAACTGGTGATGGAATTGAACACATTTACACACTGGCTGGGAGAAAATCTGGGACCAAACTTTGTTTAATTTTGAAGAAAATAGCTGAGATCTTGTGAGCTAGTTTGAAGAACATTCTTGTTCCTTTTTTGTTCACTTGTTCAGGTGTGTGTGGAGTTTTACAGAAAACTCTTATTGCTAAAAGAAATTATTTTAAATTATGTGCTTAGGTGCCTAAAACTATGTGTACTAAAAAGGAAATCAGAGTTCTGGAAAAACATCTTGTGGTCAGATGCCCTTGATTTTAGAACTGTTTACAGTGTTTGAAGGAGATTTTGTTGCCTGCAGTCATACTATAGGAAACATACATTCAGATGAATAGAATTAAATATCCAGTCCAGAATATTTTAAAGGAAGTTATTTTTCCATATTAAAAACATCTTCCACAATATTAATCCCGTATTCAATTTGTGGTGGATTTGGTTGATACCAATTTCTCATTAGTACCTTTTTGCTGGTTGGCAGGAGTACTTTAAACATTTTTCCATTTTAAACAAGTGTCCCATGTATCCATGGCTATACTTCCCAAATAGAGAACATCAAATCTAATGTCAAGAAACATTTCCATCAAATTCAATATCTTGCCAATATTTTTAGTAATAGGGGACTCCTAAAATATATATACGGTAGTGATGAAAATGAAAAATCTTTTTCCAACTGGTTAAATGAGTGGTTGTCCATTGTAGTGCAAAACACTTTATAGCTAATTGTAACCTGACCATCATGTTAATCTGGCTGCCTTCACTGAAAACCCAAAAGTCATAGGATAGAGGTATGAAAATTCAGCAGTATATAAACATCAGGGATGGTGTGGGAATGCCCACACCTGTATAACTTATGAGGTGTGATCCTCTGAGTGAGAGTGAACACTCACTCATGCTCATGGCAAAGTAACATGAATTATCAGAGTTTAACTGAGACACGATCGCTTGTCTGACCTGTCTGACAGGTATGTGGGGACTTTTCATCATTTTCTGTCATCCAGTGCCTTTATGGTTACTAAGCTTACAAGTTCTCTCCTTCTTCTTAAGAGTGATTCTTCTTAAAAATGTTCACTCTTCATAATAGAGGGGCTTAAGAAATGCTACAGAGGAACTTATGCTTCCATAAAGAATAATGTCTGTAGTAAAGATGTGAGAGTGTGAAGAACCTTTACATTACATTTATATTACATATATTCACACTCATATTTCGGGTTACCAGTATGGTTCTTTATGAAAGAACTGACTGGAATCTCTGTAGGTTTAATCATATAAAATGAATAAATGAAAAACCTCAGTTGTAAAATTCATGGCACTGTACTTTGATTCAGTGAGGTAAGTGAGTGTCTGTTCCTGGTGTATGGACAATTAATTTGATTAGTTTTTCTCTAATGTCACTTTGTCATTTAATAAGTGAGATATACTTCTCTTGTATACTTCTCAGTTACACAATAGTGACCGAGCAAGACTACAGAGTGTATTGACACACACAAATTAAATGTTAACCTCGCTGTGAAATCTACACAGTCAGATTGGTACCTAATAAATAGGAAACTATTCAAGTTTAAACGTCATCAAATCTGCATTAGTAAGTCAAGTAGACACGGTCACAATTTGGGCTATGATTTTAAGTGAATCGTTAGTGAATGCATTAAGGATGGGCTTGAATCTATTAACTACATTTTCATTGTGTTACCTGAGGTATGAGATTCTTTTGGATCCTTTTCAGCTTGGCCTTCTTTCGTCCATTTTTGGTCACCACTGTCTCCTCGTAGAACTCGTGAGCCAGATCACCATCTTCATCATAGTACAAGGAACTGCAAGCATACATATCTCATATTGTTGCCATGATCCCATTGCATTTAAAATCACCAGTGTTATCAGGATGTTACAAATAAAAATAGGACTAATGCTAATTTCACACCCAATGCAACACACGTGATGAAAGTAATTGCTGTTTCTTCTGTGATGGAAATACAAGCCACAGATGTTCTTGATTGTCCATGTATGCCTTTAATTTTGACCATAGTTTCTTAAATGAACTGTTACCAGATCTCACTGCTACCTGCTTGTTTTGATTTTGTTAGTTAGTTGTTTAGCTTAAAATATATGATGGCAATTTTATTATTATTGCGAAATATTAATAACTATGTCCTCCTGGCTTCAAAGTAGATTTTTGTTGAGATTATTAATGGTCTATATTGTACATTTTGAACATACAGCAAAATTATTCATGGGATATAAGTAAGTAAATGGATTATGGTATGGCATTACCTCATGGGCCAGACTGGTAAGATCCACACCTTTTTAAGTTGTCAGGTGTTATCTTGTGAGTGAGGCTGAATACTGGCTCATGGCAAGAAACTGGGGGACACTGTGATCACAACATCATAGTTGGTGCTAGATGGTTGGAAATATCCATGTGAAGGCATGTAACATTCCTCAATCCCCAATGTCATCTGTGTACCAGGAGTAAGCCTCAGATGGCATTACCACCTGTAGTGGACAATGCACTGGCTGGCGAGTGCTTAATAATCATGTCTTGTGGTGTGAACAAACACCTCAAATACTGTATTTTGTACTGTTTCTGACTATAATCTATAGACTGCCATGTGCAATGCACATCAAATGGACCTAATGGTGTATTTATGTGCTTGACATATGCAATAGCATCAAACAGAGTATGTATCACATCTGGTGTGAAATATCATGACTAGCACTAGGGTGTTTACATAATCCCCAATTAGAGTATAAAAATAACAATCAAAGCAATCACAGAGAAGGTTCTCCTGTATGGTTTCTAAAAGTAAACTAGTTTTGAAAAAGTCATATTTACCTCCTCCTTGTAAAGACAAAAGGGGTTGCGTTTTTGGAGCCACGGAGTCGGGCTAAAGACTGCTCGTTGACCTCACCAGAAGAGTCTACACTGGCTCCTGAGCCAGAGAATGGCCAAACTCCTTTAGCTTTGGATCCACTGCCTCCCATTTTCAATGACAGGGCATTATTCAGTGGGAAAGACAGGGCCAGGAGATCTCTTTAGCTCAAGCCTGAAAGAAATAAAACATATG
This sequence comes from Acestrorhynchus altus, assembly GCA_034509495.1. Taxonomy (NCBI): domain Eukaryota; kingdom Metazoa; phylum Chordata; class Actinopteri; order Characiformes; family Acestrorhynchidae; genus Acestrorhynchus; species Acestrorhynchus altus. The sequence continues at coordinate 29,271,587 of CM067504.1, read as the reverse complement.
CTGTAGTTCAAATACAAAGCAAAACTGTATTACCATACTGTATGCATTCTGCTGCTTGTGGTGTGGCTTCAAAGCACTACTATGACTCTTTTAATTCTCTTTAGTTAGTGACAGCGACCACAGCAGCAGCTGCTTATTATAACTCCTGACAGAACATTTCTATGTGGCTAAGGAGACCGTGTATAAAAATATGTGGTAAAGCATTAACAAAGCACAACCCAACAATTCTCCTTGCTCATAAGATCCAAGGCCTGCAACACACTTCCCATGCTTTAATGCCATGTTTCTCAAAGTAGGGTCGGATGACCCCCATGCATATGTGCAGCCAGAATAAACTAAGCCACACTATGACATGAGCCAAAAGAAATAACTTCATTTTAAGGACAATGACATCACCAACTAATCTGGTTTCATAGAGCTTTGAAACCTGTGTTGTTTGGTTTGAATTTACAGACTTTTCAATTTAGCCAAAAAAAAAAGGAAATTGAGGCAGGCTCTCTAACCACAAATTAAACAACATAACCTGAAAATAAATAAAAGTGAGCTGGAAGGAGCACATGAAAACAATTTCATCTGTCAATGTGGAGGACGAACATATTCATTTAGTGAATTGGAAAGGGTCTGGAGTTTGACGCTTGTAATACTGTTATATCAGCAGTTTAGTGGAACCAAATGAATCTGGGAAAGGCAACCTCCTACTGACCCATAATCCAACACAAAAATCCAAAACACCCTTAGTAAGAACAGAGAGTAGAGCAAATTATGTCTGAAGGATCTAGTTAATGAAGCTTGCCAAGCTATATCTGCTTACTTGGCACCCTGATTACACCAGCAAACCAACAGAACTGAAAAATTGCCAAAAGAACAATCCTCAGAAGAAACAAGTGGAGAGTCTGGAAACTGTTGGCAGCTCAGCAGAGTAATAAAAGCCAAAAGCCACACATCACTGGAGGAGACTTCACATTCTCAACAAATAAACCCAGTGTTAAATACTTGCTCAAAAACATTTGGATCATGTTCATAAAATAGATCAATGGTGGTCCTTGACTTTCAACACAGGAAGGGGTCCCTGGCTGCACAAATGCTGAAACACTTCATGTGCGTTTCAATAAAATATTAATAAAGCCAGTAATGAGTTGAGTGTTTCAGATAAGGATACATATGTTTGCCTTATATTTTGTTAAATCTAATGAAGAATAAATAATTTTTTAAATATAAAATAAAATGGCAGTCAACTGTTCAAAACTCCTCAGAGTAAAACTGTTTGGGCATGGTAAATAATTTCACATTCTGATCTCACCATCTGACCTAAAAAATTAGATAATGGGCTTTGACTAGACAATTCTAATACAGTTACACCTTTCCCCTTAAACCACCCAAGTGTTGCTTTATCAGTAGGCTTTGGGTCATTGTCCTGTTGAACGGTGAAGCTCCATTTCAGACTCAAATCACTGACAGACAGAAACAGGTTTTGCTCAAGAATATCCCTCTATCCATCTTCCCCTCAACTTGGACCAGTTTCCCAGACCCTGGTGCTAAAAACATCCCCACAGCATGATGCTGCCACCACCATGTTTCACTGGAGGGGATGATGTTCTTGGGGAGATGGGTTGGTTTTGCACCAGAAATAGCATTTTCCTTGGTGGCCAAAACATAGATTTTGGTCTCATCTAACAAGAGCACCTTCCTCCCTACATCTGGGGTGTCCCACATGCATTTTGGTGCCTGGGCATCATTAGATATTTGGATATTTTTTCTTGTACTTCTCAACAACTTTGTCCCCAATGTATTTGGAGATGTGCTTGGTTTTCATGGTGTTGTTTGCCTGGTAGTACCTCTTGCTTAATGGTATTGCAGTCTCTCGGGCCTTTCAGAAAAGGTGTATATACTGACAGATCATGTGATACTTAGAGATGGACTTCATTTCACTAAGCATTTCTGAAGGTAATTGGTTCTGCCAGAACTATTTAGGGGCATCATTGCAAAGGGGGTGAATACATATGCACATGCCGAAACATTTTTGAAAATGAGTGTATATAAAATTCCTAGGAGCTCAATGAATGTGATGATTACTGTGGTCTGTAGAATGTTTCTTGAACCCGTTTCACATTCCAATATCAATTCAAACAACTGCGTGCAAATTATTGGAAGGCGTATCCATTTGGCCATGAGTTTTGTGACTCAGATTGCCCAAAATAAAAAATAGAGCAAGGAAACTACGGAAAGTGCAATATGGCCATAAGTGGATAATTGCATGTAAGCCTTTGAACATAACTGTATATTGGTTTCGTTCAGCAGAAGTTTAAAGAAAGTGAATGGCCAAGAAAACTGCATGTCTCCACTAAAGAGCACAAGTGTAAGTACAGCTGAGTCTGACATTTGCTGACAAAACATTCAACATTCAGGACCCAGCACACTTCTGAGAGTAGGAGTGCTAATATGCTCCTGTAAGAAAGCTCATCATAATTAAAAGAAAAATCTGATCATGAATCAGCAGACCTGACTAACATCTCTACTTTGCTATGTTTTCTGACAGCTTGGTCACAATAAGCTGCAAGATATAGGTTAATGCTGTGAAGTAAACCATTTAAGACAGGGGAATTCATGTGCTCATCACACTTGTGTTGTTTCCTTTGTTATCCTAATACAATAATATATTTAAGGCAAATGAAACTCTGCTGGAAACCAGCTCTCCAGGAACAAATGCATGAGTCCAGTGTTAAGGCATTTTCTGATAATGCTAATAGCATTATCTTAATTTCTATGGAGCATTTTCTTTTAGGAATTACTTTAGCTTTCACTACCTTAATCTACTGTAGAAACTCTGAACAACCATGAACTAAATCAATTGGTGACAGCTGGGCATACAATTGAATATTTTAGTGGGGAACTATCTATAAATGGCATCTAATTGTGAGGACATGGAAAATCCCACATACTGAAATAACATGTCCTGAAATACAACCTACTGAAAAGACATATCATAATGCTAAATACAGAACAATTGATAGCTGCAATTATCTGAAATCTCACCCAATGAAAAAATAAATCATAATCCACCACAGTCAAATAACATATCTGAACTATCACCTACTACAATAATCATACTATATATAGTAATGTAGCTACTGAAATTATAATATATAGTAATGTAACAAGACGGGTTAAAGAAATGACCAATCACTAACAGGTTAGTGTGTCGCAAAAGACAAAACTACCAGTGTGACACCACACCATGTGGGAGACTGGGGTTCGATTCCCAGTCTCGACAACTATGCTGTGCTGCACCAAAAAGAGCTGTAACAGATCAGTAACCAAACAGACTGAAGCTGCAACAGATCAGTAACCGAAGAGTGAAGCTGTGACAGATCAGTAACCGAACAGACTGAAGCTGTGACAGATCAGTAACAGAACAGACTGAAGCTGCAACAGATCAGTAACAGAACAGACTGAAGCTGTAACAGGACAAAATGAAGCTGTGACAGATCAGTAACAGAACAGACTGAAGCTGTGACAGATCAGAAACAGAACAGACTGAAGCTGTAACAGAAAAACTGAAGCTGTAACAGATCAGTAACGGAACAGACTGAAGCGGTAAGAGATCTGTAACAGAACAGACTGAAGCTGTAACAGATCAGTAACATTACAGACTGAAGCTGTAACAGATCAATAACAGAACAGACTGAAGCTGTAACAGATCAGTAACAGAACAGACTGAAGCTGTAACAGATCAGTAACAGAACAGACTCCGATAAACAGTGTAAACACAGACGGCTAACTAGCAGCTAGCACGCAGGAGTTTTCCACTTTATAGAACACAGTCTTGATGGTTTACTGGTCTCAGATGGTTTACTGGTCTCAGGTGGTTTACTGGTCTCAGATGGCATCGAAAACAATCTTAGAGCGTCGTACGTACTGTACTTAAGAATGTCATTGCTGTGTTCGGGCCGGTCCCGCGTTTACGCCGCTGCGCCGCTCAGCGGAGGATCCGTCCGAACCGCCATGTTCACTGCGTCCTTCCTGTCCGGGACACGCCTACTCCGAATACCGCCGTCTGATTGGAGCTTACGCAGCAGCTCCCCAACTGTGATTGGACACGGCACGTCTAGTTAGCACAGCCTTCTGATTTGGTATGGATGGATGGATCGATCCATACATAGATCGATAGATAGTTGGATAGATCGATTTAGTGTGTAATGATTGCATGTGAAATTAGCTCATCACATATACTTAAATGAGCCGTTACACTGAAATGAGAATAATCATCAGATTTTTTCATGTTAACATAAAACATTTTATGCATATAGATATTGATGATAATGATTTTTAGGCCTGATTGCTGTTATATTCAGAGAGTCTACTTTATAGAGCTGACAGTCCCATCTGATGAGCAGGAGGTAGCTTGAGGATAATGTTGACATATGCAGATTTGGAGGCTGAGGAGAGAGAGCGTTGGAGCAGCTGTTTTTTAAACCAGTAGAAATGGGTTTTAGGGGTTTTATAGTGACGTCTACTACAGCGCTAATGGGTGAATTTGGGTTCAGGGGTTGCATACTAATGGCAGTTATGAAGGAAAATACCCAAAGGGACTAGTCAGTGTTTGAGGATTGGTGAGAGTTTTAGGTGGCTGTGTGTGTATATGCTTTAGGGTCATTTGTGAGTAAAATCATGTGAAACCTCGTGAAGTGATCTAGGTGGAAGGCCAGACCTTACTGATGAGCCTTCTGGAGGTGTTGTGGGCATCAGAGAAACACTGATGAAGGAAAGTGCTTGCCAAAAGACCGCTGTGAAGGGGAAACTGATAGATGTGGAATCTGTCAACATCCTTTCAGTTAAATGTTTAAGGAAAGGTTGCTGATCAGAACATAAAATGTTAGATTTCGGATGATCTTATTTCCCTGTAGCATTGGTTAAGAGAGGGATTACTGAACAGATCTTAAATGGCCACAGCAACTGTACTGGTTTGGTGTAGGAGCTTGTTTGTAGGATTGATCATAAACAGAAATGTTGCTAATAGGATTAGGATCCTTATTATCCCCTGCAGTCCCCAAACTAGGCAGTGATGCAGCTGCTCCAAATGCTTTTTACAGAGCTTCTTTTGGTGGGTTTGTCTGGCCAGAGAATTAAACCTGCTACACCCATTACTATATCACATTGCATAGATATACATGTTGTATATGTTATTTGACACCTAGAACCTATCACAGCAATGCATGAGGTATGGGGTTACTCACACTGAACACAAATGATGCCTCATGCAGAACAAGACAGCTTCATAGGGGCCTCATGAGCCAAGGCCTTAATAGAATACAAATCAATTTTTTTTTATGTCTGTGATGTTTTATATTTTAGCATTTGTTTACATTAACTTCAAAGCAGCCTGACCAGTCATGGGTGTAATGGACTTTTCTCATGAAGGCAGACCAATACAAGGAAGGTGACACATGTCAATGTAGGTGAGCTCCCTAACCAACATGATAATCTAGTACTGTGGCCCAAAAGGTTAAGTGATATTGCTTATCTCGGCAATGAAGGGATGAAGTGTCGCCCTCTGCTGTGTCTCTCTATAAAATGCATTTTAATATCATATAATCTCTCCTATAGGACTGTTTTTGCATGCACTGTTTATATTTATTGTATATTGTAATATAGTCTCTAGCACAAGGGAATATTTTTGTTGTTGTTTGGTTTACATTGTTTAAGCTGTGTTCCATTGCAGTAAAACATGACATCTGCTTTTTCAATAAATACACCCAATAAAGCTAAACTGTCTGTTGTAAATGTCTTCAACATATTATTGCTGAGTTGGCTACATATATCCAGGGCTGGGCAAAATACATCATAAAAAGCAGTGGTAATCTAACATATTCTATTAAAATACAAAACAATTAAGTACTCTGAATTAATTTAGAATACAATTGGAACAAGTATTGATATGGCATATTCACACTATTTGCTTGACATTTTTGTCATGTAATTATTCTCTTAATAAGTTTTACAGTTGTATGTTCTAAAATTAACCTACAACCTCCGTTTGATAACCCTTTTACATTTATCACAGTCTTGATTTCAATTTCTCTTCAGTCCTCAAATAGCCCTTAAGATTTTTTAATCTGTCATGTGGTTGTGTGCAGAAATGAAGCTTCATATGTCAGTGGTTACATGATCTCATGATGCACAATTTGTGTTGAGCATGCACATGCATATATGCACTGTAAACTGGCTGAGGGATGCAGATCAAATAGCCACTATTCTGACAATACAAACCCAGTTAAACAAATATTAAACATGCAGTGAATTTCTCCAAATGAGCAATCTTGCATTATATTCATTATATTCAGTATTACAGTATTTCCATTTTAAGGATATGTACATACAAATTCGGCATAATTTCTCAAATGTATTTGACAGTGAAAAATGTTATCATAATCCAGTACCTCAAATTGGTAGGATACTGTATTTTATAATGAGTTTAAGGAAATTACTCAAACAGAACCAACATTAATGTTGAGATTTACAAAATATCACTTCTCACCTTTATCAATTAAATTATGAACACAAATGAACTTGATGTTCATGGCAGATGTGACATGGTGGTTAGGGAACCAGACTTGTGACTGGAAGGTTGCTGGTTTGATTTACTGATCTGGCATTACTGAAATGCCCTCGAGCAAAGCACTTAACACCCCAGCTCCCCTGCTGCTCCCCAGGCACCATGGATAGGGCTGCCCACTACTTCGGGCTTGTGTGCTCACCACTTCCTACTCTTTGAATTCACAAGTGTTTATGTGTGTGTTTCCCCTGTGTGCAAGCACAGTGGGTCTATATGCATGTTTACATTTTTCATGACATTCTCCTTCCCTTTTATAAGAACACAAGTTAATAAATGATACAGTGTAGGAAATAAAAGGATAAAAAATAAATAAAGAAATAAATTCACACTAAAATAAATATATGTTAAAATAAATATATATGAGCCTTTTTCACCCCAACTAAAGTCACATAGTTACTGCAATATTGAATACACTGTAATCATGTAATTGTGACAGTTGCACATTAATTATTGATTATATCTACAATCTATTTTTTAAATAACTGGATTGTAATAGAACCATTATGGCTTGTTTTGAATCCATTATTAAATTGCCATAATTGATTATGATAATAATAATCATCATCATCATTAATGGCATAGAAATCTGTGTGTGGGTGTGGGTGTATACACACAAACACACACACACACACACACACACACACACACACACACACACACACACACACACACACAGTGCATCCAGAAAGTATTCACAGCACTTAATTTTTTTTCACATTTTATGTTACAGCCTTTTTCTAAAATGGATTATATTTTCCCTGTCACAATTCTACACACAATACCTCACGATGACAAGAGAAAAAGTTGTTTGAAATATTTGCAAATTTATTAAAACTAAAACACAAAAATATAACATATAAGAGGCACACCTGTTTTTGGGAAATGTATCCACAGATTTTCAATCAAGTTAAAGTCTGGGCTCTGGCTGATCCACTCAAGGACATTCACAGAGTTGTCCCAAAGCCACTCTGTTGTTATCTCGGCTTGTGCTTAGGGTTGTCGTCCTGCTGGAACATAAACCTTCATCCCAGTCTGAGGTCCAGAGCGCTCTGGAGCAGGTTGCAGTCACTGATGTCACAGAGCATCATTACAGAAATCAAAAAAATAAAAAAGGTTAACAACACAGGAACAAAGGATAAGAAATAGACCCCCTAGTGAGCAAACCAACAGGCAACAATGGCAAGGAAAAATTCCCTCAGAGCTGGAAGAAGAAACCTTGGGAAGAACCAGGCTCATAAAGGGGGGACCCATCCTCCTCTGGTCAAAGTACTTATACACAGTTAGTTAGGGGAAACTGAACCCCCACACATCTGTTCTAATACTCTGGTGTACTTGTGTGATGTTAGTTCACTGGTGGACATAACAGTAACCGTAGCAACTAATTAGGGTCTGTGTAAATTTCTACATAGTTGCTGATGGCGGGTGGGCAACTACTCCAGGGCAGGGTGGGAAACTAGCCCAGGTCCAGTAGTCGAAAGGTGAGAAGCCAATGTGAAGTTGTGGCAGGGGAGCTTGGCATCCTTAACAGGTGGGGCAGAGAAGCTCACAGCTAGCGTTTCATCAAGGTCATCATTAACTCGGAAAAGGAACAGAAATGTAATTAGTTTGATGTTTAAATTTATAGAGGAGAGAGAATTTACACATTACCAGAGTGTGACTCTGGCAGATCTGACTATAACAGCCTAACTGAGGAGAGAACCAGTAGGCGACATAAACATGGGAGCATCCAGAAACTTTGGTGTCCAACCACTCCACTGTCACGAATCTGAGTGGTCGTGTGAAGGAATCAGACAGCAGCAACAACATCCCAGTTTACCATAAATCCCTATGTCCATGAACCCCTGAATCTGGAGAAATTATCTTCAAAAGGCATAAAGGTAAAGATGACGTGTAATTTAAGTATACCTTTTTATCTATTACAATTTCACTTTTGAGGTCTATCCACAGATTTTCAATGATGTGCAGGTGTTGCTGGACAGTAGAACAATGTTTTACAACTCCAGCTTTAACTGCCATATCTTCTTTAGGGCTTCTGCTGCTCAGTGGGCCTAATTTCCGGAGTGATAGGCAGCTGCTCAGAAGAACCCATGGGTGCTGTTTATTTTTTCCTTGGGTTAAAGCTTTAAAATTTGCCTCACCTTGCCTGTACAATGACTGTAAACAAGCATAATAGGCTAATTAAGGAAAGAGACATTGGATCAAAGGTATGAGTGCTGAAATCTTAAAGTTCCCACACATTTGCACTTAATTCAATTTTTCATTTAATTCAATCTAAAACTGTACAAAACCAAAGCAACACACAGGCAAATGCTTAAAATGCTGAAAATGTGTCTTCAACTTGCTTAGCCAGGGTGCCCACACTTTTGCATTCCACTATGTACACCTTGCAAAAGGCACTGCTCTGATTATATGCACTGTGTGTGTGTGTGTGTGTGTGTGTGTGTAAATGAATAAAATGAGTGAAATGAATAGACAGAAGGATTCAGACAGGTGCTCGGATGGCCCGCCCCCTTTGTTTTCCATCATCCCGAGCCGCCTACTGGTTTTCCATTGGCTTATGATTTATATAGCGGCACAGTTATTCGTGCAAGCAGTGTCAGGACATTGTGGACCCAGTTTGTTTCCTCAGATGCACAGAACAGCTGTGTTTTAAAGCAGGTCCCCCGCTCTGCCTCCTCCTGCGCGAGCGCTGCGCTTTAATTCAATCAGAGCCTCTGTCCGCCGGAGGTGGGGCTTAAAGGGCGATTCGACACGCGTTTGCTGTCATTCCCTGCGTTAGATCCGCGGTGTGGGTCGTGCATGTGAGTAAAGGGTTTGTTTGCTCGGTTCTCGGCGGTGAAGGACGCGGTATGACACAGCAGCGTCTCGCGCCGTCTTATCCAACACACTAATGCCGTCTCAAACTAGACTGCGCTTCAAGCATCTTTATTTCGTATGCGGTGATGTCGGTCATTCTGTGTGTCGTCTTAGTGTTTATACACATTCACTGAACCCCCACAGAGCGTTTGTTACAGGAGTGTAAACAGCGCGTGTGGAATCCGGGTCCTGGAGGGGAATCCGCGCCGGGATTGCTTCCGACCGCCTGATTAGCTGACTGTCTGATGGAGCCGCAGAAGAGCCAATCAGGCGTTCGGAACAAAATACCGGAGCGGATCCACTACCGGACCTGGATTCTAAACGCGCTGTTTACATACTGTGATGTCGTGTTTATTTAGTAGGTAAGCCGAAAACATGAGCGATTCCGAGAAGCAGAGCATTTCTCTGAAGGGGAAAGATGGAGTGGAGAAGAGGGGACGGGGAAGACCGAGGAAACACCCGAAGGTAACGGGTCGCAGGCTCTCTGTCCAGTGATGGCCAGGCTTCCAGGAGCTAGTTAGAAAACAGGTCCATTGTAAGTTTGTTAGGGGATCAGGGATTAGGCCTGTGCTTCCACCTTTAGTCTGAGTCACAGACATGTATACCACCTTTCCCCGCTCCACCTTAAACAGTGCAGGTTTATTCAGGCGCCTCAGTGTCTGCTGCTCTTATTAAGGTGGACTGGAACATTTCAGCTCATTCCAACCTCAACTTTCATATTTCCTAATCTCAGGAATCCAGTGGATCCCCAGTCCCCAAAAGACCAAGAGGGAGACCAAAAGGCAGCAAAAACAAAGGCCCTGCCAAGAAAGTGAGTGCTTTCAACATGTCCTCCTACACGCCTGTTCTCATAAGCTTGTTAAATGAGGGTAAGTTGCTCATTGCTGGAGGATCATCCTCGGGCCTCAGTGCTGTCTGTCCATCGCCCACCACGTCACAGTTCCCAATGAACTCGATGGCCCCTCCACCTGCTTTCATGTTCAGAATGGGCGCCCTCTGGTGTTCAGTACTGGTAAAATCTAAATGTATTACTGTAGAGCAGGGAATTCTTTCATATATCTCAATAGTTTGTGTTTTTGGAATTGGCACTCATGGTCTGTTCGTCTTAGTCAAGCACTTTCATGTTATTTAGCAGATGCTCTCATCCAGAGTGACTTGTAGAACTGTGCCCACGTCCATTTGGAAAATATCTCAAGCTGGTGCAAATACAATATAGTCCTATAAGATGCTGGCACATACAAAAGTCAGGTTTGATGTTCTGGAATGTGAAATGCATCAAAATAAGACTTTTAATCTTGAAAGAGGATGGGTGTTCAGTCCAAGCTGACTAACATGATCTCTCTCTACAGAGAGCAGTGTCGTCTTCAGGAAAGAAGCTAAAGGGGAAACCCAAGAAAGAGGTAACTGACCTGATACACAGAATCCCTTCATCAGGCTGTATGTGATATCGAAGTGTGATGTTTAAGCAGAATTTGAATGGCCCAAAAATACTTAAATATATTTAAAAAAATCGTGACTATAGATACGAGCTGTGATGTGTCACTTCTGTGTTGTCCGAACGACCCCGCCCCCATTTTGGTGAAACCCAGTCAATGACTCCTCAACAAATTGGAAACAATATTGGCACTGTGACACCTGCTTCAGTGTGTCACATATTACACATCTATCAAAAAATAATTACAAATAAACAGTTAATGATTTTCTTTACTTCTCCAGAGTGAAGGACAGCAAGAGTAGACATCTGTGGCTTCAGGCCTGCTGCAGAGAGGATGAAAATGGTACATTTTCTGCAGTTTCCTTCAGGATCAATAAAGTACTTCTATCTAAAGAAACAACTGTGGGACCCGGTCAGTCAATTCCTGTATGTTTATGGTAAACACTTAATCACAGGAAAGGTAATAATGTTAGTCAACAATTAGTGTTAAAAATCAGAGTAGTGAATGTTTTAATGAAGAACCAAGGAAATCCCAGATGAATGTAACAACTTTAAATACAGGTACCAAGTAAAACAGCTGCTGTTCACTGATGTGATTATTGACAAATTTGTGTATTAATGGTGCATTAAGGCCATGAAAATGAACCTAAAATTTGGAGGCAGGGTGAAAGGACATTGGAGTATTCTTATTTTATGGTTTTCACTTGTCGAAGACCTCAGAATTTGCATTTACTGCCAGTCAATTTAGAAGGGATGCTTTCACCCAAATAGGGGCGGGGGCATTACAGAAGGGCAGAGTACCCAGTAGAGATGTGTTGCTCTCATCTCTGCAGTTTCGTGTCAAAATTAAAAAAATAAAGATACTGCTTGTGGAATGTGACTGTTTTTGCCTTTATGCTTTTCCTGCTGTGCTGCACGAAACAGGAAAAGGAAGATCAGGCATCTCAGGAGTCCTCAGAGGAAGATGAGGAGGATGAAGATGAGGAGCAGTAGTTGTCTGGTTCTCAGCACTACCTCAAGACACTCAACTTGGCACCACTCGCTAATCTGCAACCTGTGTTTAACAAGGGAATGTCATCTGTGCAAAAAAATAACACTTTACAGGACTGATATTCATCAAATATCCCTCTCTGTAACACAATCATTTATGTCAAAACTGGAATAATTTTAGAAACCTGTGAATTAGATTATATGTGTTTAGTACATTTAATGGTGCTTACTTGGTGCTTTTCTACTTTTTGTTCAAGTTGGCTTTTATGTATTTTATGTGGCTTTTAAGGTGGGGGGTTATAGAGTTAGAAAGAGCAAGCTATGTTTTGATTGTGCTGTGTAGTGGTCGTATAGGTTTAGTTGAGGGTTTTCTGCTTAAACGCAGCTGTTTTAAAACACCCCTGCACCGAAAACTTAATAGATTTCCTTTTATTAGATTTACATTATTATACATCTGTGAGAGAATATTGGATATTTGTTGAAGGTTAGGTGTGTGTAGTTTGTGAGATACTGCATTTATGGATTTTACAGCATAAAACCCTTTCAGACATTGTTCTTGATCTGTTGAATAGATGATGAAGAGGTTTCAAACATAGTTCTTGCTTCAGAACATTCCTGTAGCATTGCTTTGTGACCAAATTCCACAATATAGCAACCACAGCAATATTCAGGCATATTTAATCATTGACAGAATAGCCATGTTTCATTCAATAGGTCCCCTATCCTAGGACAAACAGAACAAAACACTAGAGAAATGACTAAACTATGGTAAACACAATACCTTAAAAGATATTGTATTGAATTATGAGTCCCTCCAAGTAGTGTTGGGGGTTTACAGTGAACATTTGTGAAATAACACTCAGCTGCGCAGCCATACCTCAAGAGCAAACTCTTTGTGACAAGTCCACATTTCTGTAGTGTTAATGACTGTTTTTAGTCTCGCATCACATCTCATTCATCCCCGTTTCTGAACCATTGCAACGATATGCATTAGCCACCTCAGGAATAACTGTACAGAAAGGCAACAAAAGACCAAGATAGTGTTCAGATAGCACTGATGACTTCTGTATAGAATATGTTAGTCTTTTCACTTGGAAATAGCCTTCGCCCTGCACTTATTTTTGATGCAGTTGAAGAATTGTCTACAAACTTTTAGGCTTATACCACATTTTGTTGAAGCAGCAGCAGGATACATTTATTTCATGTTTAATTATTAAGAATTAAAATGTACCTGTGTAGCATGTTGTGTTGTTAATAAAATACATTTTCTCATTTTGGTGTGTAGTTACTCTCTTTATGGGTGTAGAGTACATAGAAGAACATACTTTATATTATACATTATGGTCTATAGAATAAATAATTTAAACTATCCTGACACAAAGTCTGTGGAGAAGCCGTTTAATGAATGTGTTCAGCTACATTAATTTTCCCAAACCCATTGCTGATAGTGATGTGTAAATGCTCACAAACAGCTTGTCTAGTCTTTGTAGAGAAGTATTGCTAAAAGCATAGGAGCAGATAAAACATGAACCTATTGACACCATGCCTAATGCCACATATGTGCTAGAGAGGTATGAAGATAAGATATTCCTTTATCAGTCCATCAGTGGGGAAATATAGTTGCAGCAGCAAAGGGATAACAAAGCACTTAGTACAAGAAATAGAGCATAGTACATACAGAAAAACTAAAACTGTAGAGTTAGGTATGTGTCTGTCTGTGTCCATAGTCTGCTGGGAGCAGTGCAGGTTGTAGAATTTAACAGCAGCAGGAAGGAAGGACCTACAAAACTGCTCCTTCACACACTTTGGGGAAAGCAGCCCGTCACTGAAGGAGCTGCCGGGTGCTGCTAGTAGAAAAAATCTAGTAGAAAGTCTAACCTGGCAGTAGAGACAGTTATCCTAAAAAGCAAGATAAACACTTTTTATAATCACATATCCTTGATTTTAGAAGAACCAATGAATGAGCAGGTGTCCCAATACGTTTGTCCATATAACGTACCAAGGAATTAAGTTAAATTATGAGTTTCAAAACCATACTATTGTGAAAGTTGTGGAATAGAGCTAAATGTCGACTTGAAGGTAAGAAGAATCAATATTTAAACTCTTCATGGTGCAATGGTTTTGCCCTTGCACAAATAAATTTCAACAAACTGATCAAGAAGGCTGGCTCTGTTCTTGGATGCTCACTGAAGATTTTTGAGGTGGTAGTGGAAAGGAGAACTCAACAACTCAACAAACTGAATACTATCCTCACACATCTCACCTCCTCCATGACCTTCTGTTCAGATCAGCATCACTTTCACCAAAAGACTCATTCAGCTCTGCTATACTTTTTTATATTTATTTTTTATATTATTTTATGCACATATATGGGGTCAAAACAACACAACAGTATGGGGAAAAATTGGTAGCTACACTACAGACAGATTAGCAACATACATTAAGACAAGACAACAGACAGGGGGTGTTAATGTAATACTGAGTTATGAGCAGGTATGTTGAAGAGAGAGACAGTGAGTGAATGATTGTGAAGAACAGGCGGCGGGATCAGCTCTGAATGAATTTTAAAAAAGGGGCCCAGATGTTGTTGTAGTGCTTGATATTATATTTTATGGTGAATGTAAGTCTTTCCAGATGTGAGTGTTCAGAGAGTGAATTATACCAGTGTTTTATTCATAATTTTGTTTGTCCTTTCCAGTTGAGTAAAATAATTTTTTTCCATTGTTGTAGAGATGAGGATGAATGTCACCTAGCAGGACTATAGTGGGAGAGAGTGGGATGCTGAGATTGAGGATCTTGAATAGCTCTCCCATGACCAGTTCGTGGAAATTGTGAATATAAATGACTTTTTAAAAAATCTCTTTAACCTTAGGTATTGCAATTGGCAGTTGGGTTTCAGAAGGTCGAAGGTAATGAGGAAGCCGTCAATGAAGAGGTCCCCTAGGTTGTTTATTCCTCTCCTTTTCCATGTTGTAAAGATGATAGGTTTATTATTAATTTTGAACATGGGGTTGTGCCATATAGGGGTGGACTTACACGGGGTGAGTTGTAGGTTGAGAATTTCATGTGTTTTTCACCAGGCAGAGAGAGTAGTATGTATTCATGGGTTCATATTGATTTATCTATAAAGATTATGTCTTGGGTGGTCAGGTCTTTGCAGATGGTTTTTTCTATATCTAGCCATGCAGAGTTTGAATTGTTGGTCCAATGATGAATATATTATAATTGATGAGCAAGAAAATAATGGTAAAAATTAGGGGCATCTAGTCCACCATACCATTGGTTTTTGAAGGGAAGTTAATTTGATCCAGGATTTTTTACTTTTCCAATAGAATGAATTTACTGCTGAATTCAGAGAGGAAAACCAGTCCAGGGGTGGGGTAAAGGGTGTCATGGCAAAATTAATTTTGGGGAGAATGTTCTTTTTAACAGATGCAATACGGCCAATTAAGGTTGATGGGAGTTTGTTCCATCGTTGCAGGTCCTCTTTGATGCGTTGTAGTTGTGGCATAAAATTCAGTTTGAGTAAGTCTTTTGATTTGGTTGAGATATGGATTCCAAGGTATTTAATGGATTGAGTGGTATATTTATAGGGTAAGTCCCCAACCCCAGCATCCCAGTCACTGTTTGTAAGAGGGAGAATCTTGGATTTGGTCCAATTTATGGACACCTTACCAAAACTATTGATGAGACTATGGACTGAAGGAATGGAGGTGGAGGGAGCTGTTAGGTATAGGATGTCATCTGCATATAGGCTGATTTTTTGGCAATGTGAGTTAGTTTGAATACCTGTGATGTTATTATTTTGTCTAATGGCTGAAGCAAGGTGTTTCAATAAAAAGTGCAAAAAGAAGTGGTGATAACGGGCATCCTTGTCTGATACCTCTGTTTAGGCTGAAAGATTTTGATTTTGTTCCATTAGTGATTACAAATTCTGATGGGGAGTTGTATAAAATTTTGATCCAGTTGCTGAAATGGTTAATGATTAAGGGAGGTAAAGAGAAAGGGCCACCCTACCCTGTCAAACGCCTTTTCTGCATCAAGTTAATGCTATGGCTGGGTGTTGGGTCTTAGTGTATGTTTTGTGTGCATATAGTTCTATTATGTTGTATAGTCTTCTTATGTTTTCTGAGGAGTGTCTTCCTTTAATGAAATCAGTCTGGCCTGGGTGTATGAGTGAGGGGATTCTAGTCTTAGTGCTAGGGCTTTGCTTATGATTTTGACATCTGTATTTAATAATTATATAAGACGGTAGCTAGAACATTGTGTGGGGTTAGGATAGGTTAGGTTTGAGAAAGATTGTAGTGAAAGCTGTATTCGTGTGATGGGGGAATTTGGAATTATGGAGGGTTTTGGTTATCATATTAAGATGTAGGAGAAATTAGGGGCCAAATGTGTTTATAAAATTCTGCAGGGAAACCATCGAAGCCTGGAGGTCATTTTTACCAACAGCGACCACACTGTACTCCTCTTCACCGTGTTGGACATTATCACACACTGAGCCACTAACAGGACAGGCTCAATGAAAGTGCCTGGACATTATTACTCTTGTCCAATCATTGCACTGACACTTTATCTACACATGGATATAACTGACAGATTCACTGATTGGATGCTCACAATTCTACAACCTGCACTGCTCCCAGCAGGCGCGCACGCACACACACAATCACACAATCAAGAGTTTTTCAATGTAACATACAATAACACTTTCCCTGTATATGTACACCACAGTCAGGCTTACTGACCCCTCATGTGTACATACCACATGCTCTCATGACCTAAATGGTCAGCCAGGTTCACCAGTTTGACCTGGTTAGACTTCAGCAGGGCCCAAACCACTCCAGCATGTTTATGAAACTGTTCCAATCACTTCATCTAATTACTGCATACTCCTTATAAAATGACCACTTTTATGACCTCAACGAAACAAAAAACCCAGAGTTCAGCGGCATTTCCAACTTTTAATCTCAGTTTTGAGTGAACATGACTGTGAGGCTGGAAGTGAAGGAGTATTGCAGTGTGTTATGAGACCTACTACTCGATTCTCGATTCTGCAAAACCGGCTGCGCCCGTTTCGTAGCGAGCAGCCAGTCACAAAGGCCCACGTTACGCCGCCGGCGCAGCACGTTCAGTAATGGCGTCTGTAGCTGAGATGCGAATGGCTTTGGGAAAATGAAGCGCAGAAGAGCTTTATTTCTTTGATTGAAAGCGCGGGGTTTCCTTCAGCGAACTTGGCGTCGGTGGGCCGTGTTATCTCCCGAAGCACCGAGCTGTGATATTAGTCCCTGTCGCACCGAGATGATGAAGCTGAAGTCCAACCAAACTCGCACGTATGATGGAGATGGGTATAAGAAAAGGGCCGCCTGTCTGTGCTTCAGGAGCGAGACCGAGGAGGAGGTGAGGCCGAGCGGGCCGATTGAATCATACACAACCAAAGGGCTCGGGTTAGACACACGCACGCACGCACAGCTAACGGTAGCTCGGGCAGCTAACGCAGAGCTGTGTGTCCGGGCGGCCAGAGGCCCAGCTGCCCCTCGCAACCGATTGGGGTGTATCTGAGGTGTATTTGGGGTGTATCGGGGGTGTGTTTGGGCTGGTCATGTCCTCCTCCAGCTGACGCCGTTTGTCCGGTGGCGCATAAACAGAAAGGCGGCCGTTAGTCTGTTAACTCCGGAGCGAAATAATGGACTGATGTGGAGAGTCGTGTTTTAGTGTTGTTTACTCTGTGATGGAGTTCTGCGCCTGAACTGTGCATTATTAACTGCAAACTACAGGACTGAGTATAACACCTGTTTGTTCAGAAGGACTGAGGAAACTCGCCACATTGTGTAGTGTGTGTGTGTGTAACGCTGTAGCACAGCTGTGTGTGTGTCTGTCTGTAACGCTCTTCCACAGCAGTCTGGAACGCTGTATCACAGCTGTGTCTGGCTGTATTACTGTACCACAGCTGTGCCTGTGTCTGTCTGTCTGTAACGCCATACCACAGCTGTGCGTGTGTCTGTCTGTCTGTCTGTCTGTAATGCCATACCACAGCTGTGCGTGTGTCTGTCTGTAACGCCGTACCACAGCTGTGTGTGTGTCTGTAACGCTGTACCAGAGCTGTGTGTGTGTCTGTCTGTAACGCCGTACCACAGCTGTGTGTGTGTCTGTAACGCTGTACCACAGCTGTGTGTGTGTCTGTAATGCTCAGCTATAAGCTAAGTCTGCCTTTGTGTGTGTTTTGGTTCAGGTGTTACTGGTGAGCAGCAGTCGACATCCAGACAAGTGGATTGTACCAGGAGGAGGAATGGAGCCAGAAGAAGAGCCCAATGTTGCTGCTGTCCGAGAAGTGTGTGAAGAGGTCAGACTGCTCTTTTACTGACACTGAGTGACACTTGTAATGTTACTAATGATGTACAGATCATCAGTGGACTTTGAACATTGACACAGCCTTGAAACAGAACAGTGTGGTTTATTATAGTGCAGGAGAAAGACAGCTAACCAAGGCATCAGTGAAACACCATAACTGTAAATGTAAGCATGGAAAAGAGAACAAGAGGGGCAACCAGATGCTCCATTGGCTGGACTAATATATCGTACATAGTGCAGCTCTTAAAATGATTTTATACAAGATATCAAAATGACAGTGACTACACGGGTTACCGTCTGTGATTATATTTCAAACAATAATGAGTGGGTGGTTTTTGATAAGTGCACTCAATAGAGTACATTCTTGTGCAAATCATGCTGTGGAAACATTACAGTTAAATGACGAGCATGATGAATTGCTTTCACCTTCTCTAACTACATAATTTTTTGTAGTTTGCTGAGTCAGTGACCATAAAGACCATAAAGTGTAATTGTGTTACACAAAATGTATTACAAATGCAAAAGAGCATGCTGTTTTTGGTATAAAATTAAATGCTGATACTTCAACATTATGTTTTGTTAAGGTTGTCATCATATCATTTTGTGTATTGGCATTTCTTTTAAGCACATTGATACAAGGTTTTTTTTAAAAGGGTTTTTTTTTTTGTTTTTTTACACCCAGTCCTAGAATCAAGACTCACAAGGGGATCCTATTCCCCTCAAAAAACTAATAACAAAAATATGAAATACAAAAATAACTATTGAATTTACAGTATCTATGAAAACCTTTTTTCTATAAAAGTGTAAAGATAATGAGAGTATGATTAGTTATGTTGATAGCATGGTTTAATAGGGTGATAGGCACGTAGAGATGGCTCCAAGATGACTGAAATGGTCAGGAGGGCAAGCAGCAACAGTGAAGATTTTACTTCTCATCAGCCCGGACATGAGGTTGAGGCAGTTCAGCTTAACTGTATTTGTTTTGTCTTCAAAGTATAACATTGTTTACGTGCATGTCTGTTATGAATGGGAATTGAAACACTGACTTGTTCAGTACCCACTAAGCCATCTTATATCTTGAATGCAACACTGCACTTTGAGTTCTGTGCTACTGAATAGTTGGAGTGTGTTATACCCTTGTAGCTGTTCTGAGCTAACCATGATCTTCTGCTCATAGATTCTTGTGATGGGCAATGATATGCATCACTCATGTGGAGAGGGAGATCACGTTACAGTGGAGTGTTAAAGGGCGTTAAACTCAGATTAAGCACTGCTCATTACTCTACACCCTGGCTGTGCTCCATTTAGGCAGAACTCCAGCAGCAACACAAGGCTAAGCCTCCTCTGGCCTCTCAAAATGCAGACTTTTGCTCTTTATATGCTCAGTATATTTGCTCAATGTGCTGAAAATAGTTTGTACAGTTTTTCCTTCAGTATTATCAGTGTTTACATGAATATACAATTGACCTGCTAAATTAGTCCAAATTACCTGTAATAGTTCTTTGGTAAATCAGGATTTCTTTCTAATAATAATCATGGTGGAAACTAGGAAGTGAGAGAGGGGTGTTGCAGAAGATACTACTAGTGTTCATTGTGCTAAGTGTCTTAAGATGTGGTGTCATTAAAAAAGAACATTGGTAAACTTAGCTATGGCACTCAAGGCCATAAGATTATGAATTAGATTTAGTTTCAGTGCAGTTTTTGTATGCCACATACTGTTATCATCCCAGACTTTGAATGATTGTGCAGTATTAAACTATTAAATGAAATGGAGGGTGGGGGACTTGAGAATGTTAAAGCTGGTAAAATTAATCGTAGTAATGTCGCATTACTAGGACAAAGTTAGATTATACTGTTCCCAAAAGGCTGACCAAATCATATTCGTACTAGAGTTCTATGAGGGATGCAATGATGCACTCGGACTGTTCACTTTGCAGTACCAGCATTACAACTCAGTATTGTAACATAATTTAAATAAAGCAAAGTAGTACATATTACTGTTTTATATTTAATTGAGACTGGAGATGGTACATGGATGGTATATGCTGCTGATTCTCTGGAAACATTGGTGCTCAAACATTGCATCTTCCTCATATATTATGATAAATAAAGATGTCTGTTCTTCAAGATGTAATGTATTTATGCCGGCCACTTCACCATTTCAGACCTAAGATGCTGTCAAATTCAGCAGTGGCATGTTGTAAATTATGTAATGGACTGAATAAGTTCATTCTTGAAACTTAAGTTCTATGATTAAAAAACAACAATTTTGTAGTTTCCCCCATTGTATGAAATGCAGTGAAAAGTATCTATTGTATTGGGTTAAAATACAACTTTGCAGGTGCTCTTACAATTATTTTTTACATCACATTTGCCAGGAATTCAAAGACTGTTTGGGTGTAGATACACATGTTTTATATTTTGAACTGATGAAAAAAGATGAAAACGTATTTGTAACACATGGAACATACTGGTTTGCAGTAGATTAAGTGGCCTGGGCTTGCATCAAATATGGAGTAGTTGTATCTATCTATCTATCTATCTATCTATCTATCTATCTATCTATCTATCTATCTATCTATCTCTCTATCTATCTCTCTATCTCTCTATCTCTCTCTCTCTATCTCTCTCTCTCTCACTCTCTCACTCTCTCACTCTCTCTCTCTCTCTCTCTCTCTATATATCTATATATATCTATCTATATCTCTCCCTATCTCTATCTATCTATATATATCTATCTATCTATCTCTATATCTCTCTCTCTCTCTCTCTCTCTCTCTCTCTCTCTATATCTATATCTATATATATATATATATATATATATATATATATATATATATATATATATATATAAAAAATATTGTTCTGGTGTCCGGCCTAATACTGCATACTTCAAGATCCATGCAGGGCATTCAGCAGCTTCAGTCCTCATGTTTCATAATTTGAATTGTGTCAAATTAACAATGTGGCACGATATCAAGTAGAAGGTGTTGTGGAATAATAAAAGTGATCTCTTGATAACTCAAGTGTTAGTTACTCAGATTAAAATATTGTAGATTTTAATATTTCTAAGTGAAAGAAAACATAATCAGGTTTTGCTTTTCGTGTTGACTGCATGTGTTTGTTTTTGTTTTCTGTTCCAATAGGCTGGTGTCAAGGGCACTTTAGGAAGACTAGTAGGAATATTTGAGGTGAGTTACACTAACAGCAGAGAAACTTAACATTGGTTCCTGATGTACTGCACAGTTAAGCATATCCTCTGTTCTTGATTGAGCTCAAACACAGGAGTACACTTGAAACCAGAAGTTTACATGCACTATATAAAAAGACACATGTGTATGTTTTTTCTCACTGTCTCACATGAAATCAGAATAAACTCTTCCTGTTTTAGGTCAATTAGGATTACCAAAATTATTTCTATGTGCTAACTGCCAGAATAATGAAAGAGAGAATTTTTTTATTACTTTCTTCAAAGTCAAAAGTTTAAATACACTAAGATTACTATGCCTTTAAACAATTTGGGACAGCCCATGTGATAATGTCATGTCTTTGGAAGTTTCTGATAGGTTTATTAGCAACATCTGAGTTAAGTGGAGACACAGCCATGGTTGTATTTAAGGCACACCTGAAACACACTGCTTCTTTGTGTAACATCATGGGAAAGTCAAAAGAAATCTGCCAAGATATCAGGAAGAGAATTGTGGACTTGCACAAGTCGGGTTCATCCTTGGGTACAATTTCCAGATGCCTGAAGGTGCCTCGTTCTGTACAAACATTTATACGCAAGTACAAACAAGATGGGAATGTCCAGCCATCATACCGCTCAGGAAGGAGACGGGTTCTGCGTCTCAGAGATGAACGTGCTTTGGTCCGAAATGTGCACATCGACCCAAGAACAAAAGCAAAAGACCTTGTGAAGATGCTGGCTGAAGCTGGTAAACGTGTCTCATTATCCACAGTGAAACGAGTATGTATCGACATGGGCTGAAAGGCTACTCTGCCAGGAAGAAGCCACTACTCCAAAACAAACATAAAAAAGCCAGATTAATGTTTACAAATGCACACAGGGACAGACTTTAATTTTTGGAGACATGTCCTGAGGTCTGATGATACGAAACTTGAACTGTTTGGCCATAATGACCATCGTTACGTTTGGAGGAAAAAGGGGAAGCTTGCAAGCCTGAGAACACCATCCCAACTGTGAAACATGGGGGTGGCAGCATCATGTTGTGGGGTTGTTTTGCTGCAGGAAGGACTGGTACACTTCACAAAATAGATGGCATCATGAGGAAAGAATATTAGGTGGAAATACAGAAGCAACATCTCAAGACATCAGCCAGGAAGTTAAAGCTTGGGTGAAAATGGGTCTTCCAAAAGGACAATGACCCGAAGCACATTGGTAACAAAGTGGCTTAAGGATAACAAAGTCAATGTTTTGGAGTGACCATCACAAATCCCTGACCTCAATCCTATAGAAAATTTATGGGCAAAGCTGAAAAGGCAGGTGCGAGCAAGGCGGCCGACAAACGTGGCTCAGTTACACCAGTTCTGTCAGGAGGAATGGGCCAAAATACCTGCCAACTATTGTGAGAAGCTTGTGGAAGGGTATCCTAAATGTTTGACCCAAGTCATACAGTTTAAGGGCAACAGTACCAAATACTAATGAAACGTTTTTAAAATTTTGACTTTGAAGAAAGTAATAAAAATTGGCTAAAAATTTTCTCTTTCATTATTCTGGCAGTTAGCACATAGAAATAATTTTGGTAATCCTAAATGACCTAAAATAGGAAGAGTTTATTCTGATTTCATGTGAGACAGTGAGAAAAACATGCACGTGTGTCTTTTTAATGTAGTGTATGTAAACTTCTGTGTATGTGGTTGCTCATGTCTCATGTAATATCATTGATTTCTCTTGTGTATCTTTATCTGTACCTTTAACATTTGAGGTTTTGAATAACTTTTCTTCTTGTTCAGAATCGAGATAGGAAACATAGGACATATGTCTATGTCCTCATCGTAAAAGAAGTACTGGAAGACTGGGAGGACTCTGTAAACATTGGTAAGTGTTACCTGAGAGTAATGTATAGAATAGACCTATATTATTAAATACAGGATTGTATGTTAAAGTATCGGGACAGTATCGATTCAGTATCATATTTATCAAATATCATGTTTTTAAGGTAGTATTTACATTCGTCTGATGCTTTTATCCAGAGTGACTTACATTTGATACACAGGTAGGAGAATGTAGACATGAAAGTCTGGTCTAAGAACTCTAATTGGTGTAGTGTGGTGTGATGCAAAATCAGCCCCAATCTGCCCCAGCAAAGATGGAATTACACAGTATCTTACACTTCATTAATATAGAATTAATATGGTTAATAAATTGGCATTAATATAGTTAATGAACTTCCAGAGTGTTTCTACTCAACACAAAAAAAACAGTCCTGGGGCCAGATTAACAAAAGTAGGTACCTATTGCTGAAACGACTTTCTTTAGAAGCCATGCCTTCTATATGATGTGCTGTGGGGTGCTTTGAGAAGAAAGGAGATAAAGGGGTATTATTTTTATAGACTTCCCAAGGACACATATTGCAAAACACTGAAAAGCAGTATCAAGCTTAATATCAAGTTAAAATCACAAGGCGCCACAGCACTTCTGGGTAGCTCTAACCAACCTCACTGAGAGCACTCTGCCTCCTCTTCTGTTGACAGGGAGAAAAAGGGAATGGTTTAAAATAGACGATGCCATACAAGTGTTGCAGTGTCACAAGCCAGTTCAGGCCACCTACTTCGAGGCTCTACAGGAGGGCTGCCTGACCAGTAATGGGACCCCGCTAGTGGCCACGATAGGCGGAGACCTTTCGCCCACCTACAACATTAATCAGAGCTCTGTCTCTGATATCAGATAACTAATACACAACACTGACACTCCGGATGCTTCCGCCACCACTCTCGCTCTTATTCTTTCAGTATTCTTTTTTTTCTCTCTATCTCTCTCTTTCTTTTCCTTTTCTCTTTAAAAATGGTTTGCCTTGCCAACCCTTTTTGAGTGCCAGGAAAGTGGCACAAACTTGACAAGTGTTGGATATATATTCAAAAACATGTTTTGTAAATGTAAATTTAATGTTTGTCTCTACTCTCATTTCTTCCCCACCTTAAAAATGGACAGTTGCATGAAACACCCATCCCCTTCTTTCCTCCCCTCGTCCCTACCCCTTTCCCAGCCCTTAGTGCCCTCTGTGTGGCCCAAGTGTGAGTTAAATGAATGCAAGAACTACTTTTTACTGTTGTGATGTAAATACACATAGCCTAGTGCTTACGCTTGAGGCTTTCAATATTTTTACGCGTACATTTTTCCTGTATGTGAGCGTGAGTGAGCACGTATTGGTGTGAGAGTGATGGTGTACGTGGTTGTTCTCCGAACCTCCCCACAGCGAGAAGGAAATGCTTAGCTGCCTGAATGGATGGAGACGTGAGAAGTCAGTCATTTTGCATGAGCACTGATATTTATTTGTCTTATGAGTTTGGGTGATATGATGAATGTTAAATTTGTATTTGGTGTCAGTAGGTCTTTTGAGTACTCTTCTTTCTCCCCTTTTGCCCTTTCTGGCATTTTGTAAATATCTTGTGGGCTGAAGAACTACATACTTAGGGCTTAATTAAGCCTGGTCCCTTACTAGTGAGTGGAGTCTAAATCTTTGAGGATGCTGACTTTTAAGGGAGGGTTAGAATCAGCAATGCTATGGACTTAATGGTGAATAGAGACATGTAAAGGATGCCAGCAGTTAACAATTATTTGTTGCCATTCTTGTCCATCCATCGGTACAAGTATTGCCATTTTTAGCCACAGCACCCAGTTGAGTTGGACTAGCTTTGGAACCTCAGTGGAACATCAGTATAACCTCAATCCAAGGGCTATAAGAGCATATGTGCTTTATTGTGGCCATCAGCAAGTCCTGCATGTTCTTTATAATTTGAGAAGGTCCTTGAAGTTTGGCATGGTAGTGTTAATCTCTCATGCAAGCCTCTGTTTCAATGTTAGAATTGTGCCAGAATATTCACCAGTTTCTAAGTTATCAGTGGCAAAATCACTAAAACCAGAATTGTTTTGGAGTTAAGATGTTAAGTCTGTTGACAAAGCTGGATGTAACAAGAAGGTTTGATGGAGAACAACCCCAGAAGGCACATATCGACTAGAACCCCTTTTAATTTTCTCTTCACATTAGTAGCAAGAGTTTGACATGATGAAGTTCCTTTGAAGGCTATTTCAGCGCAAAAGTGAAGACTTTAAATGGACCCACTGTAAGGTTTTTGTGAACCAGAATAAGCCAGAACATATGGTATGTCCAAGACACTAGCCTGAGAACTTCTGCATCAAAGCACACTGGCTAATTTTAAGTTCAGAGTATTGAGGGCACTTTTAATTTTGATCAAATCCTTCCTTTGAATGTTCCAGAAAACCCCACACACCTTAGTTGTCCCACAAATAGTTTTAAGCTTGTAAAAAGGCTCATGTCAGCTGCATGAAGGCACAAGTATTTAATGCTGCCTCTTGTTAACTGTAGTTTTCAATGGAACAGTTGTATCTCATACCGTGTTGATTTGGGCAGATGAAGGTGTTACATAGCCCTTATTTATCTATCACTGATCTTTGCAGTAGTGCATTTTTCTTCATCTCTTTAAGAGAAGTGTCGAATCTGCATCCTCATCAAGTGCTCCCTACCTGCTTGATGGCAAGAACTAATACGCTCTTTAACATGATGCAGAGCTAAAAAAGGCTTGTACAGAAGAGCCATTGTTTTAACATGTATAAAAAGGTTTTGAACTGTATGCCCTGCCCCTTTTTCCTCTCTTTAATTGTCTAGTAAGTCGTCTTAGCCAGGCTGCTTACCTGCCCTTTATATGGCAAGCAGCCGTTGGCACAATACTGTGAATCTGGAGCCACTGTAGTTAGCCACATTTCTATCTTCTTTTCTTTTCTGTATAGGTCAAAAACAAAAATAAAAGTTCAGTACGTGTGATTTGATGTTGGGCATGGTACATGTGAATTTCTGGTCACAGGCAATTGAAAAGCAGGGTGTCTGAAAACTTATTAATTTTGGGCTGGAGTAATGCCAACTCCAGTTTATTTGTTTTGATTAGACTTAAGCATGATTAGTAATCCAGTAACGACAAAGGATTAATTCTACTGACAGTTGGCATCACTTCTGCCACTGCAAAACATCCTGATTAGATTGACATTGAATATGACCTAATCCTGGACCACACGACATTGTGAATGGAGATTCTCAATTGGAATGAAGATGTAGTACATGACTAAACTTAATCATTGTCTGGGAAACAGGGTTTGGGTATAAGTGAGCAATGTGTCCATTATTCGTTTAGCTGTGATTAAAAAAAAAAAGGCCATGATGATGATGCAATTGATTCAGTTACATCCCTAAGTTTGAATTATAAGTTGTAATGTATGATTTTGTTTACATGATTAGTCGTTCCATCAAACACTACAATCACAGCTTAGAGGATTATAGTTCTGTATGAGGGTTAATAAGTGCTCCTTTCTCCCTAAGAGAGCACCTTTAATTAGTTTATGTGACAGAGTCTTTAATTGTCCAGAAGATGACTGCTTTATTAACTGCCCAGAACACAATCAGTATCAAGAAATATTTAAAAGATGAATTTCTGACTAATTTACAACTGTCACCTAGAGTGTAGCTGGAGATAAACATGGAATACATGCACAATTGTAGTCTTTTATCCTGGTCAGATTTGACTCTAAAGTCTTAATTCCATAAAAGTTATTTGCAGACCAAAGTCAGGCTGTAAAATTGACTATACTCAGTCAGCCTCTATCGCACCTTACTTAGCCCAGCATCTTGCATTAGACCCTGAATGTAAATTTCCTAAGTTGCATCAAAACACCAGCTTGAGTTTAAATTTTGTACAAACCCCAAATCAATCACATTTGTAAATTTCTGTAAGGTATAGAAATGGTCTTTAGGAACCAACAACAGGAAAATTTAAATGTCGCTTATCCAGTCCCTAAAGCTGTGACCCTTTTCAGTTGAACAAGCATACACTTCACTGGAACATTTGCTTTGTGATTTTGGGATTGTGGAATATACCAGTATGAGAATGTAATATAAATGTGCCAACAAATAAACATCAGTATTTCATATTGTCATTTCCATGTGTCTTTGTTCCAAGATATTGTATTAAGTCTCTTAAGTGATAAATATAACCTGTTTTCAATTCAAATATATACCAAACTGTCCTTTAAAAAAAAACCTTCCAAAAATTATCTGAGTTCCACTTACCATATAGGAGTACTTTGTGGTTCTGTAATTACAGTCTGTCCTCTATCTGTTTCTTTGCATATTTTTAGCCTCCTTTCACCTTCTTCAAAGGTCAGGACCACCACAAAGCAGAAAGCCTATTATTTGGGTGATGGATCATTCTCACCACTGCAGTGACACTGATGTGGTAGTGGTACACCTGAGTGTTGCTGCTGGACTGAGAACAGTCCACAAACCAGAAATATCCAGCCAGCAGCATCCTGTGAGCACTGATGAAGGACCTGAGGATGACCCACAAACTGCAGCACAAGATGAACTTCTGTCTCTGACTTTTCAATTATAAGGTGGACCAACTAGATAGAATGTCTAATAGAGTGGAAAGTGAGTGGACAGTGGACACTCCAGCAGCCATTGTCTGATCTACTCGTACTAGTTCAATGTCAGTGTCAGTGCAGTACTGGGAATTACCCACCACCCAACTAATACAACCCCTGGCAAAAATTATCGGATCACCAGTCTCTGAGGATGTTCCTTCAGTTTAAATTTGTAGAAAAAAAGCAAATCACAGATCTGACAAAAAACAAGGCATTTCAAATGGCAACTTTCTGGCTTTAAGAAACACTAAAAGAAATCAAGAAAAGATTAGATTTTTAGAACAAGCACAGGGAATACATGGAATCACTCAATTCTGAGGAAAGAATTATGGAATCATGACAAAACACTCCAACACATCACTAGTACTTTGTTGCACCACCTCTGGCTTTTATAACTGCTTGCAGTCTCTGAGGCATTGACTTGAGTGACAAACAGTACTCTTCATCAATCTGGCTCCAGCTTTCTCCAATTGCTGTTGCCAGATCATCTTTGCAGGTTGGAGCCTTGTCGTGGACCATTTTCTTTAACTTCCACCACAGATTTTCAAATGGATTGAGATCCGGACTGTTTGCAGGCCATGACACTGACCTTATGTGTTTCTTCAAGGAATGTTTTGACAGAGTTTGCTCTATGGCAAGATGAAAAATGATTTCATCATCCCCAAACATCCCTTAGATAGATGGGATAAGTGTCCAAAGTGTCAATGTAAACCTGTGCATTTATTGAAGATGTAATGACAGCTGTCTCCCCAGTGCCTTTACCATAATCTTTTCCTCAGAATTGAGTGATTCCATAATTTATTCTCTGTGCTTGTTCTAAAAATCTGTTACTGGCTACCACAATTATTTTTCTTGATTTCTTTTAGTGTTTATTAAAGCCAGAAAGTTGCCATTTGAAATGCCTCTAGTTTTTTGTCATATCTGTCATCTGCTTTTTTTTCTACAAAACTGAAGGAACATCCTTAGAGACTGGTAATTCCATAATTTTTGCCAGGGGTTGTAGCTGCTCTGACCACTGAAGAATACAGTTAAGTAGACAAAGCATGTAAAGAAACAGACTAAATTCTGTAATCCTAGCTGATGAGTATAGAAACAAAGACATGTTAATGAACTGGCTGATTGGTGTATTTGTTTAGCCCTTCTCACAAGCAGTGTAATAGGGTCTCTTGAGCAAATCATAGATGATTAGGGGCAAGGAAAAACTCCCTCAGAGCAGGCGGAAGAAACTTTGAAAGGAACCAGGATTCTACCCTCCCAAAACAAAGAAAAGTCAAGTTACAGTGAAAATGGAACTGGAGTAATCACATAGTGAAACAATGGACAACTAGGACTGTTTTTCACTGTAGAGGAGAAAAGCTAAGAATGCTTGGAGCAATTGCACATGTGGCCTATTGTCTGTATAAGCTATAAAAAAATAAGACATTTGTAAATATTGAACTCATACTTTTCTGGCTAATATTGAGCCACATGCTAAAGCATTACTGTGAACAGATTAGTTCTCACCCCCACATTTAACATAATGGAGGAAACGCTGCATCAGCGTCTCAGTATGACACTAAACATTGTTATGAAGCATGTATGCCCAGCACCAAATGTAGTTTACTCCAATCCTGCCCAAAACCTTGACTCATATCATCTTCCTCTGGTCAAACTACTTATACATATCCTCAATATTCAAGTATTTGGCCCCGACTGATCTCCAGGGGTGTTTTCCCCAAATTATTTAATCCACATAATCAAATGCACCTTTTCCAGTCAAGGATGAAATCATCCCTCTGTTCTAGTCTTTCAGAACATATTTAGAAAATGTTGATCCAGACATCACAGGATAAGGACTTCCCCTCGATGTGGCCACTCACTGAACAAACTGTTAATCTGTCTGTTAATGACAGTGAGCGCAATAAATTCAGGTGTAGGCAGTCCCAGTCCTGTAATGCCAGTTTGTGGCATTCCCAGCTAACAAGCCTCTTAAACCTTTTTCAACATGCCCAAGTTTAATCAGGTGTGTTGAGCAGGGAAAGCACAATTCCTAGACCAGGCTGCCCAGTCATTAATTTCTCATTATCCTTTCAGCTCTTCTGAAAGCAGTATGTTTCCTTTAACCGAAGTTTATAGTGAGCATGTTCCTGGTAAATTTGTTTTGATAAAATGAGCTGCTGAGTTTTGTCTGCAACAATAATGGAGCTTTGATTGGTCAGCCTGATTAATGCATCAAACACTGGACATGAGAAGGCTCAGATTTAAAAAAATTAAAGTGTTGCTGTCTGTGTGAAAGACTATCAACATCAAAACTTATTTGTTTAAAAATCAGACTCTGCAACAGAGCCTTAACATGCACAGTTAAACTTGTATAGTAACATTTAATGAGTTTGCTTAAACAATGTTTCCAATATGAAAAAATGAAACTACAACACATGTATTTGACGTTTTATTATACAGACAATGTGGAAAATTACTGTGGCTGCTGTCCTCGGCCACGCCCAAAGCCACCTCTCTGAATGAGAAAGAAAAATGTAGAACCAATCATTAGCATGATTTAAGATACCATGTTAATCTTTAGTAATGCAGTCAAGCCCACTTAACCACTTACACTAGACAGACACGAAAGTGTAGCAGTCTATAGCCAGAAACAGTATGAAAGCATAAACGTCAAACAGCTATTTTGTAATTCAGATCATACAAAAAGATTGCCCACTGATGGTTTTAATTAGAATGAGCCAACAATGTTTCCACTTGTTGCCAATGCTATTTCTGGTCTGAAATGATCTTTAGATTACAGAAACACAAATCAGCAATTCTGATTCAGAAAGTACTTACAAACTGGAATTCTGTAGCAGCTCCTGCGCCTGCTTCAGCTTTCTTGTCTGCTCCAGCTAAAGACACAGAACATTTTATTTGGTTCACAAGCTTCTTATACAACAGAACAAGAAAATATCAAAAATGGGTATACCCATCATACCCATCATCACCTTAAGGAAGTGAAAAGCTACTGATAGCAAAACCTTTAATAGTATTGCATTTCAATCCCAGAGTTACCCGCTAGGATCCCCTCCTGGCAAAACATTTGCTGACCTGCTCAGCTCAGCCATTTGACAGTAGCAAGTACTTACGTGGAGCTGCAGACCGCCTGTATGCCTCTCTGTCTCCCTCGCCACGGGCAAGACGAGCTGGTCTCTCTCCCTCCAGACCTGATGAAATACAAAATAATGAAATGTAGTTTAATGGAACTTTCCATTTGTTTGGAAAAGAAATTAAAGTGCTAACTAAAGAAATCCAAACATCTACACAAAGCAACGTTAACTGGAGAGCTCATACCTTTGGGACGGGGTCTGGCTGTCTCAGGGCGGGTCTGGCGGCGAAGGGTTGCAGGCACGATCTCAGGTGGCAGGTGCAAGAAATCCCTCAGGTACTGGATGCCTTCATTCGTCAGATACCAGTAGAAGTGGCGCCAGGCAAACTGCTCTTTGACGTACCCGCAGGACTTTAGAGACTGCAGGAAAACAAGACTGTTTTCTGCGTGTTTCTTAAGCTTATATACGCAGTTATATCTCTCTATACATTATACACAACCTTAACATCTGGTTGGAGATACCTAGCATGCCAGTTATGGGAATACCACAAGCAATACCTTGATACCACTACACAAATTACACTCTTAAATGACATTTTATGCTAATAACAGTTCTTGCCACAGATTAACCACTTTTGATTCCAGAAAGAACCATGTTAGTGATAGGTGAGTTTAAAGACCCCTTTAATGGCTTAAATAAACTTCAAATTATCAAACGATTCTTAAAAGCATTTTAGGTAAAAGGTTGCAAAATGATTGATTAACAGAAGTTCCAACAGTTTGTCTATTTTTAAATTGCATAACAAAGTAATACCCAGAAGCCCAGAATTTCCTAGACTTACATTTTGTTTAAGCAGCTTAAATTCCAAAATAAGTTCACAGCATTAAACTCAGCTATGAGAACCAAAGTATTTCACTTCCAAAAGAAAAAAACAGCCACAGGCATTCCCAGAACGTTACCACGTATCGACAATCTAGTAGGTAGTTTTTAGTCTATACTGGGTCCAAAGTACATTCTGGTATATACAAGGACCAGTATGTTTTATTCTTCTTGTTTTATTCATTGCTGCTACCAAACAAACCCAAAAAACTGCCATAGTAGTATCAGCCAACTTTTCATCCCCATTTAAGTCAAAACAAAGAACTGCATACCGAAGTGGTGTCAACCATGTCCATTTAAATTCACACAAATAATAAACCAACAACCAAACTAAACAAATGCCAGCAGTGCACTTGACACTTCATTGCAAATGAATGAGCAATGTGCATAAGTTTGGTTTTATGGAAGTTGACTTATCCAACAAAATGAGTTCAACCAAATCAAAGTTAACAGCCTGGCTTCATAAACTTTCAGAATGATGCTCAGAAACCCCAAACATGGGTATACATGCACAAAGTGTTATGCGGGTTCAACTATTTAGTACAGATGCAAACCAAGCTGGCCCAGGACTCACCTGCATGGCCTTCATAACGTGAAGGTTGGGCACATTCTTGTCAGCAAGCTCCGGGTGCTTTGCCAGATGGACGTCTTTCTTCGCCACCATGACTCCCTCCTTGAAGAGGAGCTCATATATGGCAATGCGATTCTTCTTGGGCATCAACATCTACGGATCAGAACATTTTAACAATCAGGGCACAAATATATTGATCAGGACCTTTGAAAATGCACACAGCAGGTTCACAGGGTACAGCTGTGTGTTGTGGGGATGTGATGGGAAGACAGAGACAGATGTGCAGTACACCAGGCCAAAAGACACCATCTACCTCACTGCTGACAGACATGCTGGACAGAAATCAGCTGAACAACCTGCTGACTTAGAAAGTAATGAACACAGACAGCAATGCATCACCAGTGAGGCTCAAATACACCCTCAGAGAATAAGCCCTTCACCGTCCTCATTGCAGATCATTCTGCCATAATAAACGTATCAGCTTCTCTGGCTGTGCTGTTCCTGTTTCAGGAAGGTAACCGTCTCCACGGGACTTAGCTCGCATGCTACTCAATAGCTCCCCACATTACAGCGCTGTTCAAAGACAAAACCCGACATTTTAGCTTTTAAATTGCCCGTTAAGTCTTCGGTTTCAATGCAGCCGCTCTGGAGCACCAGAACAGGAAACCTGAAGCGTTATGGTCTCATTGAGGACTCAGACGCGCTGACGAGCTCCCGTCTTCACACTTTCCCCCAAATAACACAGTAAACACAACCAGTGTCAGGAAAGACCACTATTTACAGACACAGAACGGCGTCTTTATGCGAGCCGAACAAAAAAAGCTTTGATATAAGAAGCGATGCTGTAGATTTTGGATAGATTTGGGCCTCAGATTCGGCCTACCTTTAGACTCGCTGAGAGACCGGAGTCGGAAAGGACCGCTGCTCTTAGCCGCCCGGGACTGTAGAGTGGAGCG
Organism: Acestrorhynchus altus; assembly: GCA_034509495.1. NCBI lineage: Eukaryota > Metazoa > Chordata > Actinopteri > Characiformes > Acestrorhynchidae > Acestrorhynchus > Acestrorhynchus altus. Next base: position 29,238,192 of record CM067504.1, on the reverse strand, counting down.
GGTCACGGAGTGAGTAGCGCCCCCGAGTGTTCTGGAGTCGTATAGCACCTACTGCAGGGACTTAGTACATTTATTCAACTCTAAACGTTTCCCAGATGGACTTAATACGTTCTTTTTTATTCAAAAACAAATCAATATTTAACATTTATATAGATTTATGTATAGCGCTTTTATTTATTTATTATTTATTTATGTTTATTTATTTGTATACCACTTTTATGTATGTATATATATATATATATATATATATATATATATATATATATATATATATATATATGTACTTATTTGTATAGCACTGTTATTTATTATTGATGTATTTATTTATGTTTATTCATTTGTATAGAAATTTTATTTATTTATATCTACTTATTTTTATTTATTCATTTATTTATTTATTTGTATACCACTTATTTTTATGTATGTATATATGTATGTATGTATGTATGTATGTATTTATTTATTTATTTGTTTGTTTATTTGTATACCACTTTTCATGATGTCACGGAGCAGCTTTACAGAAATAAAAAAAAAATAAAAAGTTGAACAACACATGAATAAAGGATGAAGACATAAACCCCCCTGGTGAGCGAAAGGGCGACAGTGGTAAATGAAACACTCCCTCAGAGCTGGAGGAAGAAACCTTGGAAGGAACCCCCACACGTCTGTAGTAATTCACATGGGTGGAATGTGTGTTAGGTGGGTTCTGGGAAGACTTGGACTCAGAATGGGTTTGTACATGTGTTTTTACTGGGACCCAGTTGAGCTTGCAAAGTGGGCCCAATCAATACAGGCCACCTTAATCTCATTTGGGTTCCATCTATGCCTTGTATGAACTAGCTAGCCAACAAGCTATGGATATTTTTCTGAGTGAACAGCAAAATGAATGAAAGCAGTGTGTGTATATACATGTATATGAATGGCAACTATCTATCTATCTATCTATCTATCTATCTATCTATCTATCTATCTATCTATCTATCTCTCTCTCTCTCTCTCTCTCTCTCTCTCTCTCTATATATATATATATATATATATATACTTATGTTCAGTTATATAACACAATAACACAATGTTTTGTTACAATAAACTGAACTGTCATATTTTTTACTTTCATTATATTTAAAGTGATATTTCAAGCTGTGTTGATCAACATAAAATGTAAAATGATGAACTGCTGACAGCCAGAACTGTAATCAAGATTGTAAATATGCTTACAAGGAACGTCTAAAGTCAGGTGCTTATATTTACAGATCAGAGGAGTTCATAAATGCAGATCACACACTTTACAGCAGAATCCCTTCTAAACAGGGACATCAAACTCTGCACACAATAAAAGAACGTCTTTACAACGTTAATGCTTTCCTCCATTTTGGAGTTAGATAGTCTCCAGGGTGAAAGTCATGAATATGTAAGAGCCTCCTGCTGGACCATCCCCCATCTGCTGCTGCGCCTCCAGCCTGAACGCATCACTTCCAGTCGATGTGCTCTCCACCAAGACCTGGGGCTTTTCCAAGGCACGGGAGTAAAAACGTCTGAGTGTAAGGAGGAAGCGGGACTGTCGCCGTTGTGTGCTGGGTAGGTTTCCCAGGCTCTGCTGAAGGGCTGCAATGGAGGCTCATGCGCTGCATGGCGGAGCAGGTGCTCCTGGAGCTGCTGTGGTTTCAGAACGTTAGGAGGACAAAACTGGGGCTTTCTGACTGAGTTCAGGCTGTTCTGTGTGCTCTCAGCTGCAGGATGCATGAGGCTGTAAGAGGATCTGCTCATCAATTACTGATGAGCTTTTACCAAAACACTGGAGGCTTCCAGACTCTGTGAAGGAACCCTTACTGAATGATCAGTTATATATTCAGTTATATATGCATATCTGATAGGGTTGGTGTTTACAGGGCATGACATGCTGCTTTGAATTAGTTGAGTTGTTTTGTGAACATTGTTTCCACGTTGTTTTTGAATGTGGCATTTCATGATGAATGGACCAATAGGAATGCTCCAAAAAGACATGAAATCATATCTTTTCACCAATTTTTTCTTTTTGATTTCCATGAAAGTTACACTAATTCTATGTCCAGATATTTTTGGACAACCCTTCTAATGAAGGCATTCAGCTGCTTTGTTGCACCCATTGGTAAGACAGATGTGCAAATACACTCGTCGAGTCCCTCTGTAGTGAACAACTGCCAATTGATTGGAAGCAGAGAAACGTGAACCTGTTGGCATCATGTGCAGCACTGAGGTGTGGAGCAGTGGGACTGTGTTTTCTGGAATGACGGCGCTCCATCCATTACTTTTGAGATGAGTTGGGCAGTTGAGGGATGAGGTCGGGTGGGAATTCTGGATCAACATCCAGATCTCACTACCCACTACACTCTTGTTACTGAGTGCAATCAAATCCTGGGCAGTAAAGACAGTTACTACAAGGAAAGCAGGACGAACTCTTTTTAATGGCCTTGATTTCAGATGAAAAAAATGAATGAGTAGCTGTCCCAGTACTTTTGTCTGTCTGTCGATTGATAGAATTGATATTATTTAAGCCAAAAGAGGAAATACCATCTCCATCCATCCATCCATCCATCCATCCATCCATCCATCCATTCCTTCACAATTTAGCACAGACAATAAAAATTTCTAAATGCAATTTCAAGTCATTCCCTTTCTACTCAGGATGTCCTTCTTTTGGAAACCTTAATGTTGTTCCCTATACTAACCTTGCTGGCAGGTCACCAGAAGAACAGCCATTACAATTCCGAGTGATGTTAAAGGCATTTTGAACCACTGTAATTAGATTGAACCTTTGCAATTGTTGATTTTTTTGTTTGTAGGCTGTGGTACTGTCACTATTAATTGCTTTAGAAACAGATCATTTTGATGATTATCCAGAGTTTGTAACAAGTCCAAACAATGAATGAATTAAATGAATGCTTAACAGTAATTACAGATTCACAAATATTTATTGTGTGAGACAAAGGTATAGAGAGTTGTTTTCAACATTTTTAGGTCAGCACTTTTGACTTGATATGTTATAATTGTCTACATTGTTTTGATTTTATTGCTGGAGTCTTCAATTCTGGTGCTGGAGGGCTGAAGTCCAGCCCTCAACTGACTCAACCCCTTACCAGTTAATTACCAGGTCTGGTTGTTGTGTTCAGTCAAGGAAATCAAACGTGTGCTGGCTTTTGCTTGTCTCTTATAACCTATGAACAGAAATACAGTAATACTTCTCACAAATGTTGGCCAGTTATTTATACATTACTCAGGATTGGCCTTTATACACTGTATGTCTGACAGTATCCAAACACACTTTTCACACTAGTAAATTAGTTAAGACACAGATCCATACAAAAACGTATTCTGGATTAAATGCAATTAGACTTTGAATACAGGGGTATAAAACCCCTCTGTTTTGGACTCTTGATCTGTGGAGCTGTGTTCTCTTTGTTGATGGTACTCTATTGATCTAGTTCTATTAGTTTGAGTAGAGTTTGTGAACCATTACTAATCATCCAACATCAGTATCTGACCTCAGTAATGCTTTTGTGGAAGAAAACAAACAGATCCTTACAGTGATGATCTGAGGAAGTCTTGTGTGAAGCCTTCTCAGGATAGTGGAGAGGAAACAAACCCTCTATTAATACCCTTGATTTTAGAACACTTTTGCTCTTGATTTTAGTACTTAACCTTGGAAAGTCACAACCCAGAGTTTTCAATCACAAATCACCAGAGACCTGTCCAGGGTCCTGACTGAAATTTTTGTTAGGCTGTAACACCTTTGATTCCATTATGTTAAGGACTGTCAGCAGACACCAAGCCTTGTTCATTGCTTTAATTTTGCAGTAGTTCTGATTCACTTGTGAGTAAGATTGTCACCAGGAGAAGAATTGATGAGAGTGAAGTCATTGCTCATGCTTTGACATATTTAAATAAACTGCAGAAGCCATCTGTTGTTGCAGCTGAATGTGCTTAAACATATCTGTTATGGCCTGTCTATATGGAACTATGCACAAACAATATAAGGAATCATACAAATGATTTATTGTATTTATTGTAGGAACATCTTGTTATTTAGTCATAGCAGTGTATCAACTTTCCATTAGTTTTTTAAGGGAACATACCAAGAAGGAGTCTAGATCGAATGAAACTTTATATGTTTAATGTAATCATGATGTATGTTTTTGATTTTAAACTGAAATGAGGTGTACATTTTTCCATATGGCATCTGGCAGCACATTTGCCCACAGATTTTGTAGCTGGCCTGTAGATCCTGCACATTTATAAATTTCCAAAGCTGGCATCTCAGCTTGTCCTATTAATTCTTGATTGGTGATAAATTTGGCCAAAGAAATGTTGCAGTCTCGTTGTGACATTCCTGGGAAACTCTTGCTGTGTGTAAAAATGAATGTTGTTGCTTATACAAGATAGATTTATACAGTCAAGTGTTTGTATTCTGCTAATGTCCATCCACCTTGCAGACGTAATATCAGACACTACACAACAAACACTATTATGAACAGAACTCTTGGAGGGAAGATGTCATGTCTTTGTTTTTGTAGAGTTAAACCAGGGTTAAAGATCAGGCTTAAGGGCACAGCAGTACTGTTGTCCAACAAGATTTTTGCTCCCTGCTTGCTAATTTATCTTACTCCTAATGCTTCTCTTGGGGCTTGAACGAGTAACCTACTAGTCACCCCAATGAACCACATAACCTCCAAGCCATCTGTGGACCTAACTACACTCATGAAATTAGATGAAGATAGATGACTACTAGCTGGGGTGTTGGCTCCATGGAAGCAGTCTTTTCAGCCAGTTTTTTTTTCTGGTCTGAATTAGGTAATGAGTTTGTAAAGGAGTTTTGCTCTTGGTTTGGTTTGTTGTCAGACAGGGAAAAATCCAAGCTCACCAAGCAACATGAGAAAATTCTCTATTCGGTCTGCCTCTGAGTGTGATTACTGTATTCATATCTGCTCAAATGAAATGCACTATGAGTAAAAATAAATAGTCTAATAGTCAAAAGTTAGGCCTAGATTTGAGTGTATTGAGCTTGCTTGTAGTTGCTTGCATGAAGCAACTTCTTCCATCTTCCTCCTTTTTATTATGTAGCCTAAACCAGTGGCTCCCAAAGTCTGTCCTGGGGTCTGAATGCTACACATATATGTGTTCCTTCCACTCTAACACTCCTAACCCAGCACATGAGAAGCTTTGTAGTTGGTGGTTGTGTGGATTCAGGTGTGCAGAGAGTGGGGTCACCTGGACTGGAATCCCTGGCCTATACAGAAGACCTTTCATGGAGAGGAATTCCATGGATTTACTGCATAATTAAATAATTTAAAAGTGTTCCTGTTTTAGGGAAATTTGGGGACAATTGTTTGAAATGGTAGTTTATGCTGGTGAGAAATATGTTGCCTGTTCATTTGTGTTCTTCTCTAAGTGACAAACTGCCTTCACTGTAAATTTAAATGATACTTGATACATTAATGATAGAGAGGTACATGAATATGGCATTCTGAAGCAGAGATATCGTATAACTTGAAAGTGACTGAAATGATATTTTACTTTTCAGATGAACCTCTAATTCAGTGTGCTGATTATTTGAATCAGGTGTGTAGGGAGTAGGGTAAGCAGGATTAGGAAACACTGCTTTAATTTATGCCATTAATATTTCACATGAAACTTATAAAAAGTGTGTAGGTTGAATAGTCATTTTGGATAGCAGTTGAAATGACTATATATATCAAATCAACATTTATTTGTATATCGCTCTTCACAACTGAAGTTGTCACAGAGCAGCTTCACAGAAATCAAGAAATAAAAGTTAACACAGGAACAAAGAATAAGAGACAGATCCCCTGTGTGTGTGTATATATATATATATATATATATATATATATATGCATGTTAGTAATATGAGCCTTTTGGAATCAGCTAAATATCCTGTCCATTCCTTAATAATCTGCCCTTCTGAGGTGAATTGGATGATCACTGGATAGCTGGTTATTTTGATGACTGGAAGGATGGTGGAGCAGATGACACTTGCTTATTGGGTACAAGGGCTTTGTTTTGTCATGCAGAAGGTGTATGGAGAATACATTATGGATTTTGGTGAGTCATCACAGTCATCACATGTCAGTCAGTGGGATTTCAGCTTCAGCATCTCTTGGCAGATCAAAATGTATCTATTGAAATGTATACATTTAAAAAAGAAAAATAAAAGCAAAATGGTCATACACGTTAAATAGTTTCCTCTTTCAGGTTTTTGTTTGGCTGACCAGGATGCATGGTCACAAGGGTTAAACTTGTTTTTGCTAAAGGGTTGCTATGATGTCGTTTATTCAAGGGCATAGAATTAACATGGATGGAAGTGACATGTCCCCACCAATAATTTGATCCCCTCCAAAAAAAAAACCCTGATCTGTAAATGTCTCAAGGTGCAGAAAGGGTTAAATCCCATTCTGTACTCAAGTCTTGCCTCCCCGTTACACATATGTTCAGTGTGATTGGTTGTGCCTTTCCCTGCTGTCACTGAGACTTTGTAGTTCTGTTTGGTTGTTAGCAGCTTCCAAAACAGGAAGGAAAACTTTCCAGCAGGGTTGCCAGGTTTGTGTTTTTCTGGCCAAATTGGGCTTGTTTGAAAATGCAGTCATGGATGAAAATGCAAAGCTTGTTTTTTTTGGGATGCATTCACTAATTTACCCTCACCGCCAAAATTCTCTCATTACAAACAGTACAAAAATGACAAAGATTTTTTGGTGATGTGAGCTGACAAAACTGATGAAATAGCTGACAAGAGTTTGGAAAGGAGGAGTTTTGACAGAAGAAAAGACAACAAGCTTGAATTTCAGTGACAATAGAACAGCTCTTCATTAACCTGAAATTCTAATGATCAAGAATTCAGAGATGACCAGGAATTCAGAAATGACCAAGAACTCAGAGATGACCAAGAAATTAGAGATGGCCAGGAAAATGAAAAAAAAAATGTTAACCAACAAAGAGGATTTGAGGATAGAAGAGAATGCAGGAAAAAAAAAGAAATAAGTCAAATTCGGTTTTAGCTTTAATTGTGTTACTATTAAACACAATTTGATAGATTTGAAATGACTAAAGAAAAGATAATTAGATTATAATATTAAAAATAAAAACAAGAATAATACCACTATACCCAAAATTGGTAACAAGATGATAAACACAAAGTCAGATAGTAGAAGAGTAGTTCTTATGAAATTTAGGGTTTGAAAGTTTTCATTAGACGTCTGTGACACCTTTGATTTTGGGCTTTATTCAGCTTCTGTAGAGTGGGTTGAGGGGAATGTTTTTACTGCATTTGGCAACCCTGATCTCCAGTCATATGCAAGACTTACTGAGCAAGACTCAGGTACAACATAGTTAACACATGGGTGTCAAAAGAAGGAGGACATAAGGAGCAGTTTAAAAAAAATGTAAATCACTTAAAGTTCACTAATTAAATTAGTGCTATTGTAGAAGATACAATTCTAAAGTTCTGAACCTCACACACTTGCCAGTCAATTTGAAATATTAGTGTCTTTTGCCAAGTAGGCCCTAATCCTGATGCACAACTCCGGGGCGCGTAAACCTACAATCCCTGGGGGACCAGAAACAGAACATGCACAGGAAAACCAAGACTAGGCGTTAACAGGAGACAAGACTGGACTAGGCACAGGAACAGGAATCAACACTTGGGGTGCAGATTGGGACAGATACAAAAAAATTGACAGGAACTGGGACAAACAAACCAAATATATGGGAACAGGGAGAAGAACATATATGGGTACAAGAACAGGAACAGATATGGGTACAAGAATAGACATGGACTGAGACATGGGAGCAGCACCCTACGCTGAGGCAGCCTCTGCTGTGACGGTGCTGCTGTTGCAGGAGGCTGCCGAGGTCTGGGGTTCACTGGGCTGGGCTGGACAGTCCTGCACACATAGCTCAGAAACAATAAATTCTCCCCATTGTTAAAGGGGCAGTCCACCGGTGAGGAGGTGACCCGAGCATGCTGCTTAAGGCGCCTCCTCCTACCTCCAGTCACCGCTGTGTCCCCATTGATTCTACCAGTCTCTAGAGAACAGCTCGCAGCAAATAGCTAGACGGTTTCCAGCAAACCTCTGTTCCCCTATTACTTCCATTAGTAGGTGAGTCTATCTGTCAGGAACTCAAACTTAACAGACTGGTTGAGGAAGCAGAAGTACGTGCAGGGGTTTTAATGAATGACAACAGGAAAACATGAAACTAGACAAACAGGTAACATGATAATATAACCAGATAGATAACATACCAGTAGACTCACAACCACAGACTGACACAAGGGAGTATATATATATATACACACAAGGAACATTAAACATGGCTGGGACATGATTACAAAGGGACAGGGTTACCCCTCTGACACAGCTGCGAATGGGTGGAGACAAGACCAAAACAAGACACACGTGTGAAACAAACCAGGACTGGATATGTGACACTTTGCATTAATAGTGTAAAAGGTTCAATAATTTTTTTATTTATTGTGCATGTCAGTGAGGTTGGATTGGGCTTGATGGACCCTGTCTAATACCTGTCTAATTAATAAAGTAACAAATAAACCAGTGTAAAAGAACATTCATTTTTGAAAGGGTAAAATTATGTCTTTTAGTGAATGGCTTCCTCTTTGTTATGTCATTTAAGCAATAGTACATTATTTGTAGACAAACAGGGGAGTGAGTCAAACTAAGGGTTGCACAAAATTCATTTTATTAATATATTTTATTTACATTCTATTCATTTTATTGTGAATAAATGAATTTTATTTACATATTCATATATGCACACATCTAATCCTAAAATAATATTTTGATGAAAAATAAATTAGTGAATATTGTAGATCCCATGAGGTGGCCATGTACTACTGACAAATTATTTAAAAAAGAATGTTTTTCTTTAAGAAATAATATTTTAGGGCCATTTGAAATTTAGCCCTTGTTTATTTGTTTCTCCTTTTTTACATTTCTCAAACATTGATGACACAAATTGCACCAGTTTCATAGAAAGGCTCAGCTGTGGTATTTCAGGTGATTGCTATGGCTTTGAATAGTGGTTACGAGGAAGTTGCTGTGGTATCCCAGGGGGTTGTTATGGTGTCTCAGCTAGTTACCAAGATGATGTTTTGGTACCCCATTTGTTTGACTGGATGTTAATGATGTATCTGTATTATTATGGCATAAGAAATGTGCACAAACTTTATGCCCAATCAAAACGGTGTATACAAGCATGAGCTCGACAATCAGAACAAAAAATCTGGAGTTGGAATGATTTTGATATCTTAAAAAAACTGCAGGAAGATTTTAGATGGAAAAAAAAAACAATCAGAAAAAGGTCAAATTAGTAAAATAATCCAAAACATAAGAGTAATATAGATCAGATAGCAATCACTTGCTATTGCTATTGCTTTGATTTTCTTGACAATTTTAAGAACTACATCTGCAGTATGTCTGAACTAGACAATAATCTTGCATTTGTCCATATATTTCTGGCTTTTGTGGGTCTGAGCTTATCAACTCTAGACACTACCTGATGTGATCAGAGATGTACAGGACACTTGAAAGAGGACAGTCAGACATATTGATTCTGGCAGAGATTCAGACAAAAGCTTCAGATACGGGTTGCATTCAGATTCTTGTTTTTATGCATTGACTGTAACCTCTAGAAAAAGGCAAATAGGTTATGAATTGACAAATATTGTTCTGCCAGATGCTGTTTGACTAGGTTTTAAGCAGTAATCATCACTGCCTGGGGTTATGTAACAGACTACTACAGCATGTTTGCCTTTGGGAGAAGAGCCCTCAGTGCTTCAGAACAGCCTGCCAGACTATTAATTTAATCCATAAGTCAGACTCTCTTGGTAGTAACCCTCACCCTCCACAGAGCCATTACTCAGCAAGGTTTTTACATGAATAAATCAGAACAGCTAAGTTAGTAATGTACACTATCAGTGTCAGTCTCGAAAATCCCTGTACTTGGTTTTAGCAGCTCACTTTACTTCTTGCGGCAGTTGATGTGTGAACTGCAGTTAGAGATCTTACAGTTTTAAAAATAAATGTGCCAAACGTTTGATTGTTATCACTTTACAACAAGGGTAAATTAATTAACAGTACTTACAACAGTAATGAACATCACTAAATGATTTAATAATGTCTTAAATAATTATTCATTGTAATGAATAAATACAAATATAATCACAATCACACTCAATACAATGAATAAGCAGGTGTCCCAATTCTTTTGCCCATATAATGTGGGGCTATTATTTCTATTGTAAGTTATAGGTAGAGAATACACTGTCTAAAATTGCCTGCTGCTTCTAAAACATTTTATTATTCAGATTAAGCAATTAATGTCAGATTTTAATAATGTTCAAAGTTCAATAAATATTTTTAAATTGTAGTTTTGTAATTATTGTGTCTTTGTCTTCTATAAATATTAATACATATTTCATATGAACTGTTCATGGCAAAATGTATTTATTTCTTTTTGTATTTTCATACAACTTGTGTAAAAGCGATAGAACATTTGTTATGATAACACAACTGCTTCATTACAGCTGTGCTATCACAATAGCTTATACAGCACTGTAGTGTAGTAGTGTGTCATGTAAACATGGTTTCTTATGCATTTCAGTAAATAAATCATCAATACATGAATAATCAAATATCAGTTTGAAGAATCAGTCAGATCTGATTATCTGTGCGGTTGCATTCATTTAAAGTAATCTATTCCCAAATGCATTTCCATTTACATTTATGGCATTTCGCTGATGTGACTTACAATGTTACTCACATTATGGATGTTATTAGATGTTATCAAAATACTGATGAGATTTTGATAACATTGTGCATCCCTGCTTTATGTATGCAACATCCCATAACTACTGATATTAGTGTATGGTATTGTAAAAGTAGACAGGATATTGGGGCGTTCCTTTTGGCTGCGTTTCTGGCTTGAATCAGCACTATGGTGGTCAGCACATTCGCCAGCTCTGTGTGAAACCACATCTTGTAGCTGTAATGACTGAACAGGTCTGCTGTGATTTCAATGTTGCTGAGCTATAAGAGGGGGTTGCGGGGTCTAAAGATGCTGCCTAGATTTAATTTATCAAGAGCAAAGGATTTGAGAAATTTGTGTATCTAGTCTTAAACAACTGAAATGACCTCTTCCACGAAAAGAGTCTTCATCTTGAAGATGATAACAGTTGTCATCTGCTGCTTGTTTGAAACCACTTTTGCCATTTACAGTTCATTGAACCTCATCCTTTTAAAGGACATTGTGGGGAAACTGAGTGTACCAAACCAGGTGCTGGATGAATATAAATGATATTAGACTCCCATGAGGATAACGTTTGATATCTTTTAATCAAATCTTTTAATCAAATCTAATCTTTCAATAAATCACAAAAACGTCCTTTTTATCTTATACTAATTTCTCAAAGGTGAAATATTTCAAGCTTTTTTGTTTTTCTTTTGACCTGTATGGTTTATAGCTCCTGAATATATGATATGCAGTCACAGACATATGGGTGGTTACAGGAAGGATGTATCTCAACACACAGTGCAGTGCCCCCTGCTGCATATAGGCTGGTCTGTGTTCCCAAACTAACCCTTGTCCACTGTCAAAAACACCTACAATTGACTTATACGCATCAGAACTAGACCTTGGGGTGAAAGAATAACATGGCCTGCCCTGATGAGTGCTTTCCTCTCCAGGTACGTGTTCATTGTTTACCAGTGGGATGTGCTGGGACAAGTTTGATCTGTGGTGGGTCCACATTGCTGGACTTGCATGTCTACTGTAATATTTTTTGCCAGATTTCACAAAGTACCTTCAGAGGTCTTGTAGAGTGAGCTGTTTTTATAGCACATTAGGCATAGTGTTAATTTTTGGTCTCCTTCACACAAGGCCTAGCAGTCACTTGGCACAATAATTGTGCATTGTCTTTTTCTTTATGCTGAAAATGATGGATAAATGAATAATTGTTTTATTAAAAACTGAACTGTTGTACTAATTGTACTATTGCTGTGCTGTAGAGACACTCTAATCCAGTACTTCTGGAACTTTGACATAAAAAAAAATCTAAAAATGTATTCCTCATAACAGTGCCAGATATGTAGCAATGGGGAGGCTTTAGTCTGATGCTTTGATGTATGGCTGTGAAATGGTTATTGAAATACTGAGAATGAGACATCCACTGCATATCCTTCAGGGCAGTGGTGAAAATATTACACCACAGAAGGTGAGGAAAAGTTGAACAGGGTGTGAGTCGCAATCAAGATTTCTGTTAAAGTGAATTTCATAAAACTGAGTCTCAGCTTGAGAACACCACTGTGGTCTGACTCCAAATGGAGCTGCTTCATGAAAAGCAATTCTAGATAAATACTGGTATATACAGATGTGCCCTTTAATACGTCATAAGCTTACAGTGTGAAAACAATTGTCACCTGTGATTGAATCACAACTAATTGCTGCAACACTAATACAAAACCATGAATAACAACTGTGATTAGGTTTGGTAGACAAGTTTCTAGATGTAAGCAACATCATTGTTCAGCAACTCTTTCATCAAAGAATTGTGAAGTTTGGCCAGATTTGTGCAACCCTTCGATGCCGTTTTACTCATTGTTCCACATAGTTCCACAGACTTTCAAGAGGATTTAAATCAGGGGATTTTGCAGGGCAGTTCAGCTGTATGAATGATCCAGAATGTTTGTTGTGCAAATCAGTCACATGTGTAGCCCTGAAATGACATGAGAACATTGTCATCTTGAAATACAGGAATAGGAATGTTATGTTCCTCTGTAAGATGATGAGCAAAAGGCTGTAATGGCAATTAATGATTGATTACAAATTGCATTTATTATATTGTATTCTTCCATTGTGTGATACTATGAAGTTGTTTCTTCTCCTTGGGAGATGCTGACACCAGACCAGCAGAACAGGATGTCAGTGCTCAACTAAGTTATCAGTAGCAGACGCGCTGACCTTCCTGCTGCACCTTGCTGGCCTCTTGTTGATAGTTACGGGGAACGTACTGACATCGAATGGACTATGTATGTGCGCAAGTGACTCCACGCAGCTGCGTTGTGTCTATGTTGTGAAGTTCCATCTCTCATGTGTATAAGAGCCATCTCTCTCGGCTCACCTCTTCAGAGTACTGCTGCTATCCAGCATGCTCTCTTCTGCAGAATATTAAACCTATTACTTGACAAAGCCGAAGGTGTCTGACTCCGATTAGTAGATAAAATTCCACCACAAGGCAAACTGTGGTTGTCCACCTGCTCAGTGTAGGCTCAGTGTGGTTCAAATTTACCAATTTACATCAACCAAAGGACTTATTCCCACACAATAAAAACACCACCAGAACATCACTGAGCCTCCCTCCCACGTGCAGTCCTCACTGAAGGCTTTCTACAACAAACATGAATCCAGTCCATCAGTTTTATCTTTTGGGAGCAATTACTAACACCTTTAACATGCATGGTGACATTTTGTTTGTCCAGGGAGCTTATATGGGAAATTAAACTAATACATTTTTAGTTTAATTTATGTAATTATAATAGATGATGATGAAACATTTTTGGCCCTAAGGTTGAGCTGTAAAGGAGTGAGTGGCCTTTGCTTGTCCTCTTAAGACACCGTCAGTGTTTATGACTAGGAGGGGCCTGTCATCAGTCTGTTAATTACTGATGGACTGGTATGTATCTGGTAGTGTTGTCAAAGTCCAGTCTGGATATGTGTTTAGGTGTGCCTGTGTGTGTGTGTGTGTGTGTGTGTGTGTGTGTGTGTGTGTGTGTGTGTGTGTGTGTGTGTTGTGTGTGTGTGTTGTGTGTGTGTGTGTGTGTGGCATTGATAGAAGGGTGTGTCATATAGTGTTCTTACAAATCATAGGTCTGCTTAAACATTTGCACTGTGAAGAGCAACACTCACCAGCCATCTGTAACCAACTGTAGTCTGGCTTTCACAGGTGAGGCATCATCTCTTCATTATCAGAATTCATATGTAAAAATATTTTATATTATTCCAGATTATTATATGGGAAGCTTATTATTACAGTTACTTATGTTTATGGCATTGAGCAGCTTGCATTTAAAAGGCAAATATATACTCCTAAACACTGCTTTAAGTGCTACCATAGAAGAATCACTTTTGGTTCCATAAAGAACCATGTTGGTGTGAGAAATCTATGAGAATGAACAAAAAAGTAGTTTTTCTGGGGCATTTCTCACTTATTGGTGTAATGTGGTGAGCATGGCTAGATTCAAATCCTAGTCTGTTACAGTGAAGGCAGTGTTAGCTACTACTCTATAATAACTGCTGATTCCAGCGCATTAAGCTTTCTGTATCAACTTCTAGAATGTAGAAGCATTGTTTATTAACGTTGTCCCTGGAGGCAGTGTTTCTTAATGCTGGCCCTCAAGGCAGTGTTTCTTAAAGCTGGCACTGGAGGCATTGTTTCTTAACACTCATCCTGGAGGCAGTGTGTCTTAAAGCTGGTCCTGGAGGCAGTGTTTCTTAACACTGGTCCTAGAAGCAGTGTTTCTTAATGCTGGTTCTGGAGGCAGTGTTTCTTAATGTTGGTCCTGGAGACAGTGTTTCTTAACACTGGGCCTAGTGCCAGTGTTTTTTAACGCTGGTCCTGGAGGCATTGTTTTTTAACACTGGTCCTGGAGGCATTGTTTTTTTAACGCTGGTCCTGGAGGCAGTGTTTTTTAATGCTGGTCCTGGTGGCAGGTGTTTCTTGACCACACCCCCTGCAACTCTGAAGGGGAATATTAATGAGGTAATTATATTTCAGGTGTGTGGAAGCAGAGAAAGCCCTAAGATGTGCAGGGAAGGGATGCCTCCAAGACTAGGTGAACTGCAAAGAAGCAATTTTTTCTGCTTATTATCGACTTATTATCTGGGCTTTTGTTTATATTGCTGATGTCATTTATAAATCTTGTGTCTCCATTTTAGCTGTTTTTGTTTTTCGCTTTTTGAGAAAATATGAATCTAGCAGTTGTTTTTTCAGTTGGGTTAGTCATGATGAATTAACCAATAGAAAAGCTGCAAAATGACCTGGAATAATCTTTTTGCATTGACTTCCATTGAAAGTTACACAGGTTAACATCTGATAAAAATGTGAGTGGGTTATTTGTTTTGGAAATGGATTGGTTAATGGAGGGGTTAATATACACCCTCATACTAATATTTCCTGTTTATTTACATTAACGTATCTTAAAACCATAACCAAAAGCTTCAGATGAATGGAGATATTGTATGGTCAAATGTTATGCATGAAAATAGTGTTTTGCTGTATTTCAGGTGTTTTACATATTAAATAAATAACCTCATCACTTGTTGCCATCTGGTTTTGTGAAGTAATCAGGTCTATGATGTACTCTGCTTTGTTACTTCTTCAGCACTCAGATTTGAAATGTTTACTCTGAAATTTGAGCATTTTAAGCATTTCTCCCAAGGGTGTGGTCAGGTTTCCTCCGCTGGCCAGGAAATTGGTTTTCTGGTTATTACTCTGCTGTCACCTTTTAGGTTTGCTTTAATCAATTTCATATTGATTGAGTGGGCAGCTGGGGTAATAACTCTGCCTGGGAATCATTGAAAATGGCCTCAGTGTTGTGTCTTGTGCTGTGTTTTGCAGGACTGTGGACAGATTTGGGGGGAATTAAGGTTTGAATGTGTTGTGTTTGGGTGTCTTGTGACACACTGTTTATTTATAGCTGGGGTCTGCTTTTGGTATCAGTGTGATGAGAAATGTTACATCATGATCAGACAAAGAGAGTCAGGGAAGGTCAAGCATCATCTGTCCAGGCTTTACTGACACTGCGCTTATGAGGCTGTGGCAAATGTGATGGATTTATTTAGTTGCTTTAATTTAGTTTAGTAGCTTTTTATACTAAGAATGCATTAAAACAATTGGAGTGGACCCATAAAGTGATCATAAATCAGTGGAGAAAATATTTTGAAATGAATTTGCAGGTAAATTGTATGTTTCTTAAATGTAATGGAGAAAATTATCATCTGTTCTTTTTTAACTGCAAAAGTTTAAAGTTTATATCCTATTATTATTATTATTATTATTATTATTATTATTATTATTATTATTATTATTATTATTATCCTCCCTCAATTTTTTTCATCTCTCTCCTGAGAATTTCTGAGGCAGTATCATCAAGCTTTCACAAAAACCTATTTATGTTCAATTCTGACCAATTGTCAAGATATTTCATTCAGATTTGCATATATGATGGTGGTGTTCTTGACACTTTTCTCTTACAGAATAGTTCCTTAAGGAACCAAAAGGGATCCTTCAATGGCTCTCAAAGAACACTTTGATGTACCTTTATTTTTTTAAATGTTTGGGTTAAGTGACAGAAATGTTCCTCTCATGTAAATGAAACTAAGATGACCCCAATAGTTATAGAAGTTTGAGCTGTTTTTCCTACTTAAGTTGATTGGCAAGACAACTAGAATATAGAAGTGTAGCCTAGTATAGCGTCATCCATAGGGTTATCTATTAAATGTGATTGTAATCTCTGTACTGTTGCATCTCATTAATTAACTTCAATTTGCTAAATCTCATTAGAGCCTTAGAGCACTTTAGAGAACTCAATTGGGAGATCATCAGATATTCACAACAGGGAAGCAAAGATGGCTCCCATGGCTCAAATGGATTGAACTTTGACCTCCTGTGTGTCTCCAGGCAGTCCAGAGTTGGTTGATACAGTTATCAGATAACAGAAAGCCTGAATAATTGATTAGTGACCAGGTCTATATTTAGAGGAGAGGATATGACATGAGCTGCAGTATTTGACTCTTGAGGAAAAGTGGTCTGCTGTCATCTGCTCCAAAAGTGTGGGCTTTTAAGGTCAGGGATACTAATTAAAGCGTGATCCCTGCAATTAACCCCCATTTAACCTCAAAGTTGTTTGATGTAAAAAAGATAATGTTGTTAATTCTAGTTTTTGAAAGTCTATCTGTGAAACAGGACCAGGGTTAAGAGTGTTACCAGCTAGCCTGGCTGGGTCAGGGAATGACGAATGCGATACCCTGAGGAGAGTGAGATGAGCTGGCTGTGCAGTGGTGAGCTAGAGCAGGTCTCGCTTTGCTGTCAGTGTGGATGCATGCAGTTGCAGCAGCTTTGGTGACCTTGGCTGCATTGATCTGCAGCAACATGAATGCTGCAGTGGAGGGGGTGCTGCGGTGATGCAGCAGTTTAGAGTGTCAAAGGTTATATTTTGAATCCAGTTATATGTGTGTCCATTATATTTGTGTGATAATCATGTGTCAAGTCATAGTCACAGTATTGAACATTTTTCACATTATACCCACAAACTTTGAATTTTATTGGGATTGTATGTGATAAACCAACAGAAGTGAAAAGAAAATGATGCATAGTTTTCAAAATCATTTATAAATAAAAATCTGAAAAGTGCGGCATGCATTTGTATTCAGCCCACCTGAGTCAATACTTTATAGGATTATGTCTTGCTGCAATTACAGCAGCAAGTCTTTTTTTTAGTATGTCTCTACCAGCAATAATTGTGGAAAAGTTCATAAAGGGGTATGAATACGTTTTTGAGTCACTAGTATATTAGCTGTGACTTCTTAGATGTTCTTGATTGCAGTAGTCTCCAGATTCCAGTCTCTAATTCGCAGATATGCATTGTCAGAGACATAAAAGACAAATACAATATGAACTATTAATTCTTTAATAATAATCCTTTAATAAGGAAACCAAACAAACCCAAACCTTTGTTTTTTTTGTTAAAACACCTATTTGTTTTTAACAATGTGTGCAGTGATAAATCCTTCATTATATATCACATTCCAGTTTGTAGAAATATTATTGATCTTTTTGTTGTTTCACCATAGACCTACAGTAAGTATTGTCCTAGTCTTAACTTAGAAATTCTATTATTATTATATTATTAATTATTTCACATCATACTGAAACTGTTTTCATATATTGAGCTTAAAACACTGTACCTTCACACTCATTTGTTTCTCTCCACAGTTATACACCCTAATATCCTTGTTCAGTCCTTATTGATCCCACAGAAACCCATTTATTTCACTAGTCCTCAAACTTTCAAGACAGAGGTGAATGATGGGTTATAAAGATTTGGAAGTTGGCCTAAAGACAGTTGCTCCACTCTATGTGAAGTCTGTGTGAAGCTGTGAAGTCACATACATTTCTGTATCCAAGAGAGAATGGAAAGATAAATTTACTCAGAGTTGTGTTTGCATAATGTGTAGTTCTAAACTGCCCTATGGTCTAATTGCTTCTCATCAACTGTGAGGAGATCTTGAATTAAAATCCCAGCAGGGGCTCAGCAAACCATTGACAAAAGCTTCCCAGTCTGGGAAGTTCCTACCTGTAGAACCTGCCATCTTACACAATATTCAATCATCTTTAGCTGCAAATGCTAAAATATTTGAGTAAACTAAGTTGAGTTAACTGCATAAAAATGCATTGTGATCAGTTACTTTTTACTATCAGGTGTTGTGAATACTTATCTAACATCAGCAAAGCAGTCTGCTCCTGGCTGTCAGCTTAAAACATGATGTTACAGCTGATTTTTACTCATTTGCTTTAACCAAGTACAAGTGTCTACCATTGTAGCAATGCAGGGTTTATGCAGAATTTGTGGAAATGTCAAAATGTTATCAGTTGTAGAGAAATGTGATCTCTTCAACGATGCGATTAAAGTTTGAGTGCTGTGTGTTTGTGGAGGGTTGTATGTGCTCCAGTGTTCAGACTGCTGTGCTGGTGCAGTGGAATTTTACTGAGGCTGTCTGGCTGCCTCTCGGGAGAGTGTCTGTTCTCACTGCCTACACTTTCCCAAAGCTGGCAGCATGATCAATCACTAGACACTCTCCCTCTGACCCACCTTCCCCCCTATTTATTCACTCTTCTTTGACTTGTTTGTCAAACAGTATACATTACTGTTCAAACATTTTGATGCAATAACTTGCTTCAAATATTTTTGAAAAATTGTGAAATTTGCATTTACCCCCAGTACCTTGATGCAGCTTTACAAATTGTTATGGTCCTATCAACTTGAGATGATCTTCCAATAGTCTTGAAGAAGTTCCACTTGGCTTGTTAGTTATTCAATATGTATATTATTACTGTAAAAAAAAATTCCAAGCCATTTTGGAGCACTTTGTTTTGTCTGTTCATCATGCATTTTTTACAGAATAATGAAAACTTCTAGATTATAATTAGGTAAAAAAGTCAAAACAGCAAAAATAGAGCTACAAGGCTTTTGTGTGACAGTGCTGATGTGTAATATGCTATAATATGTATAGCTTTCAAAGACTATCAGTATTATGATTTGTTTTTGTCTTTAAAATGTGCATTTAAGCCTAGTTTTTACATTAAATTAAAAAAAAAACAACTTTGTAAATCATCTTTGGTAAGTTTATGATTATGTTCTTCTGGCAATTATCAAAAAAGTGCAGTATATTCCAAATACTGCCATGGTGTGAACTTGATGACATTTAGGTTCATGTTATAAAACTTGTTTCCTGAATAGGAATTACACTATAATTATAATATACACTATATTACCTGATAGAAGTGAACTAGTGATATGACAATGATGGTAATTAATGTAGACTGTTCCATTTTTGAGCTTTAAATCCCTACAAATATATGTATATTTATGTGAAATACCAACTGAAATACCAACAATTACGGGATATCAGTTAATAGATTAGAAAGTGGAATTTCCTCTGGCCAGTGTGCTCATGGCAAGGCAGCATGAATTATGAGAGAGGCATTACAGTGTTTGCCAATTTGTGTGAGCATTTAACATTCCTTGATCCACAGTGTCACTTTTAAAAAAGATCAGTGAATTATATCTGCTCAGTGATTGCACAATAATTTGTTGGCAGTTGTCATTTATCTATTGGCATTTGTACATTTTCCACTCACCTCTTTTAGTATTTTGTTTACTTATTATTTTTTTATTATTATTATTAATATAGTTCATTATGATAATCAAGTTGCTTGATCAGTCTTCCAAATAATATCTATATTAAATTTTAATTATTAACCATAAATTATCCAATCAATCACCAATATACAACATAGCTGTCCATAAACACTCTCTCTCCGTCCCTCCCCTCACTCGCCCACCACCCTAAGCTGTCAGAACAGCTTGAGCAGAATGTGATTGGATTCCCCCTCTGCCATTCACAAGCACAGATGTGCGCACGCACACTCTCTCTCACAATCACACAGCAACAGCCAAAAAACCTGCTATAGATCCTTGGCTTCCTATTGTATGCCAATGAGGTTGGAATTGGTCACTCTAGTAGGTTCGGATGGATGGTCTGAGGTACATCTGATTATTCAGAGAGGAGGAAGAGGAGAAGGAGAAGTAGAAGAATCAGAGACGTGTTAGGTGGAGAGTCGTAGTGATTGGTGTTGGGAGGGAGACCCCATGTGCCTTGATCTACAGGCAGCTCCTACCCTGATCTAATGGAGGAGAGCTGGTAAGCTTCTATTGTCACTTAGGTGCTGCTCTGTTATCTTCTTTGTCCTCTGTGCTGTTGGTTTTTGCAGCAGCATCTGAGACCAGAGAGAGAGAGAGCGTTTTGAATGGGAGGTGGAGCGAGCACTTTGTTTGGGTGTGCTGGTGAGCTGTGTTTTGTCTGTGATGAAGTGAAAGCTGCAGTTGTGGGGCGCGTGACTCGCACATTGCACATGCTCCTCTGCAGCATTTTATCCTTTTGCTTTTATCCTTTTCTGTGTATGAAAAACTGATTTTTTTGGCAGGACTGATTTATTATGCCTTTAAATATGAACATGCTAGTGATGAATCCACACTTTGTCTCATGCTAAAGGAAAGTAGTATTTGAAACCACTGTTTTGTTGAGACAGTTTTAAATGTTTTTGGTTTTTTTATACAAACACTAAACAACTTCATATGTTTCAAATGAGAAAAATAAATGTAGTGACTGGAAATATTGTTGCATGTTTTCCACCCATGCTTTGATCCTAAGATTCATTTTGCAGTCGGATCTAATGATTTCACTGATCTTTATCTTGTGCATCACTGTGCAACACAAGTTAATACAGTGTTTTCTGTATTTGTGTTTTCTTTATGTAGTCCTCATTTGAATTCCCCTCAGGGTGGAAGCAGCTGAAGGATGAACACTTGCTGTGAACTAAGCTAGATAATAGATGGGATGTTTTTGTAGCCACGCTTGCATGCTTTTGTCTGCCATACCAGTGATGCTTGTGTAGTTACTGAACAAAAGCTCCCCCCGGGCCACTGGAGTGGATTAAGCAAGCATGAGTTTGCAAAGGCACTACACTTCAACACGCGCCAGAGGCTCTTCTGTACTGATATTTTAGCTACTTATGAATCCCACTGCTTTTCATTCTGTGTCTCCGAAAGGGTCACAGCTCATTTTGTTCTTTGTTTTTTCTCATCTGCTCTTTTGTCTCTTTGAAAATGTGTTACCCTACTGGCTTTGACTGACCCAAATACTAGCATTGCCCCTCCCCCCTCCAGCCCCCTCTACTACAGCCCACATGTCATTTAAAAAAAGCCCCGCCTCCTCTGTGGTCTTAAATCACAAACCAAACCATTGTCTGTTGTCAGTCCTGGAAAATTCAATTATGTCTTCTGATCTAAACATGCACTTTCATTTTCATTAATTTAAAACAGCCAACTGGGTTTTCTTTTAAGGGTCTTTATATATTAGTGTGGAAGGGACTCTTTATGGAATTAGTCTTGAGATATTATCATATGCTTTTAGTAATTAAGATACCAGAAAAAGTGATGCCATAGAATAACTTGGCATTTTGGTTCATTAGAGCTCTCTCCAGGGGGTGGTGCTGTATAAAAGTCCAGTTTTGGAGAACCAGAAAATTTGAAGTATAATTTCATATTATTAAGTTGAATGTGATATTAAAATCTGAAAATTGTTTTAGTGTTCCTTTTTAAATCCACAAAACATCATTTTGTTTTAGCATTTTGTTTTTCTTTTGCCATTTAGCATTTTTTTGCCATTCTTTTGCACCGCGTTTTCTGCACACAGCATTTTTGCACTTTGCATCTTCTTTGTCGTGCTTATCTCTATATTACACACAAATTGTGCTATGTTTTGTTGTTTTTTTTAATCTATGTATTTATTTCTATTTTATGTTGTTCTTTGTGATGCAGCCTTTTCCACAGATATTGACCCTACACTCAAACCCATTGAATCAGTAGTGGACTCAGTGTATGAATTCTGTATTGAATCACTAGAGTGTGTATGTTGTGATCATGCACATTCACAATCTATCCTTTGCACTGTTCACTTGCATTGCTTCTGGTCTTGCTCTCATGTCAGATAATCTTAGCCATACTTACAGTGACTAAAAAACTAGAGCTGCACCAACAGGTGCATCGATCCACCCTGTTATATAAAGTGGCCTGGAAGAGAAATCAATGGAATTGATTATGGGATAGAATTATGGGATTATACAGCAGAGCAAAGTATGCATGTTATGACACCATAAAGTTGCAGTGGTATATCGGTTTTAGGTAAAACTTGGTAACATGGTTCTTAATATTGTCAGAGTGTAAAAAAAATGAGAGAGAGACATGTTAAAGTCTTCAGCTTGCACCTTTTGAGGTAGCCTATTGTGGATTTTGAGTTGGGTTTAAGATCCATTTATAGAAGCTTCAACTTCAGCTTTTTTACAGATGGAGTTATGTTTGCTTTCAGAATTTGCTGGAATTTTGTTAAATCCATTTTTTCTCTGTACCTGTGAAGTGTTCTCTCTGCCATTGGCTGCAAAACAACCCCAAAGCACAATTGATCCACCCACATTCTTAATGGTTGTGCACTTAATGGAGTGCCCTTTATTCTCCAAGCATGTCTCATTGTGGGCAAAGAGTTTTATTTTAATCTCATTGGTTCACAGGACTTGTTTTCAAAAGGCGTCAGGCTTGTTTAGATGTACATTTACACATTTTTGACACTGAATTTTATAATGAGGGCAGAGTGGTTTTCTTCTGATGACTCTTCCTTAAAGTTCATATTTGTGCAGGTGTTGCTGAACAGTAGAACAATGTAACACAACTCTTATAGTTTTATAATCTTCTCCTGCTTTGTGGGCCTCAACCATTTTCATTTTATGAGTGATGGGCAACTGTTAAGAAGAACCAATGGCTGCTGTTTTTTAGGACAAGGTTAGAGGAGTCTGGTTATTTATAAAACTTTGAAATTTGAATCATCTTTCCTAATGATGACTGTGAATATGTCATAACCCTAACAGGTTCATTAAGGCCTGAGACCTCGTTCAAAGTTAACTGACTGTTCAGTTTTATGCTAAAATTTTACAAAACCAAAATAATACCCTGGCATTGCTTAAAATGTTTAAAGGTGAGTTTCATCTTTAACATAATGTCTTTTGGAGATCATTTCATCTTCAACTTGCATAACTGTTCACAGTTACAGTCATTTTAATCAGGGGTTTAGCTTTCGCATACCCTAGTGCCCTGTAAGTCCTAGTGTTTGTGGACACCTCTTTTAATTAATGCATTCTAATTAACTAATAGAATATGACTCTCTGGATCAGATTATCATGAACCTATTGGCTCCATGATAAATGAGCAAGGGTTCCAGTACATTTCTCCATATTGTGTAGTTATGATTACACATAAAGTAGAGACAAAAGTGGACTGGACATTTTCTGTTAGTAGAATGTAATGTGAACATTCTGAATCTTATGATTTTGGTTCTTAGAATGATCTTAATCAGCGTTTATCCGTTATAAACAGAAAAAAAACTTTATTACAAAACAATTTAAGGACCTGTTTTTGTGGAATCTCACATATGGATATTATCTTTTGTGCAGTGCATGGTGAAGTCCATTCTGCTGCAGTCATCTCCAGTCTTGAATCTGTTCTGCCAACCCTCACAGCATGTCTGGTGCCTACGATGAGACTGCAGGTCCTGATGAGACCACAGACAGCTTCTGGGAGGTCGGTTGCTCATTCACACCTTAAAGATATTGTTTCTTTATTTAAGGTATTAAATTAGGTATTAAAATATTACTTCCCTCAAACATCAATCAGAAAAGAGCTTTTACACTTAAAATTAAACTGACTTGAATTTAAATTCCTTGTGTTTGTTGTCTTTTCATTCAATAAATCTTGAAAAAGCAACACAGCACTCAAACCCTCAAACTGTCACATAACAGTCCTGATGTATTTATGCCCCCAACGTTTACATAAACCCTACAAATCTACAAGAGAAAGCACTAGTGAAAGCTGGTGAAATAGCAGATAATATTCTGCCATTAACACTGGTGAGCAGCGCATCACCTCCAGAAACTGTTACAGGAACCAGGCCTCATGACTGCAGTTTATCCTCTGTCCATAGAATGGGAGCTCAAACTCAGTATGTGATGAAGTTAAAGCCTAGGTGAGCAAATGAGGATCTGTGCTGGTTAAAATGTAACGTTAGCTGACACCAGTTTTACATTTGGACGAGCCAAAAGTTAACTAGCGACCATATCCTCAGCTTTCTAAAAGCACTTTTCACTAAGAGGACAGCAGCACCTAAGTAAAGTTATAAATACTGAGTTTTTGTGAACCATCACCAGTGCCTTAAACCAACCAATCCAAGATGAGCTTACTTTTTTTCCACAGGATATCATAAAAAGGAAAATCAGCATAAAATACTAAATAAATGCAATCTTTTGCACTATTAAATAGACTTATATAGGTGCGCTGTCACTGTATAATCTGTTAGATACAGGAAAGGTACATTGCGTAGCTGAAACAGAAGAAGCACTCATCTTGAAGATCTTTTTAATCTATTGCTTAATACTTCATATACAGTTTACATTAAATGTTTATGAGTATCTTGTTGTGTTCCATTAGATTTAATAGCTTTCATATTTTACCTTTTTCCTGTTTCTGTCTTTCAGGTAGGGAACTACAAGCGTACAGTGAAGCGTATCGACGATGGTCACCGGCTCTGCAATGATCTGATGAACTGTATTCACGAGCGTGCCAAAATAGAGAAGGCCTATGCACAGCAGCTAACAGACTGGTCCAAGAGATGGAGACAGCTGGTGGAAAAAGGTGATGAATCCAAGCAAAGGCCAACAGGAATATTTAATATCACAGTAGGGCACTTTGAGTAGGCCTGTAAAAGGACCTAAAACTTGGACCTGTAAAGGACCTGTAAAGTTTCTCTTCACTGTAAGCTATATAAAGTGTTCAGAGTCAGTAAAGTCAGAGTTATGTGGTGTAGTCAGTGTGTGTGAAAGCTTATTGAAGTATGAATTAAATTTGAAATTAAATGTTTACCTTTGTTATTGTGAAAAGTATCAACTTTCCTCAATCTGTCTCTAAACCTTTGCTCATTTCCATATATTTTGATGAACTAATTAGAAATTCTACTTAAAATGCATCCAAGAAGCACATTCACTTTAAAAATATAGAGTTAGACCAAAGTTTAATGATACAGTAACTAATTACAGGGCATTTTTTTATTGACTCATCATAATTTTGTCAATTATTCCTAACTCACACCTTGTACTTCTGCACCCCGGGGTTGGTCAAGAATACCTGTTGAATTGATCCTGAGAAACATTAGTAAAGTAGCTAAAAATAATTATATATTGAGCATGTTTACAACTTGCATTAACATGTGGGATTTCACTGGTGCACATAAAAAGCCAAGTGTAAACACCCCCAATATGCATTGTGAACAGATTACAATGGAATCACTTAAATCACATTTGTAGGTGGTCAGAGACAGATCTCACCCACATTCAACACAAGTGTAAACCAAATGCAATTTTTGTGATTAGATAACATCAGACAAGCATAAAAATATATTTTAAATATTTTAATGCAAGTAATAATTACTGTGGATCTCGGTTTCCCACGCTCCCATTCACTTTTTCTCATGTGTTTGTGTGTGTACAGTTGTGCTTATTTACCAGTAGATGACAGAGTTTGTTTCCTGGTGGTTTAAGTAGGCTGTCACATTTTTTGGTAGACCTGTTACTAGAATGCAACCATCTGTTGTTCCTGAACCACCACCATTATGCTAAACTGTTCACAGGACAATTTCTAAGGCAACCCATTGTTTATAGGAATTAAAAGAGAAACAATGTAATTTTGGTTTATGAGTAAATTGGTAACGCATCTGGTCATGCTGGGGTAACATTTATGTGACAAGTGTAAACAGAAAAAGTATGTCCAGATACCACCTAAATACAAAATGCATGTTAATTCTAGGTGTAAACAGGCTTGTTGTTTCAGATGTTTAGTCAGTGTTTCACTATATTCCCATCTGTAGGTAAGGCACATAAAGACAAGGCAATCAGACCTGCTCTAGAGCTGTGAAATTACAGTACAAACACAGTTCTGATGTCACTGTCTAACTGCCTACTTGAAACAACACATCATAAGTTAAAATCCCATCATCACCACAACTCAGTTCAGTTTCTGTTGTTTTTGAGGCTCAAATCAAGATATACTACTGACCAAACTGAAATGCAGAAGTTAAAAAATGGGAGTAATGAACTTGTAATGTAATAAGACTTGACTTAATGACAGTTAAGTTGTCTCAAAGTATTTGATTACACAACATTTTAAATATTTTAAGTTGGCCTGATTAAATTCTGTATCTTCTCTCTCTTTCAGGACCTCAGTATGGGACGGTGGAGCGGGCATGGCTCGCAGTAATGACAGAGACAGAGAAGGTGAGTGAGCTCCACCAGGATGTGAAGAACAATTTGCTGAATGAGGATTTGGAGAAGGTGAAGAACTGGCAGAAAGATGCCTACCACAAACAGATGATGGGAGGCTTCAAGGAGACCAAAGAGGCAGAGGAAGGCTTCAGAAAGGCTCAGAAACCATGGGCCAAGAAGCTCAAGGAGGTAACAGAAAGTCAACTGGTGCTGATATTCTTAGTTTGTTTCATGCAGTCGTTTTATATTTGCAGTTTATGGCTAATTTTTCAGATGTGCTATAACAAATGTTTTCACATTAATTTGTAGAATATTATATATAATTTGCATAAGTTTCTTATATCCTTAATTTCTAATGTGTTTTTTTTTATATATTTGTAATATTTTCTGCTAAGAAACAAGGTTTTTCTTTGAAAATATTTTTTCTTTTATTTTGCATGGGTGTTTGTCATCCTGTTGTGTTGTGTTCTGGCACTTTTGTACTATTGTTAATTGTCCTTGAGCCTAAATATGGCCATGTTTGCACAATTACCTTATCCAAATCAATACTTTATTGAATCTGACACAGCTGCTGCACAGTTACTGCTGGCAGCCAGGGTGCTAATTGCCTTATTTCAATAATGCCAATGTCTGCTGTTTTCCCATCAAATAGGTGTTCCCTGCTCTGACCCCACAGGAATGCAGTGCTTTAGAATTTCCTGGTGTACTGTTAAAATAGAAGAAAATTGAATTCACAAAGTTGAATAAGTTACCAGTTAACTTATATTTCTAATAATTTACCTCTACTTTTGAACTCATTTTCCTGATAGTTGGAAACAGCAAAGAAAGCTTACCACATGGCCTGCAAGGAGGAAAAGCTGGCCTCCACCCGAGAAGCCAACAGCAAGGGAGAGACCTCTGCCACTGCAGAACAGCAGAAGAAGCTTCAGGAGAAGGTTGATAAGTGCAAAAATGATGTTCAGAAGGTGAGTTTAGGACAATAGGCATGAGCAATGCAGCCCCATGTACATAAGCAAAGTGGGAAAAAACTTTCTCTTAGTGTCAGAGACCAGTTATAGGAAAGGGGGAAATACAAACTATAAGTATATATGGTGTCAATTTTAAGACATTTCATTGGGTGTTTATTGGGTTAACATTAAGTGCCACTCATTGTCCTTTAACAGAATTTGCTGGTTTGAGCCTTCTAGTCATAGTACATAAAGGACAAGCTTCAATGATGTAAAGCAATAGATTTTAAAGCAGTATCTTTAGCACACATCTTTGAGCAGGAGCAAAACTAACAAAACAATATTAATGTGGAGCTTAAGCTTCCAAGTTTGTCCATATCATGCTGTTCTAGTGTTATGTATATTCCACTCCAACTGTTGATTAAGAAAATGCTAAAAAGACTGCTTGGCACTTCATACTATACACAAGACAATTAGACACTGACAGTTCACTGTGTTGTAAAGTGTGTCCTCCAAGCATTTAACTCACCATTTATCAAGATGACAGATCTACATCTGCTGAGAGCACCATGACATCACTGTTCTGCCCCTGGCCCACTCAACGTGAAAGACCACTGTTCGGCTCAATAACGAGCCCTTGGATGCACTATTGGGTCAATTCATTAGCCTTTAACATCAGTCTCCTTACATCAATCATAACCACTTAACCCCGGCCTGAGTTATATCAGGCCTGAAATTGTTCTTCTCAACTGACCTGTGGGCTCACAGTGTGTATGAGTAATGAATTAAATCAGAGAAAAAAAGTAATTATTCATTATTCATGTCTGAGATAATTATCATCACAAAGGCCTCTGTACTAAGAGTAGTAGGGTCTAGATTTTTACAGAGCCTGCTAGTGCAAAGAAGCATGTAGGATGATCTTAGTCCTAATTTATGTAATAATTTTCTATAATAACATTATAATTACATATTTACAATTAATGTAATAATAATATCATAACAACTGGTAATTCATTTACTGTTACAGATGATTAAAGTAGTGCAAAATAAGGTCAGTTTATCTTATTACTCAGGCATAACCTCAGGTATGATCCCATAATCATGGGATTTTACAGCTACAGAGAAGCATATGTACAGTATAATGACATAAGCTGTTCCTCTATTAGCTGTAATCCATCTGTAACAGTGAATACAGCACTAGAAGTTACATGTTATTACATTGATTATTATTGTGCCACTACACAGTTATTGGAGACATTTATAATAATTTTTGAACAATATTAAATGATTTGATCTTCATTTGACCAGTATTGAGAGATGGGTGTAACAAAAAAAACCTCCATGGCAGAGTGAGAAAGAAACCAGTTATAGAAAACATAGGAAACAAATTGAGATGATTTCAGCCAAGAGGTAAATACCAACTATAAGCATATATGATGTACTAAGATTTTCTTTACATTGCTTATGTTTTACAAATGATATGAATAAATGTAATACCACATCAACTGCAGTGGATTAGAACATGGTTTGAGAGGATTTTGGAAGAACCTGTCTTATTTAAACCTCAGCTAATTAGTTTGGTTTGCTCTTGATTGTTGAAGTGAGTGGTATCATCATGACAAGACCCAGCGATCAGAAATAAGGTTGTGGATGCAACTTTCAATGTAGCCAGGTCAGGTTGTCCTAACAAGTTCAGCCCAAGAGCAGACCACAAGATGACTTAAAGGACATACTCTTAATTACAGTTGATATCAAAGTACAGTATATCACACTGTACACTGAGTCTGAGTAACTGTATTTCATTCTATCATGTCAATTGGTGGGAATGACAAATGCCTGAAAGCATAGCATCTACCATCAGAAAGATACCAAAAAGGTTTGGCATCATGGGTCATGGGAGGTATGCAAAGACGAAAACGCACATTTATTGTCCTCTGGAAAACCTTAGACAGTTATTAATATCTAACATATTGTATGTATTTATTTATATTACCTCCACCTCATAATATTGTTCCATTTAAGAATTAAAATGTTAATGTTTAAACATAAAAAACATGGA
Organism: Acestrorhynchus altus; assembly: GCA_034509495.1. NCBI lineage: Eukaryota > Metazoa > Chordata > Actinopteri > Characiformes > Acestrorhynchidae > Acestrorhynchus > Acestrorhynchus altus. Next base: position 29,208,425 of record CM067504.1, on the reverse strand, counting down.
AATGTAGTGTGTATAGAGAGTACTTATAGGCATATCATGTTCTGGTTGGCAGGCCAAAGAGAAGTATGAGAAGGCTTTGGATGAGCTAGGAAAGTGTACACCCCAGTATATGGAGAATATGGATATGGTATTTGAGCAGTGCCAGCAGTTTGAGGAGAAGAGACTGAGCTTCCTCCGGGAGGTGCTGCTGGATGTCAAGCGACACCTCAACCTCACAGAGAACCAAAGGTCAGCCAAGAGCTTTCCTTCTGTTTGCCATCCTGCTTTGAGTCTAATACTATTGTAACTAACAATGATTGAGAGATAATTGGGCCAAATTAGCAAACTGCATATGGTGCATCTATTAACAAATTGTAACAGGTTTCATTCAAATTCACTGCAATATCTTTGGTTTTATAGTGTAACTGCTGTGATTTGATTTTATTATGAATCCTCAAGGCACAATTCCATGAATGATGAAATGTTTTACTTGTAGAAACTGTCTTCTTAAACTTTGTTTTGCTCAAAATATAAGTACATTCTGAATGTTATTATGATCTATTAAAATCAACTATAAAGTTTGCAAAAACCTTGCTGTAGAATTGACCCCTTCAGATCGATGATGATTAGAAGGTGGTTAGAACCTGTCTCTCCTGTTTCTACAGCTATGCCACAGTGTACCGGGAGCTTGAACGAACCATTATATCTGCCAGTGCCCAAGAAGACCTTAAGTGGTTTAGCAACAACCACGGCCCTGGCATGCACATGAACTGGCCACAGTTTGAGGTACAGTAATTACTGTAGCCTAGAGGATCATTAATTCCTAATTTATATTGAGTTGTGGGATGCCACACTAGCCTCCAATAGGGTAATACTGCACGATTGTGCAAGCAGGCCAATACATGTACATTTGTACGAGTATGTCTACAAATTACTGACACAACCCAGACAAGTATAAATGACAAGATTCGAACAGAACATATTACAAAGCAATCTTTATAATTGTATTGTCTGAACCTACACCTCCACCTAAACTCTTACCCTAACCATAACCATATGTAAAAAGATACAAATCTTATTTCTTCAAGTATATGAAAGGTTGGGGTTGGTAAAAGCACCACCAGTAGACAGGCGCTCATTGTGAATTGCAAACAGGTCACAGAATGTGTAAGTATTTACATAATGAGGAACATGCAGAAACATATACACAGACATAATAGGAAGTCGCATTGGGGATTCTGGAGGCAACCTTTAAACATTTTTTTGGGTTTGCTTATTTTGTCACATGAACTGAAGAAATTTTCTCTGGTAGGTTGGGAGACCCCTGAACTTTAAAACAGTAACTGAAGCCCACAAAGGGGTCTGTTATCCAAGATGGTGTTTTGACCCTTTTTTTTTTTTTACACAAGTTCACTTTTCTGTATCCATAGTGGTTCTTCTTCTTTCGGCTGCTCCCTTTAGGGGTCGCTACAGTGGATCATCTGCCTCCATCTTGCCCTATCCCCTGCCTCCTCTACTGTAACACCTTATCCATAGTGGTTGACTTTTATTATTTAGAATGTTTGTGTATACTGTTTATTAATCTGGTTTATTTTTGTATGGACATTAACCATTATTGTTATTGCATGTGCTTCTTTTTAACATTGTAAATTATTTAATGGATGGATGCCTTGTCTTGAATAATTCTCTTTCAGGAATATAACCCTGACATGAGCCACTCCATTAACAAGAAAGAGAAGGTGAAAAAGAATAATGATGGAGTCACACTCACTCATGTCACATCTGCTGGAGATCAAGCAACACCACAGACTGGAGACCGGGGCAGGTAGAGATCTTTATTCATTACAAGGCTCTGCTGTGTACTTTTTAAAATTAACTACATCTTACATGCATCTTACATATTTTGCAAAATAGAAAAAGGATAGGTCCATCAGGTCCATAAATGAAAGTATTTTTTTGGTACTGTTATGTTAATTACTCATCACTGTTGTCCATGTCTAGAAAAGAAACACAAGAATTTTCATAGCTGACTTTTAATGAAGCACTACTGTTTTGTTTTTCTGATTTTCCAGCGTGAGTAGTTATGATAAAAACCAGAGGTATTCTGCAGAGTGGTCAGATGAAGAACAGCCAGCAGCCCAGCCAGCTGCTGAGACCAACGGAGGTAACAACCCTTTTGACGAGGACATGAGCAAAGGGGTACGGGTGAGGGCACTATATGACTATGAAGGACAAGAGCAAGATGAACTCAGTTTCAGAGCAGGTGAGAAGCTTCAAACTAAACTGTGAAGTATAATTTTTACTGACTCATCAGTAGAATTCAAGGTTACTTGAGTTTGAGGCAGGTGTGGTATGATTTGTACAATGTTAATCGTCTAGCAATGGGCTTCCATTATACAGCATTTTGCACATGACAGCAATTCCATGTCACAATGAGGGTTATTTAACCCTATTCTATTTAACTTTGTCAGAGTGGGCTTCGTAATTAGGGGTCGGTGATGGGGAAGGCTGGAAATAATAGCCCAACCATACATTTATGTCTGTATTGAAGCTACACTAGTCAGCTGCAAAACACATTATTTTGTACCTATTCAAAAACAAAGCATAATTTTAGGAACTGCCAGTTTAGATATAAAAAAACTGATTGGTAATGAAGTTCACATATTTTACAAATGGCTAGTTTGTGATGGATGTCAGCATTGCATTGCATAGATTGATGATTTTCTCTAGCTAAGATTTACACCTCATGTGGAACCTCAAACATATTTTAATCCCTAATCTTGTCAGTCATGTTGTTCGTTACTGCAGTGCTCCAAACATGTTTTGTTGGTGTCTCAAGGGTGCTGTGTTAAATGCTCATTTCCAGTACCACAGATTGTTTTCAGGCATGTACTGAATGAGCAATCTGAGAGAACTCCAGTTAAAGAGTATTCATGCACTGAGATTACCTATTACCAAGATAGAATCCAGCTTTGTGGACCTTAAGTTTCTAGATTTCTCTGGCAATTTTGTACAGTAAAAATTCCATTAGTAAAATCAGGTACCAGTCTTTGCAGCAGAGGGGATATATTAAAGTACAAATGTTGTCAAGTTTAAGACTCAAGACCAGGCTTGAATACTGCAACACTAGTTTACATTAGCCTTATATTTCAGGTAGAAGTAGACTATCTCACCTGATTATCACCAGACTATCTCACCTTCTCACAGTTGGTGTAAATGAGAAAGTTGTGTAAATTTGTGCTGACCCAAGATCATTATAGTATTTCCTGTGCAATGATTAAGCATGAGACCTCAGAGGGTGAAATCTAATGAAACCTGACTGAAGTATTGCCTCTTCTCTTACAGGTGATGAACTGACCAAACTAGAGGATGAAGATGAACAAGGCTGGTGTAAAGGACGGCTGGACAGCGGTCAGCTTGGCTTATACCCAGCCAATTACGTTGAGCCCATTTAGTTGCCTTGCCTGGAGGATGGCCTTCCTTCTTAAGGGGCCTGACAGACTGCACTATCCACTGCACATAACCAGCGACTCCACCTTGAACAGCAAACTGGCTGAGAACTGTCAACCATGAACGTTCCTCCTTTATCTTCTATAGTTTTCAAAGAAAAGAACATCATTATCACAAAACAAACCACAGAGTATACCCTCAGTATACTGTATCTACTGTTTCCGTCCACAAAGTTTGGGTGATCTTAAATGAAGCATTTAAAGCAGTACATATCTAACATATCAGTGTGAGAGGGGCAGTTTTGTGTCCCTTTCTATTCGTAAGAAAGTTATGTGCAGCTGGCATATGTGTGCAAGTATGTTCTGTAAAAAGTGTTGATTATAATATACTCCATGAAGCCTAGCATAGCAAGAATGAGCTATGCACTGTGTATATTTAATGACTTTTGCGTGTGGCAGTGACAGTCGTAAGACTGTACCTGTTATGGCCCTGCTTAAGACGTGCATTTACATTCTTTTCTTAACTTTTATTTATTGATTAAAGGACATCCCTTAGTCATCAGGGGTGTATATGACCATGAGATGATGTTTTTATGTCCCTGTATACACAGTCACGTATGTTTCGGCATGTGCTACAGTGTTTACACTCCAACCGGAATGCTGCCTGCTCTGGTTTTGACCCGCCTTACCGCAACTGGACTGTGATTCTCTGGCACTGGCATTTAGACAGACTGGCTTGTATTCTTCAGGTGCTGCCATGATGTGCTTTTGCCTCGTATAGAACTAAGCAAGTCCAGACTTCCCTTTGATCCATCAACATTAGGTCCTACTTTATATTAAATGTCTCTGATAACTGTGAGTACATCACCTGTAGTTACAGTTTTATTAAATGGACTGTTGACCAAACTGATCTCTGATAACTGTGTGATCACATAATAACAATCCAATGTAACTATGTAATTCCTGGTGGTGTGTCAACTGTTACAGTTGTCGACAGTTGAACAGGTAATATAAACACAATTATGCTCATCATTTTACACATGCATAACCACATAAGAATTTATTGTTACAGATATTAAGAAATGTGTGTACTCACCAGTATGTACATTGTTATTACATGGATTGTTCATGTGTAATTCCACAGTTGTTAGAGATAGTATAAAAAGGGACCACACTATACTGTGTATGTTCAGTTATTTTTCGATAACGATCTAATGATCTGTATTGTCTCTAATAAAGGTATACATAAATGTAAATGCACAGTAACAATCCCTGCAATAACAGCATATAATGATAATGACTAGTATTTAATTCACTGTTACAGAAATTGTACAGTAGTAGTTTGTGTAAATACATTGTGTATTCCAGTTTTGGATGTAATTTCATCTCAATACCTATAGTGTCACATACTATTTTGGGGTAACGCCTGTACCAAACTGCACCAGCCCTGACAGGTTGTAAAAATGCAGTTTTCATCAGCATTACTCCATCAGTAATATTTAGAAAATCATTAGTGGTTACATTGTTATTATATGGATTGTTAGTGTGTAATTACATAGTTATTAGCGATACCTAATATAAAGTGGGACCACCAAAGCCTGTGTTTGTTTACTATATTGTTTTTGAAACATTTCTTGGAACTGTCTTCAAAGTGTCACATTGACATCTGCTTTTGACTATGAAAATATCCTTATAATCTGTAATAAATGTCTCTAATAACTGTTATTACACATTAAGAATTCCTGCAATAACAGCATAATGAATAGTGATGTATTCATCTTCATCAACAGATTACAGTAGTACATCTTACAGTGTAAAAGTGTATCAACTTCAGTTTTATTACATACATTGTACTTCTAAAATGATCTGTAACAGTGAATATATGACCAGTAATTGCATTGGTATTACTTAGATTGTTATTGTGTAATTACATAGTTATTAGAGACAATATAGCCTTGTCCGAGTTGTTCTTTTTTGTTGTTGTTTTTTTTTTTTGGCAGATTTTCATCTTAGACGTGTCATGGAAAAAGTGTCACACTGACATCCCATTTTGACAAAAGACGATACTAATCGGTTTATATTCATTTCAATCAGCTGTTAATCATAATGTATTATGGATATATTACAGTGTTCAAATGAACTACAATCCCCTGAGCTATGTTTTGTCCCCCAGACTTGAACACAACGAAACATGTCCTCCTTGATTAGTCTGTTGTCTATACATAATAGCTTTGACTTTGTCCTTATGAGTGCTGGACCATGAAATCCCCATAAAGCATCATAAGGACATTACATGAATACTCCACTAAAACAACGACAATACAATTACCAATGAATGAAGCTAACAGAAGCCTAGTGTCCTTGACATGTTAACCCACTCCTACAAGCTTTTATTTATTGTCAGCAATGAATATTGGGGTGAATTATTCCATTACAAATGCTCTAAACACACTTTTTCATGTATACGATTGGAGACAGCAGGATGACATCTGTATCATGTGATGTAATCTACTCTTAATGCTGGTGTAGTAGTGACTGTTCAATGATATTTCAAAATAAAACACATTGACCTGACTTCAGTGCCCTGCACTGCATCCACCTCGCACCTTGAGAGAAGAAATTCACAGCCCCTGAAACGAGCACTAGAGGGCAGTGAGCAGAGGCCTTTCATTTTTTGACAGAGCACACACGACCATGCCACTATCATGGGAGTATCACTGCTCTGCTGACAATGGAATCTGGTCAATGTTTGGTCCTATGGTGGTAGTTTTCTACTGAAGATCAAAGATCAAACATGTACATCATGGGGATCTCACTTCAACAATCAATAGCAAACCAAATTAAATGATTTAAATAAGGCAGATTCCTGCAAAATCAAATAAAAATGTATTAAGAGCTTTTTACAACTAATGTCACAGAGCCACGTTACAAATTTCAAATAGTAAGAAGCAGGGGAGCTCAAGGTTCACATTTCATCAGAGCAGCAGCAGTGTTTAAACAATGGAGGAAGAAAACTAGAAGATACATGTTTTATATTGGGCAGCTGTGACATGTATAACTTCAAACATTAAAAATATAAAGCAAAGCATTTAACAATAGTAAAACATTTTATAATATCTTCTCCAACCTGTGAAACATGTTTTAATTGAAGTCATTCTGGATAATAATGCCATAAATTTAATTAAAAAAAAAAAAATCATTTAATATAATTATTATAAAAAGCTCTGTAGGCCCTCATTCATTGAAGACTAGTTTTCCTTAACTAGAATTTCTCTTGTCTGATAAATACCAGAGAGAATTTGACAATGAGCAAGGTAAATGATAAAGTACAATTAAATAATGAAAATACGTATTCTAAGAATTTGTAAAGTAAACTGTACCACATGTACTATGAATATACTCTACAATATTGTATAGTAAATGGGATTTAAGGATTTAAGCAGCCATTCACATCCCATGTGGTGCAAAACATGATCTCAAGGTCTCATTTACACCCAAAAAGCAAAGTATTTAAAAATAGAAATAAACAGTATAAACAAAGTAAAGGAGAATGTTGTTAAGGAAATATAATAACAAATAAAATGCAATAACAATAAATAATAGTAACTAGAGAGTACAGTTCCTGCAGAAACTGTGTGTGGGATTACACCTCAGCACCAGGGTAATGAGGGGTACCCAAATATTGACAAACTTCTGGGGTGCAAAAACGTTTGTTCATTAGCTGTGTCCACAAACTTTTGGATAGGATAGGATAGAATAGAACTTTATTGATCCCTTGGGAGGGTTCCCTTAGGGAAAATGTTGGGTGCCAATATTTTTGCTCATTAGCTGTGTCCACTTTTGACCAGAACGTGGGGTACTCAAACTTTTGACCAGAACGTGGGGTACTCAAACTTTTGACCAAATGGATGGTCTTAAAGCTCCTCCAAGCTCAGACAGTAAACTGTCATATACAGTCTATTCATTACTCAAGAGCTGGAGGAGCAGAGGGGAGACAGAAGCAGTGCTCGTGCACAGATTAGGCCTGTGGTGTGTGTTTTGTCAACATTCCATTATATGGGAATGTTTTTGCCATAATTGTACGAAAACTGTAAGCCGGATGGGTACAATCAGAGTATAGCATGAAACTTGTAATATTAACTCTATTAAAGTAGATTTTTTCAGACTTTTTTTGGACAAAAGTTTTTGGACACTTTTCAATGCATTATTGTGGGAGAGTTTTGGCCACTTTTATTTTAGTTTGCACATATTTTAACAAAAAACTATAACACTTACTGAAAAGCTGTATACAAGCAATCCATTCAGATTATTATTATTATTATTATTATTATTATTATTAATAATAATAATAATAATAATAATAATAGCAATTATAATAGTGACAACTAGTGACAGGCCTGTTTAGTAAACTGTTTTAGACATCATTTGCAACCACACAGCTTTATGAATGCATCCATGTGCCGTTTCCATGATAGCTAGCATTTTTAAATCAGGTACTACATTCCCTACCTTAAGAGACTTTTTTCTCTTTACACATGTTGCTATTTCACAAAACAACATTTATTTTGGATGCACCTGTTAAAAAAGCAATTAACTCTCATTTCTTATTTGTGCACTGGATCCAGCAGGCTGTCTTGTTGGAGCAGAACTAAGCAAATGTGGCTGTTGATTTGCTCAGTCTGACATAATTTACTTCTATTATAATGCTATTGGTGGAAGATGCTGTCTAATACAGTCTCCTAATCACTAGGTGTCAGTTGTCCAGTGAATGTGGTGAACACAAAGAGTCCAGCAGTATTTCTCACCCTGTCACTCATTGTATCACACCCCTCACAGTTGATGCCACATCCTCACACCAGATCAAGGCCAAAAGACTGAAACTGGACAAAAATTGACCTGAAAGTGAAATAAGACATAAATGTGGAAAATAAATAAACAAATTAATTAAAACCCACAGATGAAAAGTGTCCATTGTAACCGCACTGAAATAAACTAATTCTGAGTATATATTGTGGATATTTGAGTGACAGGTTTGTTCTATGTTACTTGCTACTTGAAAACTAGATATTTTTTAGTAATATTTGCCAGTAGCAACTGGGACCCACTGTCTGTTTTCTTTGTAATATTTCTTTAAAGGAGCTGTATGTGGGAATTCTTTTTTTTTTTTGCTCCAACATAGCTGGGGAGAGTAATTCATTTTTACACCACTGTCGTAAATACACATCACATTTTGAGACAGCTATACATGTGCATTTGTTGACAAGCTGAGAGAAACAGAAACCTCATCTGAAATGAAAGAAGCAAGAAGACTGAGGCAGTTGTGTAATATTACAGAATTTGTCTCAAATATGAGTAATGCAGCCTTACCTGTTCTGGAGAGGTCTCAAACAGCTCCATCAAAGTTTCATAATGCAGTAGCAGTATTCCAGTGCGGATTGGGAATGATAGAGATGCCATTTTCCATATTACTGTCAGAAAAGCATCAGTTTCATTCTGAAGCTGCAATTTTACAGTACATTTATTACATATTGCAGCTTCTACTCTTTGTATGACTATTTTTTTATTGCTGTGCATATGAAACCACAGATAATATATGAAGGTTAGATCACACAAATTCAAACATTCAACTGGTGAAATTTTTACTTCTGTGTTTTAGCAATGACTTTAACAACATCATGTTATTAACAACAGTGGCAGACACAGCAAAATATCCAGAGAAAGTTTCACACAAGATAAATGAAACAAACATAAATGAATGTAAGAACAAACAGGAGGAAATAAAAAAGGCCACACAGGCAGGTGGGGCTTAGTTATAATAGTGACTGATGACCTTACAGAAAACAGAAAAGGCCATGAACTGAAGAGGAAAAGAAACTCCCTCAGAGCTTATTCTTTAATACCCCACCCCTTTGCCTAATTCTTAACTTAAAAAACTGACCATCCACCCACTACTAAACTTTGCGATATATATGAACCCAAAGCATATTAGTCATAACAATAACTGTTAAGCCCACCTTTGTTCTGCTGAAAGCAGATAGCACAAGGTAAGGTTCAAGTGTCCTAAAGAGGAAGATCATTCATGAGAGCTCAATAAAGTGGAGACTTTCTCCATTGTGAGGGCATTTGGGGAGAGTTAATAAGTTTACTGTGTGATTAGGTCTTAAAAAAGACCAATGTTGGACGGAGGCCAGAGCCAAACCCAAACGTGTGCCTGAGCTGGCAGGGAGTGGAGTCTTGCTCAAACACACACTGCAAGTGTTCACATGGCAGAGCTGAAAGCTGGCCGAGAAGAGTGTGAGTTCGATAAATGTCAATGTACAATGGGTGAGTGTCTAGAAAACAAAAAAGTTAGTTCCTTGTTTCAAACCAGATTTGATGCTTATCAAGGCTTTCAGAGAACTGGACTACAATCAAGCCCACTCTACCCAGATATGTGAATTAATTAGGATGTAGAAAGGGAAACTTCATTGTAGGTCACTACACCAGAAACTCTGAGAAATTCAGGAATTTTATACCTGAATGCCGAGTGAAGAATGGGAAATAGTGAAAGAAAGGCAGACAATGCAAATGTTCCCATACATTTCTTTAACTTATGTTCATGTAGATCCTCTCTGTTGAACTTATAGAGGTCCTTAACTGCCGAAATTAAAGCATGGCAAGTGATTAATCTAGTTAATATTCTGCACATAATGTAATCTCAGCTGGTGAAATTTTCTTAACCCATAAGAGCCCATTGAGATAAACTGTGCAAAAGTTAAACAGATAAACTGTGTACATAAGTTTTTTATGGTGCTTTGCTCTTCACTTTAAGTCATGAAGTCATTAAGTGACATATACTGAACATCCTGAATGCATCACAGGACAGTCTGTAAATATGACCTCATTTACAAACTGCTAGTGTGTTTGCTAAGCATTTGAGACAACACCAGCTCATTTTAAAAGTTTCTTGATGATCAAGATCTGTTCCAACACATTTACCAACTCAAAAACTTTAATAAAATGTCATATATTACATTTAACCAATTCTGACCCAACTTCCTGAACTAAATGTTGAAATACAAGATGTAAAATTTTGTTACTTCAGGACCAGGCTCTGATCTAGTCTAATATCTAATACTTCTCAGTTTGGCATGGTTGTGAGATGATTATGTAATTTTTACCTGTTTTGACTAATGAGTGTTTTAATCCATTGGCAGATTATTTACCTTATGTTAGAAAGTAATGTTTAAAACAAGTAAAAAACAAACAAACAAACAAACATCTACCAATAGAATAAGACATTTTGATGTATAAAATGATTAAGACATAAAACAATTTATATTTATATAACAATACTTGAAATAAGAGGAAGAAGACGATTCATCTTACATTTACATAAGATGATTTCACCTGCTAAGATATACATTTTGTATATATTTATAGCCTCTAATATATATTTGTAATAGTTCTAATATTATGTGAAATGTTTTCTTTTTAAAAGTACTGTTATCTGGAGATTTTCCAAAATTATCTACCAACAGAACAAAACACTCATTAGACAGCACAAGTGAAGTAAAAATAATCTTATATTTAAAAATATTCAAAAATATGATACTCTTCTTACAGCACTCAAAAATATGAAGTATTAGATCAAGTAGATTTATAATTTTGATGTCATTTAATGTCAACAAATGTCAAATCATTTTACATATGAAATCTTCATTTCAGCATATTGACCAAATAACAGTAATGACAGGACTCCTTAGTAGTTCCTGTTGTGCTAGAACTTTTTGCCAGCATATGAAGTGTAGCCTGCTATTCTTCGGTGTGCTTGTCAGTGCATAGATGTCAATCAGTCCTCTTATCTAATCTAGGATGAGCTCTGGACTCATACTGGGTGGACAAACTGATAGACCAGTCTTTGAGACACGTCTGGTTTGCGGATGATGCCCTTCTTGTAGTACTGTCGGATGGAGCGGCTAAGCTTGTCATAATTCATAGCAGGCCGGTTCTTCCTCAGGCCCCAAAGTCGCGCTACATGAGCAGAGTCTTCAATTTTAAAGATCCCTAAGAGGAAAAAAAGAAGGATTAAAGATGCTTTTATTCTCTGACAGCCACTCTAGGACTGTTGTAGCAATCTCTTCCTTTAAGCTTCTGTACCTTTCTCTTTGTTGAGCCAGCGGATGCAGCGTCCATAGCTGTGTGGCTTGAACAGCAGCTCTTTGAGAAACTGCCACAAGTGGATAGGCTGACCAGAGCAGGAAGAATCTGCTTCTGACCACATCTCATCTCCTGCTGCAGGTCAACAACACACCATCAACATTAGCCTTATTATAAAGTAATATAAGGCAAAATTACATTTAAGCCAAGACTTGCAGTTGTAGTTTGCACTGAAACAATCTATCTCAACGGATCCCTGGATCTTTTGTAAAACTTCATTCTTCTCTGTCCCTTTGAACTGCACTATTCAGCGGTAACCAAGAAATCATCTCTTATAAATTACCTTAAACTACAGGTAATATATAAACTTTTTATTTAAAGCCTGCATAGTTCATTACACATCTCTAACACATTTGTATATCAATATATAACATTTTTGAAAAGGAAATATGATTAAATTTATGATGGTAATATTAATTGATTATATTATATTACAGAAATATGTCCACATGTTTGTGGACACCCATTTTAATGAATGAACTCAGCTAGTTAAAGTTGCACCCATTGCTGACAAAGATGTGCAAACACACAGACGCACACACACACACACACACACACACACACACACACACACACACACATAGCTTGTCTATTCCCTGTAGAAAAGTATTGCCAATACAATAGAACTCTCTTGAGCAAATAAACGTGAGCTTATTGGCACCATGCCTAATGCTAAAGCCATGGAGCAGTGGAACTGTTCTCTGGAATGATGATCACCCATCCAGTATTTTGGGGATGAGTTAAACACCCTGACTTCACTGATGCTCTTGTGACTCACTGCAATCAAATCCTCAAGCTATGGTCCAAAATCTAGTAGAATGCCTTCCTAGACAGTAGCAAACTCAAGCGTATATATTATTAAACTGCTTTATATGTCCTTCTTGGAAATTACTTCATAACCATGTCATAAATTAACCCTTTAAATGCAATGTAATGAGCTCTTCTCTTTATAACTACTATTTATAAATATGCAATTAAATGCTTATGCATGCACTATGAACTCCTTACAAAGGTAACCTTCAAATAGTGTCAATATTATTTTGAATAAGTTAAATAGAATTAATTTAAATAGGCGGGCTACAATACAAGTGTATGACTGTGACTCACCTGTAATTCTGCTCTCTCCTACTGAACACCTCTCCTTCATCCAGGCAGCTGAGCAAACACAGAAAATGTTATCTTATGAAAACAAACAAACAAACAGAAACATATGTGTGTTTATGTGTAGGTGTCTGTGTGTACATGATTGTGTGCATATGCTTTGGCAAAGGATAAACCCTCACCTGATTTCCAAATGTCTAGATGTGCATGCAGAGTGTCGCCACACTGTGGTGAACGCTGGTGGAATTGTTCCTCTGTCATGGCACACAGGTCTTTCCCGTCCAAATCCTGAAAGGCTTTTCCTACCTGAGGGAGCCGGTACAGATGCTCTGTCCACAGCAGCCACTTTTGAACATTCCCACAACTCCACTCCACTGGATCTGAAAGATCCGAGATAAGCATGACTCACTCTGTCTCACTCATTACCCTGCAGCAGCCCCTCCATTCCTTTCAGACTATAACGTGGATTACAGTGTGTTTGCATATGGCTTTGTGTGTTTTGATGCACCTTAATGAAAGTCATTCAAGGAAAGTGAGATGTAAAAGTGTGAACAGGGGGAAATAGATGTTTACCTAAGGAGGTATAGTGTGATTGTTTTTAAAGATCAAAATTTGGCGTGACTGTCAGTTAGAGTCATTCGCAGGCCAAGGTGGACACACCAGTACAATCAATAGCAAATATCAGTGAGCTTCAAGTCCATTGGGAGATTTTGTAATACAATACAAAGACAGATGTTGCAAATGTTGAGCTGTTGGAAATTTGAGACGTCAGTTTTGTTAGAAGTTGTAGAGCTTGTTGGAATAGCCTGTCTGTAGGGGACAACTGTTGACGTTTACTCAGTTAGGCAGGGTTTCTCACCAGTGCAAGGGAAGGGCTTGGTTGGACAGTGTACACATCTACTGTTAAGTAAACACCAAAAGACCTTAAGCAAAGCCTCTCCAACAAAGTTATCCACACGCAAGACTGAGGATTAGGCACATCCTGGTATATATAGTGATCTTACGTCAAAATCTGTCTGCGTCAAAGATCTTTGACAGTTTCCCCTATAAATTAATAGCACTGGTCTCAGAGCCTGGTGGTTTGAACTCCTTGATCAAAGTCATAATTCAAAGTTCAAAATTCCAAAATAAAAGGACACATTTTTAATTTTCCAGCTGTTTATAATTGCTGGTCTAAATTAATTCAGGTTCACCCAAAACTCATTTATCATGCTGAGAGTTAACAAAATCTTCATTACTACATGAACTGAAACTTTCCATACAATAGACATTTTTGGAAAAAGAGTACAACGGAGAATGTCCAAAATGCAATGCACTTGCACAAAAAATGTGTTGGAAGTGCCTGCCCTTGAAGCAAAATGTCCATAATTATTTAATCCTGTGTCTAACCTGGTGTGATGTTCAGCAGCTTGCAGGCTGTCTCAATGTCCTTCAACACTTCTCCCACCACCAAACTTTGTACTTGCTCCAAAGACCTCTCCTCAACCTGGTCTTCCAGGCCAGGGGAGAGTGGTTCACTTCCCAACCCAGGGCTGTCGATGACTGGGCACTGCTCTGGTTCTGGACAGGGATTAAGACGAGGTCCAACACTAACAGAACCCGAGGAGTCTGCTACCCTCACCAGCCAAGCAGCATCTTCAGTGAACAGCATGTCAAAGCAGGATAGATAGAGTCCTGGAAGCCCTCGCTCAGAACTGTCCAGCCGTGGTTTACTGTCCACCAGCTGCAGGTTCTCCACATCCACCTCTTCTCTCTTCAAGTGAACCAGGGAACTCTCTCCGCGGGGGGGCTGAAGCAAGGCACTGTCTGGGTGGACCTGCACCTGACTGGCCATGGCCTCCTGAAGACAAGGAAAAAAAAATTCAGAGCCATGAGCAATTCATGCAAAATCATGCCACCACTACCTCTCCAAAATTGTTTGCTCCACTGTTGGTTCATTCTGGGAAGTTTTCACACAATCAAAAAGGCAGAAAGGATACGTCCCAAACAAGACACAAGTAAATTAGACAGCTTGGATATCCAATCAGGTGAATAAACAATGCATTTTCAGACACAAGATATATCAACAAAGGCACAAAAGTCAGCAACAAAAACAAAATACCATCAAGTAGAATCAGTCTTGATTTTAGGACTCGTGAATAGTGTCCACTTCCATATCTAAACCAAGCCAGAAACCAAGCTTGCTTTCAGGGACGTGTGAGTCCTAGTGTCACTTCTAGTCTCTTTAAAGGGTGGAGGACACACAGGGCAGGGAAAGAGAGACCAAAACAAGTCACGGTGCAGCATGGGAAGCCAGGGGCCAAAATGGATTTGACTCAAGAACTTACTCACGGGTCACTACTACAGAATGGCAGATGATGCCTGGGAAACTAACTAGTAGTCAAGGTGTCATTCTCGCAGTTCCCTGTCTCCACTGTCAGCGTGAGTTTTTAATGAAAGTGAAATGAAATGGAATTGAGTGGAAGACAGCTTGACACTGCAAAATGGTCAGTGACTGGAGACAAGAGAGCCTGTTAAGGAACGTCAGGAAAGTGCTGAGAAGTTAAGGTGCAAAAGGTTTCAATTTAATGGAAGATGATTCCATCTGTATTAAAAAAAAAAAGTGGTGGCAAGTTACCGAAAATCCAAACAGGACAGTAATACACTCTCAAAAAAAAGGTTATTTGAGAAATGCTACAGAAGAACCATTTTTGTTTCCAAAAAATGTGTTTAATTAGAAGAGTATTAAGATCCCTTTAGAGGTTTGAATAACCTCCATGACCTTTATACAGATTCTATTTCAATTTCATTCCATTAACCTACATTTATGTGGAGGCTCAGTGAACTAAAAAAACGTTCTTCACATTCACACTTCACACGTCTCATTGAAGAAAATAGTCACCCACAGAACCATCCACAGTTTGATTTCTAAAAATGGATTGTATGTTCAACCAAAAAATGACTTCACATGGCAATAAGCAACTAAAATAGACTCATATAAATACAGATGAACACTGTAAATAAGATTTTCTCCAGTAATTATTTACATTTTTAAAATGACAAGATGACACTTTTAATTGAAATGCATCATGCATTTTTTTATTAAAATGTTTTTCATGTGACAGTGCACAAATGAGTTTGGGGTGCTTTTGTGATTTGCATTTAAATAAAAACAAATTTGTTTTAGTTGTTTTTCTGTTAAGTGTTGTCATTTTGTGATTTTTTGTTTAAAGTGATGTTTTAGTGTGGTTGGTCTTGTTTGGGTAGTTTTAGGTAATCACTGTCATGATGTTAACTAAACTGTGATTTAGTCTTTTTCAATCTGTGTGTAAACACATTGCTGTAAAGAAAGAGATGCAAACTCTGAAAGAGTTGTTGTACATTAAAATCTAATATATACAGGTAATCTACACACAGAGTAAATGTTTTTATTTTGAAAATTTGTTCATGTATTTGAAGAGAGAATGGCAACACTTCTTACAGTTGATTTATAATTAGACTTATTTAAAAGTTTTATTCTGTTGACAAAATATGTAACAGTTTTTTAAAATGATAACCCACATAATTACCATTTTTTACAGACTTTTGTTTATAGTTTTATACTTTTCTCACAACTAACCATTATCAGTTTCAAAGTATTTATTCATCAGTTTTTACTGGTGTTCAGTTGTTTCTTACCACAAGTAATTCATAGAGGTACCTTTATTTTTAAGTGTTTAAGTATAGCCTGTGCCACAACCAGTCACCAGTGACAAGTTGACCACTTGCAAAATAAACATCTGTTCCTAGGCTGCAATCTTGGCAAAACCTTTACATTATGAGGCTAAATTCACAAAAGTACTTCACACTCTCACGCCTTGTTTATACCTCGTAAAGAACAATTTAAAGGAACTTGAACTTGGCATGCATTATTTTAGTTGAGCATCAGTATTAATAATGTATAAGTATGTATAAGGTCTGTGGAGGTATTTCAAAACTATCTGTGTATTTTAGTTACGCCAGTAGTCTTCCAATTAACTGAATGAAGCACAGATGGAGAATGAGTGGCTGCTGTAGATTATCTGCTGTCAATGTTCTTGTACGTCTTCAGGTCAATTCGTCGCATGCCACATGCTCATTGATACACCTTACATTTGTTTAGACACAGCAACACCCAAATTCATAAAATCTGATGATAGCCCCACACCCAGTGATAGGAGAGGAAATTAGGTACTATTAAACTAAGGACAAGCTGTTGAGGTAGTGCTGTGGTCACATTAGAAGACCATTTCAATACTTCTTTACGTACATCTATATGCTAACACAAAAGGAGATTTTAGGCAGTGTCTTTGAAGCTGCCCCCTGGTTAACCCTAAAGGAAATGAAGTTATCCTCCTTTACAGAAGACCTCCTCTCATCTCTTAACTCTACTCTGCCTCTCATCTCCTTCTGTTGCCCACCACATTCTCTCTTTTCATCTCTCTGTCCTCCCTGGAAAAGGAGGTGCATCTTTTCCTTCATCTGCGGTCAGCTTAGACACACTCAGCAGCCATGCGTTCCCTCTCTGTAGCAACAGCTTGCAGTAAGCCCATTACCCTGTCGCATTCGGCTGTATTGACTCAGCCCAGCAGAGAAGGAGATGCAAACACACTCCCTGGGCAAGGGATTAGAGCCCGTGACTGATCCCTAAATGAGTTTGGTTAAAGACTCGAAAATTCATTTCAGGGGAATTAGGAGTTGCTCCATTTGCCAGGTCAGTGGTGCTCATTGTCACTGAGATGAGGAACGTTTAGAGATTTGGCTAAGAGTATAGGTTTAGTGCTGGAATCTTTCTAGGCCTTTCTCTGAGCCTGAGATGCTCTGATTGCTCAATCTGTTGATTGAGGTTTACTTATTCTAAAAAGAATCACTGAAAAATGTTTTGAAATGTGAAAGGTGCAGTCTTCTTAATTGACTTCATCTGTTCACATTGAAAAATGTAACAGAAGATGACCAAACTATTAAAAGCTTAGTAAAACCTTATATTATACAAATTTCATAGTACCAAGATTTTATTCCATGTCCATTCGGAGCGTGAATATCGGTCAATTCATCAATCTGATCTAAATTATTATGTTAAAATATGAAAAATACCTCTGATATTTAAGCTCTATAATTTTATTTTACATTAAAATGTTGAATAAGAATGTAGTCTAATAGAATCCAATTCCTATGCTGATAGATGCTGGATGTACTAAGAAGTTCCACTGCAGTTAGCAGTTTTTTGCACTGCACCTTTGATACTGATGAAGTTTTTCACTACAGTATATGTTTTATACTTACAGTATAAAAATTACAGTTATTATACTCATATGTTTATGACTTAAACCACATAAATGATTGTTCTCAGCAACAAAAGTAGGGGTTCTTCTGTATTACTTCCCATCCATTCTATTGTTAAGAAATGTTTTTTCTTACTTTTGGAAAAAGAAGCTGTGTGCCACCTGTTGATGCTATTTTCTGTAATTTTCCCCATTGTTAGCTAGTAGTCTCAACAGACAGTCACATCAGTCAGTACTCCATTGACCTGGTCAGTGATGCTAATGTAAGCGTCTATTAATGACCTGGCCAGAATGAACTTGTTTGCCTATATTGGTAAAGATTAAACATTAATATGTCTCCCCTGTTGAAAGAAGTATATTAAACATTATTGCGTGTCAAGATGTAATTTCAAGGAAACTGAAGGCTGAACGGACCCAGTGTTCTCTTTGACAGCTGCTCAGCATAAGTGCTATTCACATAGTTAGGGCATAAAACACTGTAATGATTACACATAATATACATGAGTTTAGAGCTTTTCTGCCATGTGACTGTATTTCACAAGACCACAGTACCATAACTCAAGACTGGCCTTTTCTGAGAGAAGTTCAGATCTGACAGATGTCATAGAAATGGTTATAGAGCCCTAACTAATGATGCTTATGTTGATATAAGGAGCTTAGTAGTGTGGAAGTTTGCTTTTCTATCTGAATGATTTATAGAATTCTAAGCAGTTGTTCAGATGTTATTTGAATAATATAATATTAAGATTCCCAGATATACCCTCACAAATGACTCTAATTACAACCTGGCCTCCTTTTTCAAATGACTGTGTATTTGCAAATTTGCATAATGTGTCACATTGTGCTTACAACATGTGCTTTTTTTTAACATACTTTCCAAAGTTTAGAGCAATTACTCCTCTTTTCTTCTTCTTTTTAATAACATTTTTATAATCAATAACAATAATCAGATACTGACTTGAAATGTAAAGCTGCTTTCTTAATTTGTTAAACATATTGCTGTTTTATGCAGTTTTATATCAGTGAGCTGTTGTTTCTTTTATCTCCATTTGAGATGTTTTTAGATTTCTTTTTTATAATACAATGAGGGATAAAGTGAAGTTTTTTTGAAAATTAAGACTTTTTTTCTTCTCCTGTAAACCATTTTGGAGATATGAGGTTTTGTGTGACAATGATAATATGAGCATAATGAAAGAAAAATGTGATTTTTTTTTTTTTAATTCAAGTTAAAACCACTGTGTAATTGAAAACATTGTGTAAATATATGGTGTAAATGCTCAGTGTTTGGAACATACTGTATATACTTTCCCCAACATAAAGTAAAACCTAATAAAAATGAAGATCATAAAATGATTTCATAAGATTTTATTTAGAAATGACACTTTGTTGATCAATTTTGATTTACCTTTAACTTAAATTTAACTAAATAATTAATTCAAAACACTAGTCCTTAGCCTAACCCCAGCTCTAACTTCACTGCAAACCAGTGAAGTTATTATATTATAAAAAGGTGTAATGATTCTTTAACAGGCCAGTTGGGTGTTTTCAACAGGATAACCTCAAGTCAAAACCTCAACCCAATCCTTACTCTGTCTCCTTTGTACTTTTGGAAGACTCTAACTGAGAATAGCATTTCACACACACACACACACACACACACACACACACACACACACACACACACACACACACACACACACACACACACACACACACAAACAAAACAGTCAAGATATTTCCTTGAAAAGTTGATATGCAAATAATTGCATTCCTGCTAAGTGACACAGTTTATGACAACACCTTGATAACAATCACTGACTTGGCCACCAGGCTCAAATGTGCAATTACAAATTCATAGAACTGGAAACGTGTTTGTTCTAGTGTCTCTGCATCCTTTTGATACTTTGTTATTTACTCAACAACTGGTGCAGGTGTGCTGGTGTTGCTTTGACAGGTTATATTTCAGGATCATATCCTTTATGGACTGTTCAGCTGACTTCCTCTAAAACTTTAGGGTCATCTGAGGGTAACTAGGTGTTATGTCTATGTGATCAAAAAGAAACAAAGCACCTAGTTTCTATGGATTTTATTCAAAATATTATGTGGAACATTTCACAAGTATGTAAAAAAATACTAAGGATAAGGATATCTCAAGAATTGCTTAACTATTGAAAAGTAATTAGCAGACAGGAAGCACAGTTGTTCAGTGCCACTCAATTGCAAACAGTTGAACTCTTTATTGCCTATATTTACTATGAAAACAATGTAGGTTACTTTAATAAAATGTCAAATTTCAGTCTAACTGAAATTGTGTTGGATTGTATTAAATAATAATGTAACAAAATTTAACACAAATTGTTATGTTAACTTGTCCTTCTGTTGACCAAGAAAATTAAAGACTTGATGTTAGATTAAATATAATTATATTATTAATTTATTATATAGTAACTTATTTGGTTTTTACTAGAGTGCATCTTAAAGGGTATATTTCCTACCCTGTGTTTTTATTTAATATATGATATAGTCCAGATATGATGCTTTATTTCCCTCTACTTTATCTAGTTCTGACATAATAATGATAATTTTTCATTATCATTTTCCAACATCTCATTTCTATCCTTATCTCTTTCTGTTACAGTAACATGTGTATGCAAATGATGCCTGTTGTAATTGGCTTCTTAGTAATGTATCTCATCCCAGACTGCAATATTCCTTGTAAACTCAAAGTTGATACAGAAGCTCAATTTTTTTTCACCCAGACACACACCTCATTCTTTTTGCATCCATTGCTCAGAGGACCCCTTTTTAGTATTTCTGCACATATAGACATGTTTTGTGATACAACAAAGACAGTTTTGGCAGCTTAGTTACTGTATATGGCCTGTATGGACTGTGGAGTGGACAGTAATCAAATCAAATCAAATCAAAATTTATTTTTATAGCGCTCTTCACAACTGAAGTTGTCACAGAGCAGCTTCACAGAAATTAAATAAATAAATAAACAGTAAACATTGAACTTTACATACAACTTTGGTATCCCTTTACATATGAAAATTTCAGTACATTTTAGGTTCGGTACTACTTTCTAATGTAGATGTATGCATCTATATAGGTCATTTAGAGTGTGAATTGATATTGGGTATTGTACACTGCCATTAGCAGCCTTTCTTTTTTCTTTGTGAGTCTGGACATTATAATGCCTATTAAGTATTCAAATGGAGGACCAAGTTAGTCCACTTCACCTGCATTGAGCAGAACATCCCTACCTTTCTTGACCTGTGAGCCTTTGGAAATTAAGCTGTTTGAGTTTCGGTTTGTCTGCCAATGCTGTACAGCAGCCAAACAAATTTACTGGTTTTCTTCCTTAGGGGTAAAATTGTGGTCTGTACAGGTGACGATGTGGAACACAGCTTACTGCATAAAGAACAGGTAAGAACTTTATTAAAAGTTTTTCTTTCTTTGCTTTATTTTCATTTCAGGTGACTCAGTATGTAAGTAATGCATGGAAAAGTGTTTCACACAACAGGTGCACTCCCTGTATTAGGAATGCCTGATCTGTATGCCGTATCAGTACATATTAATCATCAAAAGAACACACAAATGCTCTGGTAAAGATAAGAGGCCAACGTGGTGCTCTTTTACCCATTAAACTCTAGCATTTTCTACTGTATTAATTTCCCTGGTTCTATTTTTAAAGTTGCAGGTAGTTTTACTTATTTTTTTCCATTTTAATGATTTTCAGATGTCCTGTCTCTAGAGTCTGTTATGTCAAAACAAACCAAAAAATTCTCATGAGCTGAATTTTCTGTCTTAGCAGTCTGCATTTAACCAGTATCTGGTAACTATTCAGTGCATTGAAAATTATCCAAAGTATATACAAAGAGTTACTATGAAACTATTTGAGTAAGAAATAATCTGTATCCATTAATAGGTCAGTGAGTATTAACCCCTTACACCTTACACATATATAAACTCACATTAATGTCTTTACTCTCATAACTACATTACTTTATTATTTAACAATACCTCCATAGGCCCTAAAATTGAGTCCCATGGGTTTTCAACAATATAAATAACCTAAATTATATTTCCTAATAATATTTAGTAAGATATACATAGGGTTCAAGAGCTTAAGGAGTTTAGGCATCACCACCCCACTTTACTTTAGGTGCTTGACCTTACCTGTGCAGGTATAATGTCTGTTCTAGAAAGCAACAGCAGAGGTTCTTCTGTATCTTCTGTCAAAGCCTGTTGATGCACTTAATGGACAACCTCCTTTTGTTTCCTGTCCAGTCTTGGCCCTCTGAGTGATGAGCATTCAGTTCGTCTCTGCTGTGTCTTCTGAAGTCTTTACAAAGATGCAGGGTATTCTCTGACTGCTGGAGGAATATGATGTTGGAGGCTGTGGATGTTGTCAGGAGAACAGGCAGCACGACAAGCTACAGGCACACACCGCCACATTACTAACACTGTGGATGTCAATCTTTCTCTGGCTGTGCGTGTGAACCTGATGTGGGTGTGTGGCCAAGCCCTCAAGTTACAGGTTTGTGTGCAGGAATGCCTGCTCCATTGAGTCCAGAGCTTGCATTTATAGGGAGGCTTTATTAACCTGAGTAAACACCGGCCCAGAGCCCCGTCCTCCTTCTCGAGCACCAAAGACCTGCTAACAGAAGGGCTGTTGGACTGGACAATGGACTGGATGTTTGGGAATCTAATTTAACAAACTCCACTCATGAACATTAATTGCATTAAGTCCAGTGAAACTGCCTTGATCATAGTCATTTCAATTATATTTTGATGGAGAGGCAGCATAATGGTGTTGCAGGTAATGCATATGCTGCACAGCTCCAGGGGTCTGTGGTTGTGAGCTTAGTCTTTGCTGTGGTCTGTATTTGAGGAGTGTTTGTTGGTTTTCTCTGGGTATTGTGGTTTTCTCTCACCTTCCTAAAACACATTAGAGGTGAATTGGCTATGATAAACTATCCCATAGTATGACTGGCTATAAACTGCCCCTGATATGTGAGTGAATATGTGTGTGGTACCCTGTGATAAACGAGTCCCCTGTCCAGTGGGGCTTCCTGTCTTTTGTATGGCTTTAGACCAACCCTGGCTGAGAAGAAAAGGATGGAAGGATATTTTCTGGAATCAGTTTTTTTAATTGATCTGGGTTTAAATGTGATCAACGTAAAAAAAAAACCCATCCCTGTAGATTGTACAATATAAGACTATGAAAGCTTAAAAACTATATCCATTAGGAAAACTCCTCTTTCATGACTGTTTTCAGTCTCAGAAAAGTGATTTACTGATGTACCCAGAGGTGTTTCTGAGAATTTACCATCAAGAAGCAAAACATTAGTTCAGAATCAGTGTTAGGAGTGCCTGGTTTACTGTTTTCCATAGTCTAACACACTGAATGCATTCACTGTATATCATGTATTCAGGGAGTGATGAGGATCAATTAATTCTTTCTAAAGATTCTATAGGATCTACACTTTATACATTCTTTAGTGGGAAAAGTATCCTACACAAATCCAAACACATTAAATTATGGATGGAAAACAAAATGACAACTTGACAATAAATTAATAATTTACTTGTTATTTACAAAAAAAACTTGACAGTTTACAAAGATTTTATTACATTTTTTGTCTGACAAACCCAAACAAATTAATGAATGAAAGTTACAAGTTACAATAATATGGTGCATTTCTAAATACACAAGGATACTTTATAACCAGCACTCTTCAAAATAATGCTCAACACTCAACACTGTGTTGTGACCACCCAGCTGAGGACTGCATGCTAGGAGAGGGTCTCTCAACCTATATCAGTCACAGACATGCACTCATTGAAACAAATTATTTAGAATAATTTACCTAATCTCCATGTTTTTTGACTATTGGAGCATACCAGAGTCCCCAGTACAAACCCATGCTGACACAAGAAGATGATGGAAACTCCATAGAGATTGGCATTGAACCCAAGACCACAGTGGGTGGCAAAGGTGCTAACTGCAAAGCAACATGACACCCCAACTAAATTCCTATGCTGATAGATGCTGAGTGTACCTCTGCAGTTTTATAAAGCATTCAGCAGTTTTTTTAGCTGCTACTGTTTCTACTTCTTTTGGAAACTCCAAAATACATTTGAAAGCATTTCAATTTGTCCATTCATTGGTTTTGAAAATTTGAAGTGATGTAAGGAACAACTGCCAGATTCATGTTATGTACAAGAAAATGACAAAAGGTTTTTGTGTGACAGTGAACATATTTATTTATTTTAAGGTATTTTATTTGAACATTTTTACAAAGTTACTAATATTAACATTGTAATATGAGTTTTGACATTCTGTCTATATTGAATATAAATACTGACAGCGTTAATCTGTCCAAACAAACACATAGAAAGAGAAAGAGAGAAAGACGTTCTGCTTGCGTCAGTGTTGATGATGCCACTGCAATTGCACAGCATGGTGCTGCTGTGTTTGCACAGTTAAACAGACACACCAATGCAAACCTCCTCTCTCTCTCTCTCTCTCTCTCTCTCTCTCTCTCTCTCTCTTTCTGTCTCTCTCAAACACACACATAGACACACACACAGACAGAAAAACAAACATACACACATTATTATTATTATTATTATTATTATTATTATTATTATTGTTGTTGTTGTTGTTGTTGTTGTTGTTGTTGTTGTTGTTGTTGCTGCTGTTGTAAATACAATCTCCAAAAAATTATATAAAAAAATTAAACTGCAACTGCAAGCGCATGTCTCTTGAGATATTCTGTTGGAAGGCTTTAGGAAGTCTTGCACAGAAATCCTGTGAAAAGGTGTTGTACATCATTCAACTACATGACACTTTTCACTCAAATGTGATTTGTAGAATAGCAGTGAGGATACACTTTTGGGGTTTTGTGTCTTTGCCTCAGATGTTTATTTTAGTTTCTTTTGTGAACTCTGTTGATTCAGTGCATTTCTCAGAGCAGGTTAATTTGCATGGCAGTTAGAAGTCGACTGCAAGAACTCAGAGTTTGAGGTCTTTCTACTTTCCTGCTCTAAAACAACATTCTCATGACACTGATCAGATTTTTTGGACAGAAAAGTGATTGCGCCCCTGTGCCCAAAGACAAGCTACCTATTCATCATCGAGCTGACAATGTGTGTGCTCGTCAATCATAACATGTCTAGCTGAGCTCAGCTAACAATTAAAGTATTTAATCCCCCCACAAAAGAACCTGCATTGCGTGGTTCTTCAATTCATACTGAGTAAATCCTTTAGTGATTTCTTTCAAATGGACAGAGCTGAAAGCTGGAAGATACATTTGCATATCAGTTACTGTGCTGTTTTTCTGAAGGTACATTTGAAAGTTAGGTAATTGTGGCACACCATATTATGAGGGTGGTGGGTCATTCTCAGCATTGCAGTTATACTAATATGGTGGTGGTGTGTTAGTGTGTATTGTGCTGGTATGAATGGAACAGACACATCAGTGCAGCTGGGGTGTTTTGCAACTTCCCTCTGGCATTAATAAAAAAATTCTGATTCTAATTCTGATTTTAACACTATGTCTACTCATTGTTCACTTTATTAGACACTCCAACCTAGTTTCTCCAACTTGTAGATGTAAAGTCAAAGGCAAAGCTCATCTGTTTCTGCACAGTTTGTGTTGCTCATCACTGTTGGCTGGATATTTCTGGTTGGTGGACTATTCTCCCTAGTCCCATGGGTTTAAACACTCCAGCATCATTGTTGTGTCTGATCCACTCGTACCAGTGCAACCCTCTACCTCACATCTTGCATTAGACATGGTTCCAGTAGGTTCATGTTTATTTATGAGTATAAATTCTATTTTATAATCCATAATTCCTTATAGGGACTAGACAAACTGTGTGTGTGTGTGTGTGTGTGTGTCAGCAAGAAGGGATGTCCACATACATATGGACATATAGTGTATAAGGCTACCAGAGACATAGTCACTTCAGATGGTTTGAGTGCATTGATATGTGATACTGAATGCTTAATTAGGCTTTTCATGGCATTCATGCTACAGTGTAACTGTCTTACTACTGTATGTTGCCATTGCTAATTGATGTAATGTAGCGCTAATTTTAGAAAGCGGGCAGGCATGTGACTAATGTGACTAAACACTGAAATTAGGTTAGGCCCTGCAGCTCTTGTTGCACTCCAGAAAATCACAAGAAAAAGTAATTTTATTTCTAAATCTGTTTATGTCCCACAGCTTTTGAAATGCCTTTGGAATGTGTGCTTATTGTTGCCTGTTTTGGTGACTAATGGAAGAATTAACTCATTTAATTACTTTGGTCTCACAGCTGAAACAGATGTACAGTTGCGAAAAGTATTTTTTTTAACTAAATGGTACATTACCTTTATATTTACAGCATTTGACTGACATTCCTGTTAAGACTGGCTTATATATGAATTGAATCACAGGCTGCCTTGTGCACTGCAGAGACGTGTAAATCTCACAGTCCTGCAAACAGGTCAGTACATATACATGTGTACGTATATGTGTACAGAGTAACCACAGTTCCGGGGCAGCCTGGTCTTAACCTTTAGAACCCTTGGCCAAGTTTTCATAGTTCAACATAGTTTTATTCAAAATTTAAATATTTGTTGGCATTTGACTGATTGAATGAAAAATTTGAAGGGCAGAATTTTTTAACCTGTTTCCACATTTTTAATGTCTCTGCAGCAGCAACATGCATATGAATGTAATTCATATTAATGCACATTGCAGACAGATACAACTAACATTTAAGAATTAGAAAATTGCATTTCCATAGAGGTGTTTGTTTTTGACTATTTTGATATGTATGACCTGAACTGAAGGCTGGGGCTGATTTGCTTCCTCTTACACTGGAAAGCTGCAGTGTGTAGAGGGCAAGAAGAATACAACCGAGAATCAGGAAATCCCAGGAGAAAACATCATACTGTCTCCAAAGAGGCTGAAGCTTTGCCTTCAGTGGACCTTCCAACATAACAATGATCCCAAGCATATCTACCTTGGCTTGGTTTCAAAATAAGTCCTGGATGATTCTGAAGTAGCCATCACACCATAAATATAAATGAGTTTGGTGGGAATTAAAAGTGTTTGCAGCAACAAACTCAGAGAAACCATACTCAAATCATTAATAACCAAGTCATTTGTTGAATTTGTAAATGTCCAAACCAATGGATATACTTTAATTGCAGAAAATATCATTATTCTGTCATATGCAAGTATATGATATAAATGTTTTCATAAAACTAATTCACTCATTTACCTTCCTTTATCAGCTACAGGTGCAATTGATATCAGATAATCTATCCATTTTGGAAGATGTTCTTCTGTGGTAGGTGCAGCTGTGAGACAGGCATGTAAACACATGCTTCAGCAATGTATTTCTAGCTTGCAGCTAAAGAAAATTGACTGGAGGCCATGTTGCCTCTCATTGTATGTTTATTAACCTTTGTAATCTTAAAGCTGACTCAACAGTTGTTTATCCTAACTGTCTTAAGATTGATCTACTATAAATAAGCCAAATAGCCTACTCTATATTTCTAAAGTCAGATACGTTTTAATGTGCATGCGCTACTAAGCATACATTTGTGCACAGGTCCTTTGCATAATCTTGATTAAACTATATGCTCTGCCAATAGAACAAGATGCTCTAGTGCAGGGGTTTTGAACTCTTTTCATGGCCCACCTTTTTATAACTAGAAAGCCTAACAGCACACAAGGAAACAAAACTCTCTTTTGTCTATGTAAAGTACACAAATAGCTTATATAAATCTGTCAAAAACTGCAAAAGTTAATTTATTCATTTTGATAACAGTATTGGTGGTTGCGCATTACCTCATAACATTAGAGGATTTACTCTGGGTGGGATGAATGAGAGGCAGACTCTTAAGGTAGCATCCAGCGTTTTCTACAACTTATTCCTGGATTTTGACATGATTGTGGCCACGGTAGAAAAACCTCTCACAAAAATGTTGCTGTGGCTTCTTCAATCATTTTTCTGCACTTGTCTTTGGCAACCAGCAATACTAATTCCTCAGTTGTTGTAAATGCTGACTATCAAGGCATTCTGGAGAGAAATGTGCTGCCCAGTCTCAGAAACCTTGCCTAAGTCAAGTTTGGTCTCATTTGTGGAAGGAGTGGAAACATGCTATCTGGAGAAAGAATCCTTCAAACCTGAGACAGCTGGAGCAGTTTATTCATGAGGATTAGGCTAAAATACCTGTGGACAGGTGCAGAGGTCTCATTGAGACTTACAGAAATCACTTGGTTATGCAACAAAATATTAAATTAAGTGTACCATTATTTTTCTCCAGGCCAGTGGTTTTATAACCATTCTATTAAAGCCCAATTCAAAAGCAATGTCTGATTTTCTCTGGTTGATTTTCTGTACATTTTCTGTATTATTTTTATTTCATGTGACAGTTTCACATTATTTCAGTGACCATTATAGGTTTTTCTTTCTTTAATAAAAGAGTACCAACAATTGTTCATGTTGTCCATAAACATCTCAAAAATAGTCTAGAAATATAGTTCATAATTCATTAGTTCTTTCTGACATTGTGGTTGGGCATCTACAGTCCTTAAGATGACAGCACTGCATATTTTTGCCTGCTCTAGTACACAATTTCATCCTTACACTAATTATCAATCCATCAATGAGCTGAATTAATCATGATAGAGCAAGGAAAGGACAGCGTCCCTCAAGGCCTGGAATTACACATTGATGTCTGTATAAAGTGAAAAACCTTTTGCATCAGTGAAAGTGATTTTCAGTACTGTGAGAGGTCAAAAGGGTAAAGATTTCACTCTAGTTCAGTCTATGGACTCATTGTGGGTTTGCAAAACACGTTTCTATGTAAATAAATGTATTAAATATTCTTCTGCTCACTTTTCATGTATAACAATTTGATCACCACATTTGATCAGTTGATGTATTCAACAGATTTTCACCAATTTTATTGCAGAATTCTTTCTATATGAATGAACATTTGTGCCCCTTTCCTATTTCAAGATGGTACAAATACACTTGTAACACTTAAACAACCCCATGGGGTACTGCAACAACCACTTGGCAACACACTAACAACCACCTGAGACACTATCACAATGACTTGGGATATCAAGCAAGTGCCTATAGCAAGCATCTATGAACACAATAGCAACAACTAAGCAGCTCCAACTCCTATCACCTAGTATACCATAGAAACCACCTAGCAGCTATCTAGCAACATCATAGCAACCACCTAGGATACAACTGCCTTGCTTAAATATGACTTTTTTCCTGCTCATTTTAGACACCAGTTCTATTTATTTGCTGAGTTTGCTATCTACAGCAGTAACAGCCCTCACTTTTCTGAGAAAGTTTTCCACAAGATGTTGGAACATCTAGTTGCTGTGAGGACTTGATTGATTGCATTCAGTGACATGAGTACTAATAAATTAAGGTAACGATGATGAATAATCAATCCAGCCTTGGAGCAGCTGTGGCCTGGGGGTAAGGGATCCTTGTGATGGGAAGATTGCTGGTTTGAGTCCCTAAATCAACAACTTTTGACTGAAAGGCCCCTGAGCAAGGCACCCAACCCTCAAAATGCTCTCTGGGCATGTGTACTCTCTGTGTCACGGTGGTGTGTATGTGTGTTTAGTGCATGGATGTTTTAAATACATAGGTGAAAATTCCATATGTGTCCAACACAAATAGTAAATTGGTTGTCTGGATTACAAAGGCTGATGAGACTCCAGAGAACTCAAATCAAATCATAATTTATTTGTACAGTGCTTTTTACAACTGATGTGACAGAACAGCTTTACAGAAATCAAAAATAAGAAGGTGAACAACACATGAACCAAAGGATAAAGACACTCCCCGTCCCCCAGTGATCAATCAGCAGCAATGAAAAACTCCCCCAGAGCTGGACCATAGAAGAAACCAGGCTCACAAGGAGGGAACCATCCTACTCTGGTCTTATGCATATTTAATTATTGGACACTGGATCGCCACATATCTGCTGAAATACTCAGATGTACTGAAGTAATTTTTTGGCTTTTCCAAAGTTCCCTGCAGAACAGTTTGTGCACATTTCACCCCCTATCAGTAATGGGTCCACCTCTAAAGGAGTATAAAGCCCCAGGATTGAGATGTGGAGCAGTGAATCTGTGTTATCTGTAATGATGGTACTTCATCCAATACATTTGGGATTTTTGGAAGAAACAATGAGTGAGCAGGTGTCTCAATACTTTTGTCCATGTAGTGTAACAATCTACAAATTTGATGGTTTTTTTTATGATTAACACATTTTTATTACGTCTTTGACAGTAATGGGAGGGAGTAACTGCACACAAACAGTTCTCACTCTATCACATAGACTAACAGAGCATAGGCTTACACATCACAATAATGACGTGATGATTAAATTTACAGTGCACCTGTGTCAACACAAATGCATTATATTACCTTTTCTTATTCCTACACTGCACTTGCACTGACAATTAAAATACACCAGCAGATAATATCTACAAAAGGTGGTTGAAAGGAAAACATGTTCTCTTTAGACAGTCCTGTGGGAATGCCTGAAGCATGTTTTTCTTTTTTAAATGGACCATTGTTGCAGAGATGTTGGCCACGTGGGTGAGACGAGAAGCTAATCAGGTGAATCTAACATTTCCCTGGCCTTTCGCTGGTTTAAAGAAAGAGGATACTTTCCAATTCAGACTAAATATATGGATCTGATCATCTAAGTTAAATTGACAGTCAAGCTGAGCAACCCCCTAAAAAGAGTGTGACATGATTTTCATTAGCATGACCTCTCTGGGACTGTGGTTCATCATCCTTCACTCAACTCGCAAAAGAGAAAAACTGAACCAGTGCCAAGAAAAACATGTGCTGTGCTTGACTAAGTGGCCTTCCACAATCCAAGATGTGTCATTGGTGGGCTGGACTGTCCCTGACATGGACCAGATCCAAGGTGTGTTGCACAATGTATAGAGGTTGGAGACAGGAGCAAATATTTGTCTAGATATGCTTTAAGCCAATGAGGCCCTTCAGTGTCATCTTCATTGTCAGGAATTGGCAGGGGCTTAACATTACATGACTTCTGCAAGTCTGACTTCTGAGTGGTATGCTATATATATATATATATATTTATATATATAAGATTGAGGGTTCAATCTTTTACATATGCCACAATTATTATTATTATTATTATTATTATTATTATTATTATTATTATTATTATTATTATTATTATTTGTCCTAATCTTTAAATTCATCAAATCAAAAGTAATTGTGTAACATTAATTGCAGAAACATACTTTATTTTTCAACACAGTTCACTGCATGTTCACTTCAACTAATTAACAAAACATGTCCATATCATTGCACACAACTGAAACCAGCCATTAGGGGTGTAGTTTGTGTACTTCTGGTGCCAGTCCCAAGCCCATATAAATGGTGAGGGTTGCATCAGGAAGGGCATCAGGTGTAAAACATCTTCCAAAGATAAAATACAGATCACAAATATAACTGCCATACTGGATCGGTCAAGGTCTGGGTTAACAACGACTCTGTTGCTGATAACAAGCAGGGTGCTGGTGGAAATTGGAATACTCTAGGTTGAAGACCATTGAGGAGGAGAGGAGGAAGTTGGGTTAGAAGGCAGCGAGAGAGAATGAAAGGCACAAGTTTAGAGGTTAGAATAGGGACTCTGAACATAGGGACAATGACTGTTAAAGGCAGAGAGCTTGCAGACATGATGGACAGTGTAAAGTGTAAAGAGAGTGTCAAAAAGGATCATGACCTTGAATTTGGAAATTGATGGTGTAATTTTGAATGTTGTCAGTTCATATGTAACACAGGTTGGTTGTCAGTTAGAGGAGAAAGGGAAATTTTGGAGTATGATGGATGAAGTAGTAGAAGGTGTCCATAGAGAGGAGAGATTGGTGATTGGCGCAGACTTCAATGGACATGTTGATAAAGGGAACAGAGGGGATGAAAGGGTGCTGGGTATGTATGGTGTGAAAGACAGAAATGCAGAAAGTCAGATGATTGTATATTTTGCAAAGAGAATAGAAATGGCTGTGGTGAACACATATTTTTTTTACTTAGATATAAAGCCCTACATGGGCTTGCTCCTGAATACTTACAGTATTTAATTTATCTGTATGAGCCACCACGATCACTCAGATCACAGGGTGCTGGCTTCCTATTAGTTCCCAGAATTCAGAAGGCTTCAGCAGGGGGAAGAGCCTTTACTCACAAAGCCCACCAGCTCTGGAATAACCTTCCAGATAATGTTTGGGACTCAGACAAAGTCTCAATCTTCAAGTCTAAGCTGAAAACTTACTTGTTCAGTGTAGCATTTGGTCATTAATGTATTATATTACAAACCGGATTCCAAAAAAGTTGGGACACTAAACAAATTGTGAATAAAAACTGAATGTAATGATGTGGAGATGGCAAATGTCAATATTTTATTTTTAATAGAATATAGATGACAGATCAAAAGTTTAATTTGAGTAAATGTAATATTTTAAAGGAAAAATATATTGATTCAAAATTTCACAGTGTCAACAAATCCCCAAAAAGTTGGGACAAGTAGCAATACGTGGCTAGAAAAAGGAAATTGAGCATATAACGAACAGTGTCAGTGTCTCTCTGAAGCCAAGATGGTAAGAGAATCACCAATTCCACCATTGTTGCGCAGAAAGTGCAGCAATAGTGCAGCAATACCAGAATGGTGTTACCCAGTGTAAAATAGCAAAGACTTTTAAGTTATCATCATCAACCGTGCATAACATCATCAAAAGATTCAGAGAATCTGGAACAATCGCTGTGTGTAAGGGTAAAGGCTGTAAAACTCAGGAATGGCAGGAAGGCCAGTGTCAAGGAAATAACAGATTGGGCTCAGGAATACTTCTAGAAAGCATTGTTAGTTAACACAATCCACCGTGCCATCCGCTGTTGCCAGCTGAAACTCTACAGTGCAAAGAGGAAGCCATTTCTAAGCAAGCTCCACAAGCTCAGACGTTTGCACTGGGCCAGGGGTCATTTAAAATGGAGTGTGGCAAAATGGAAGACTGTTCTGTGGTCAGATGAGTCACGATTCAAAGTTCTTTATGGAACACTGGGACGCCATGTAATCCGGACCAGAGAGGACAAGGATAACCCATGTTGTTATCAACACTCTGTTCAGAAGCCTGCATCACTGATGGTGTGGGGTTGCATGAGTGCTTGTGGCATGGGCAGCTTGCATGTCTGGAAAGGCACCATTAATGCAGAGAACTATGTTCAGGTTCTAGAACAACATATGCTCCCATCTAGACATCATCTCTTTCAGGGAAGACCCTGCATTTTTCAACAAGATAATGCCAGACCACATTCTGCAGCAATCACAACATCATGGCTACGTAGGAGAAGGATCCGGGTACTGAAATGGCCAGCCTGCAGTCCAGATCTTTCACGAGAACATTTAGCGCATCATAAAGAGGAAGGTGCAACAAAGAAGGCCCAAGACGATTGGCCTGTATTAGACATGAATGGGAAAGCATTCCTATTTCTAAACTTGAGAAACTGGTCTCCTCTGTCCCCAGATGTCTGTTGAGTGTTGTAAGAAGAAGGGGGATGCCACACAGTGGTAAAAATGGCCTTGTCCCAACTTTTTGGGGATTTGTTGACGCCATGAAATTTTTAAAGAACATATTTTCCCCTTAAAAAGATACATTCTCTCAGTTTAAACTTTTGATCTGTGATTTGTGTTCTATTCTGAATAATTATTGTTGGCAATAATTATATTATTAAAATATTAGATGTTGGCACCTCCACATCATTGCATTCAGTTTTCATTCAGAATTTGTTTAGTGTCCCAACTTTTTTGGAATCCAGTTTGTAGATCCAGGGGTTCATGGACATAGGAATTTATGGTAACTGGTTTGGTGCTGCCGTCTGACTCCTTCACCTGATCACTCAGGTTTATGATGGTGGAGCGGTTAGACGCTAATGTTTCAAGATGTTCCCATGTTTATGTTACCTTCTGGTTCTCTCCTTAGTTAGGCTGATATGATCAGATCTGCCAGAGTCACTCGCCACACTCTGGTAACGTTTACATTCTCTGTTCTCTTTTTAAACATCAAACTAATTAATCTCTGTGCCTTTTCCAAGTTAATGATGACCCACCGGCCTGAACTAATTAGGTCCCAAGCTCCCCTGATACATCTTTACATTGGCTTTCCACATTCTGGCTACTGGACCTGGACTAGTTTCCCACCCTGCCATGGACTAGCTGCTCACCCACCATCACCAACTGTAGAAATCTACTGTTATTATTATGTCCACCAGCAAACTAACATTACTTCAGTATACCCTAGTATTAGAACAGAGGTGTAGGGATCCAGTGTCCCCTTACTGTGTATAAGTAGTTTGAACATAGGAGGATGGGTTCTCCCATTTTGAGCCTGGTTCCTCCCAAGGTTTCTTCCTCCAGCTCTGAGGGAGTTTTCCTTGCCACTGGCTTGCTTACTGGGGGATCTTTCTCTTATCCTTTGTTCCTGTGTTAACTTTTTTATTTCTTGATTTCTGTGAAGATGCTCTGTGGCATCTTCAGTTGTGAAAAGTGCTATACAAATAAATGTTGATTTGATATTTTCAGAAGCGTGAAGAACACAAGGTGACATACAAGAGTGGAGGGAGGTGCACACAGGTGGATTATATCCTTAGCAAGAGATGCCACCTAAATGAGACTGGAGATTGTAGTGGTGCCAGGGGAAAGTGTAGGAAGGCAGCATAGGGTGGCTGTCTGTAAAATGAGATTAGAAACAAAGAAGAGGAAGAGAGTGAAGACAGAGCCAAAGATTAAATGGTGGAAGTTGAAGGAGGAGGAGGATTACAGGCAGTTCAGGGGAAAATTGCAACATGCCTTTGGAGGCAGTGAGGAGCTACATGAGGACTGGGAAAGTACAGCTAAGGTGAGAGAAACTGGCAAGAATGTGTTGGGTGTTTTGTCTGGTCAGAGGAAAGAAGACAAGGAAAGTAGAGGGTGGAATGAGGAAGTCCAGGAACATATTCAGAAGAAGAAGGCAGCTAAGAAAATGTGGGAGAGATGAAGGAAGTAGGCAGGAGTACTGTGAGGCTAGTTGCATAGTGAAAAGAATGATGGCTGGACAGTAAAGAAGGAGTAAAGGATTTGTATCATTTGGCTCAATAGAGAGATAGAGCTGGAAAGGATGTTAGGCTGATAAAGGATATAGAGGGAAATGTACTAGTGAGTGAACAGAGAGTGTTGAGTAGTTGGAAGGAGTACTTTGAAGAACTAATGAATGAGGAAAATGAGAGAGAGGAGGACAATGGGGGGAGAGATAGTGGATCAGGAATTGCAGAGAATTAGTAAGGTGGAAGTGAGTGCAGCTTTAAGAAGGATGAAGAATGGAAAGGCAGTTGGTCAAGATGACATACCCGTGGAGGTATGGAAATGTTTAGGAGAGAAGGCAGTGGACTTTTTGACCAGGGTGTTTAACAAAATCCTGGAGAGTAAGAGGATGCCTGATGAGTGGAGAAGCAGTGTACGGGTCCCCGTTTTTAAGAATAAGGGTGATGTGCAGAGTTGCAGTTACTAAAGAGGTATAAAGCTGTTGAGCCACACCATGAAGATATGGGAAATAATTGTTGAAGCAAGGCTAAGGTGAGAGGTTCAAATCAGTGAGCAGCAGTTTGGTTTCATGCCAAGAAGGGGCACCACAGATGCAATTCTTGCATTGAAAGTGTTGGTAGAGAAGTACAGAGGTCAGAAGGAGCTACACTGTGTCTTTGTGGATCTAGAGAAAGCATATGATAGGGTGCCAAGAGAGGAACTGTGGTACTGTATGAGGAAGTCAGGTGTGGCTGAAAGGTATGTGAGGGTGGTGCAGGACATGTATGAGGATAGTAAGACAGTGGTGAGGTGTGCAGTTGGAGTGACAAATGATTTCAATGTGAAGGTAGGGTTACATCAGGGATCAGCTTTGAGCCCCTTCTTGTTTGCAATGGTCATGGACAGTTTGACAGATGAGGTCAGGCAGGAGGCTCCATGGACCATGATGTTTGCAGATGACATTGTAATCTGTGGCGACAGTAGAGAGTAGGTGGAAGAGAACCTGGAGAGATGGAGGTTTGCACTGGAGAGGAGAGGAATGAAGGTCAGTAGAGACAAGATGGAATACATGTGTGAATACATCAATGAGAGGGAGGCAGGTGGAAAGTGAAGATGCAAGGAGTAGAGGTTTTAAAGGTGGATGACTTCAAATATCTTGGGTCAACCATCCAGACTAATGGCCAGTCCAGAAAAGAGTTGAGAAGAGGGTGCAGGCAGGATGGAGTGGGTGGAGACAGGTGTCAGGGCTGATGTGTGACAAGGATGGGAAATATTAGAAATGAGCAGATCAGAGGGACAGTGAAGGTGGAGCAGTTTGGAGGTAAAACTAGAGAGGCCAGGTTGAGATGTTTGGATATGTGTTGAGGAGGAATAGTTGATATATCTGACAAAGAATGTTGGAGATGGAGAGGCTGGACAGAAGAAGAAGAGGAAGACCTCAGAGAAGGTTTATGGATGTAGTGAAGTGGACATAGAGATGGTTGGTGTAACAGTAGAGGAGGCAGGGGATAGGGTAAGATGGAGGCAGATGATCTGCTGTGGCGAAAGAAGAAGAAGATCATTGCACACAACTGTACAACTGTACAACTAGTTTGGAGGTCCATTTTCCCTATACCTGCTTTCATGTTTGATTTTTATTTACTTATTTATTTGTTTATTTATTTATTTATTTTTTACATTTTTAACAGTTTTAGAAAGTATTGTTTTTTCTCTTCTTGTATTATTATACCTATATCATATCATACTATACCTGTTCTCCTGGGAAATATTAATTAAATTATGACATAGCAAATTAGTAACCTAATGGTTAGATTGACCAAATAATAAACAAGGGAAGGATGGGCTCTGGCCAGTTAGTATATGTAAGTTCATCTCTGCAGTAGATGAGGCTAACTTATCGTCACCTCAGACATACATAGTTCTGTTCTTTCTGTTTTTAACTTTTTTTTCAGGAGCTTTGTAAAAACATATATGTGAAAGGTTGGAGGAGCACAGAAGTTGGTTACTCAACTAAGCTGTCCTATAAACTGATGAATGAACAGGCCAAACTGAGGAACTGCTAGTTGTGAATATATTTTCATGCAGATTTCCATCTCTGTTGAGTGACGCAAGATTTACTCTAATATTTCCACAAAAATACTGGACTGTGGAATGATCTTCCACATTCTGAGCATGATGTTTCTGGAGGAATGGAATGGGCTGTATGTGTTATGTAGCAGAAGGCAGATCAGGGACAGAAATGTTCAGTCCAGAGCCATCAAACAGTTAACTTGGCATGCTTTTGTGTGGTCAGGTGATTCGAATTTGTTCTTCCAGGGAAATGAATGTAAATGTAAGCTTCCATTCATATCACACACTCAGTTTGGAAATGTTTTCCATTCAAACAGAGCAACATTAAGTTTTCATTCATTCAGCACTTGTTTTAAATCCATCAATATTATTCTGATATTCAGACATTATTCTGATGATAAATTATAATATTATCTGGTTATTAATATAAAGAGGTGTAAAATGATACGCTATATCCTTTTTGTTGTTTTTAACCAGAGGTAGGCAACACCGGTCCTGGAGTGGCAGATTCCCGATCTGTGGATTTCTGTTCAAACATGCCTGATTCAATTGGCAGGTTTAGTAGGTAAATTAGAGCAGGAAAATCAGCAAGGAGTGTGGAATCTGGCACTCCAGGACTGGGATTGCCTACCCTTGTTTTAGGCCTTGAAAAATGGAGTGCAAAAATGTGTGCATCCTAATTATGTCATAATAAACACACAAGTAACACAGCCAATCACGTATCATAGCAACCACATGCAACACCCAAGCAACTACTTAACAACTCCATGGAAACCAACTGTGATAGCATTATCATGCTGTTGGTAAAGTGTTGCTAAGTAGATACTTGAGGTAGTTGTTATGGAGGTTCTTATTGGTTTCTAAAGTGATTGCTACAGTACCGAATGTGGTCATTTGGTTGTTACTAGTGTATTTGTATCATAATCACAGAAATCTATAAAACATCTATGTGGAAATTTCCACATAGATAGGTGTATACGAGTCATAATTCCACATGGAAATTTCCACGTAGATAGGTGTATACAAGTCATAATTCCACAGACCGATCCAAACCCTTTGGAGTTGGAATGGTGCTGCAAATGGTACTGAGAGTCTGGAAGGAAATGCAGAAGACAAAATATTTTAGCTTTGAGCCAAAACCACTTTCAGGCCTAAAGATAAATAGAAATGGTGGTGGAGTGGCTTTATCACACAAACACAGGTTTATGGTGAGTTTGTAGGGGGAGGAGTGAGTACAGTTTTCTTCTTTAGTTGGTTGGACTACTTTTTGTCTACACCCTTTTTGAAATAGTGACAGTTTCTCAATAGGACTAAGGTTAGAACTTCACTAAAACTTGGTAAAATACTGAGGTATTTTTGTTTGATGAGCATACTCAGTTTTCAGTGTACAGTGTAGTATTTAGGTTTGTTCAGTTTATGAGGACAATGGGATCCATTATTATAAGAGCTGTGAACAATTCTGCACTTTAAAGACAAATCATGAATCTGATGACTTTTCCCAAGATCAAATAAAAAAAATCTTAGAAAGAATTTGGTTAATGACACCCAGTGTTTGTCCAGTAGGTAAACCTTTTGTTCTGAAGCAGGTTATCTAACAATATTTCTCTCCATTTACTCTTCTGTCAGTTTTAACCTTGCTGAAGAACTCCTACACAGCAGCATACTGCCACCATTGTACTTAACTTACTTAAAAGTCCCAGCTTTTATCTTGGTGGAGAATACCAATAAATTTGTGTTTGGAGGCATCAACAGTTTGTTGTCACGTATGTCTGGTGTAATGGTGTGGGGTGCAATTTTGTATGATACCTTTGCTCTTCGTTACAGGCACTCTGACAGCTTAAGGTTACATTAATGAGGTCCTGCAACCAGCAGCCCTAGCTTGCAGAACACACACTCCAGTGTGCTATTCCAACGCTCGTCCGCATTCTGTTGCTGTCTCATGAGTTTCCCTTGAAGACACAGATACTATGCAATGGCCAGTCGCATCACCAGACCTATCCCTGATTGAAAAAGTGGGATACTATGAAACACATTAATATCATTCCACCCCTACATCAAAATCTGCAAGAACCGAGTGAGAATATTAAAGCTGCATGGAACAGATTATCATAGGACACCATTAGGAACCTCTACAACTCCATTCCAAGATGTGTGGAATGTTGTTTTATACCCAACGCCATACTGAGAGACACTATTCCCTATATCAGTCTAAATTTTCAATCATTTATTATTCCTTGCAAATAGCATTGCAAACTGACACTTCCTTCCTGAGTGTAACTATTTTTTGATGATGAGTGTGAAGGCACCTTGAATTTTCATCTTACAAATTGAAAAAATTCTATTTATTACATATGCATTTTCATATGAGACACATGGAAAATCTTTTGATTGTTTCTTCAGTAATGTCTTCTTTCTTGCCACACCTCCATACAAACCAGTCTTATTCAGAACTCTTGCTCCTAAATTCACCACCGAACCTTCACTGCACTTTAACTTTCTCAGCTGTACAGCTCCTTCAAAGTAATTAATGGCCTGCCTGCAGCTTCCTTTACAAGTAAACATCTTACTTGGATGCTCTGTTTTGAAGGACATCATTCTTTTCTATCTGGATGCTGATATGCAGCTTTCAGATCCTTTTTATTATTCTAATAGTGCCCAGAAGAAAACCTGTACACTGACATTATGTTGTACTTCTGTACTGTTTTCACACAGAAAGCAAAAAAAACTGAGCTTTTAATTTTCCTAAAAATTATTTTAACCATGAAATTTTAAGTATGGATACATACTTATGCAAGCGACATCATGCATAAATTAAAATGTCATTGCTACAATTTAGTCATGGGAACAACTTGCTAAAAGTTGCTGCCTTTCTATTACAAAAAAATGGACAAATTACTTTGAAAACCACTGACATCATAGAGACAGTGCACATCCTGAGAAACAGATGATCTGGTGTGAAAAACTGAACAGGTGTCAATCTGATGGGAACCTTACAAAGTTGTGACAATTACTAGTTATGCAGGATGTCACCCATTTCATAAATAAGATATTGTCACTGTCCAAAAAAATTTTCAATAGTCAGTTCTCTACATCATTGCAACATGCTTGCTCTCCTTGACATTGTTTGAACATGTGGATGAATGATAAATGGACAGTAGGTATTTCCTCTAGAAAAGATGTTTGATTATTGCTTCTGATCAATATATTATGTCTGTTAATTCATCTCAGAAAGCTTGAGACTCAGGTTACATCAATGTTACCAGAGTTTAAAAACCACTGATTGTCACAAAATTTGTCAGTGTCAGATTATTGTAAAGTATTTTTTATTATTATTTCTAATTAGATGATCAGTGTCTGTGTAACCTGTAATCCAGACAACTGAAATATCTTGGGTTTAAATGGGTTTATTAAATATAAATAGGCTTATTAATTTACACCAAAATGTAGCATTGAAGCAACTTCATTATTCTTGCTCTAAACTTCAGAAAAGACTGAAGAAATTTCTCAGGATGAACAGTGTTTCTCAACTGGAAGGAAAACCACCAGTTATGAGAACCCTTATCTGCATCCAGCAATTACATGACACCTGTCTTATCCCAAGGAAAAAATCGTTGGAGTATGCACCTGATGCAGAAGGTTTAATTCCCACAGCAATCTTTATTTAATGACTGCCTTTACTGTAAACCCTCAAGTTAGGATCACAGTCCATTACAACCACTTGATCTTGATGTTGGAGGAACTGCTGTCTTGCAAATTCTAGTGGTTCCTGACTTAACAAATATTCTTCTATTCAGAAATAGCTTTTTAGAGCATGTGGTTCTCCAAGACCAAGATTTTGACCCACTGGTCTATAAGGCCAATCAGGACTGGTTCATAAACTATTTTTTTACTGGCCAACAAAAGCAATTAATGAAGAGAACAAGTCTGATCCTTTTAAGTGTTGATTTAATCATACAAATGTTCATTTACACATACAGGAAAAGGGCTTAATTTTTGTATTTTCTCTTTTCTGTTAAATGTGCTACCATAGGACTCTATGCAAACACTCTGCTCATCCATTCACCATGCCACCGTGCAGAAAACTCAACAGCAAACAAAACAAATGAAAAAAAAGAAAAGAAAGAAAAACAAAAACAAAAACAACCACAACGTAGCAATTTCTCACTCAAAATCAGCCTCTCGCACACACCTCGGACAGCAATAGTAAATTGGAAATGGGAATATCTATTCTCTTGTGGATGAGGACATTCACAGAAACAACTCAAAGGAAGACTCGACTCATGAGGCAATGACATTGTCCTTGAGCTGTAGGCAGCACGCAATATTCATAATCATATCACTGAAGTAATAATTTCACCTGTCCAATCTCTATGGCAAACTAAAGACAGTATCTGCTAGCTGTATGGCATTGACGTTACATTATGTGTTGCATTTTCTCCAATAGACAAAAAACAGCCCCCCTCAAACGCTGCATAGATAATTAGTGATTTGAACAAGACATGACAATTCCCAGAAAACAGACTAAACATGTGTCAGTAATGGCAAACATTTCATCAGTTACCAGATGCATAGCGAAGGAGGGCGTTTCGACAAATAACGTCTTACTGTAATATAATTTATGAGGAGATTACAATGATCACTTTCATTTCCACAATGATCACTTTCCAATGCACATCCATAATTTTTGTGGGATTGTTTTACATGATGTCCACTGAATTGGGACACTGAATTTTATAAATTTCTGCCACTTTATTTTTACTACATGGGCCAATTAAAACTGCAAGGTGATTATTTTAAAAGTCATTATAAATTAGACATATGAATAGATATGTAATATACACCCTTTCATACTGAATACATCATGTCTTTTACATACCATAACATCAAATGTCACTGTCATGCAAAAACCCTGTATCTCCAAAACAGCAACTTTATAGGAAAAGGAAATAACCTTCTTAATTCCTAGTCATTTTGGACCAATTCTATAGGTTCATTCAACATGACATTTTGACACAAGGTAAAGATCAACTGCTAGATGTGCCAAATGTAATGTCAATGTGTACATGTGTTACAAGAGAAAAGCATCAAAAAGGAGATACAAGGTTTTCATGTGACAGTGAAGGTGTGTAAACACAATTTAGGCTAAACATTTCTTGTCAGTATGCATTCAAATACATTTTGTTTTTGGGGCTTACCAGCAAAATGTGTCTTTTAATGAAAGAACATTCAAAAAGCAGTAGATCAAAGACAGTTCAAAAGACATCCTCCATAAAAACCTCAACTTTTGGGATGTGAAAGAACAGATCATTAGTGAATAATTATATAGTGGTGAATTAAAAAAAAAAACAAAGCAAAAAAAAAAAAAAAAATAGAAAAAAAGAAAGAAAAAATTAATAGTGTCAAACAATCATGTGCTTTGGGGACTCTCGCATTAGAGAAACCAGAAAGCCGTAATGAAATGAAGGCTTGAGTCAAACGTCTCTGCCCCAGGCTTGAGCTACTAGGATTTAAGCCACCACACACACTCAAAAGCTATCTGCCTTCAAAGATTCAGAAGGAAAAAAAGGAACTGTCCGTACAAGTGACTGCAACAAAAAGATCATCAGGGCTTTCAAGTGGGAGCCGTGTAGCTCAGTGCAATTGTGATATTAGCCCACAATGATCGAAGGGCCTGCTAAGCTTCTAAATTTTCCAGTATGACAGCTGTAGATGTAAGGGTGTGTTCTGTTCATAGGTTCAATGGTTCCATCTTCTGGCCTCCAACAAGCACTACTGTTAGGTTTGTGGACTGATGTGT
Organism: Acestrorhynchus altus; assembly: GCA_034509495.1. Classification (NCBI taxonomy): domain Eukaryota; kingdom Metazoa; phylum Chordata; class Actinopteri; order Characiformes; family Acestrorhynchidae; genus Acestrorhynchus; species Acestrorhynchus altus. The sequence continues at coordinate 29,165,408 of CM067504.1, read as the reverse complement.
GATTGTTTTGTGAAGGTGTCTGAAGTACAATTAAGATCAGCAATAATAAATTAGGACTAAATAAGGCAAAAGCCTTGTGAATCATTTTGAAGAAGAGTAAGAAGAAAAATATGATCAATTCCACATTTCGGACTCCTTTTTCCATGTAGATGATCGCTAGATTTTCAGTAAAATCGTTCAGTTTGCAAAGTAAAAGTCATCAAGAACATAAATGTAAAATATAAAACTACTTGACAAGCAAAAATTCTTTCAATGGCTTTTTTTCACTTCTCTTTTGTGCATTGTCCACACGCGCATACATACACTCACGTACGTACATACGCACTCACACACATCATATCTCTCACTTGAATCTACGGTTTGCGACAATACAGACCAAAAACCTGTGTATTTGACTTTTGAGGATTTCTAGCACTCATCTTAATTTAGCATTCACACATGCGTAACTCAGGTGTTGACAACGGCTGAATATTGATTTAGAACCAAACAGCCTTGTCCGTATCTTAGGTTGGGTTGTGATGTATGGGGAGTGGAGGGTTGCCAAGTCTTTATAATAAATCTGTTACTCCCCTGTGTAACCCCACAGAAAAGGGGGGGATTCCAGATGGTGGTGATTTCTGTCCCTTAAGACTGTCCAAAAGGGTAGGGCCCATGGCAGCCCTGCAGAGAAAAGGGGAGAGAAAATGGATACACAAGTCAAAGTATGCAAATAATAATGCAGCAACAATACAATAATACACAGAAAAATGCATAGCCCATGTCAACAGAATAACTTCCACTGGCATTCAAGTGTGCATTCTAGAAGAGAACAGAAAGCATCAGCACACCTTAGTTGACTCAGGCAAAGAACACTCCCTCTGGTGGCAGAGACATCTAAACAATACAAGCAGTCAGTCACCTATACTAAAATAAAAGGTGGTTGTCTGAGTGATAAATCATAAAAGAACAACTTCTGGATTCATAAAGAACGGTGATTGTCATCCACCAATACCCTCCTAAAAATATTGAACATTTGTTCTAGATAAAAGTCCTAACAAAAAGCCTGTGTCAGATTTGCAATGTTTTTAAACCAAAGAATTACTCTCAGTTCCACTCTTATAATGATGGTTCCCACTATTGTCATAAACTGAACAAATTCCAAATAAAACACTGACGTTTGCCTAAACTGCATTAAGTGGGATTTTATGGGTGAATGAGGCCCCAGGTTTAAAATATGAGAGTGTGAAGAACCTTTAATCTTAAGATCTACGGAACCAGATGTAATCTACAGAAGTAATAGGTGAAATAGGCTCTTCACACTCACTTCAAAGTGGTTCTTCAAAGAACTATTTGAAGTACAAGTCTGTTCTGCCCCAATTGGTCATAGCCGACAATTTCAGGATTGTCCTGAATTTTTGCTCATCAGCTGATGTTTGACGTGCAGTCTGAGAGGGGAAACAATTGCTGCTTAATTGCCGAAATGAGCGGCAAGTGAGCAGCTGGATGATTGGTTGGATTTCTGACATCTGTCACAAGCAAATTTCCACACATCACAACCTGTTTTGCCAAATTTGTTGCACATCTAGCCCATGAAAACAAAGAATGGTTGCAAGGCAACGCATTATGTAGCCTGAAGCCAGGCTAGTGGCTAGTTGCTTTGGCAACATCATTCATAAAGAATCTTTCATCAACTTCACATTTTATTTAGTTTGTTTCTAGGTGGTTTGTTAAAGCCATAAACACTTGCTTTTCACGCTCAGTGCTAAAAAGCAGCTGGCTCACTCTTGACTCTCTGAGAGAGACAGTGAGGTAGGCAATCTGACTACTTTTGTACAGTGTAAGCATATTGCAAATTGCAGTCCTTGTTCTTACATGAGGAATGATTCAAACATGAAATCAAAGTTACCATCAGCACACAAGGTTTCCAAAACTGCACACTGTAAGCCTGGTGTAATAATTTCTAGTTTCTATAGACTTTAATTCGTGTGATTTTTCTTTATATAAATGATGGCCCTCTCCCACATTTTGGATTGGTTAATCAAAAACTCCCAGCACAAGACAGACATTTAAGGAAATTTAAAACTTTTTTTAACCATTACTTTGAAGGTTTACACATTCATGGCCATTAAATCTTCAATGGCACATCTTTAGGACTGACAAAAAAACTAAAACTATCATCTATCTCACCGTTATCAGGTAAGAGTGGTGCTGCATTTGATCAGATTAGTGTTTGAAGAACTTAATTTCATAGGGCTTCAGGTTAGGGTGTGTCAGTAAATAACAGCTTTAGAGCAAAAAGTATGATGTGATGCAGCACATTTAAACACCACACACACCCAGCCTTATCAAGATGACTGTGCAGTAGATACCCAGGCTATATTTAGTAACACACTATTCACACACCTAACATTCAGTACTGCAACACAAATTCAAGAGGAACATCACGCTTTGATCTGGCTGGCACAATGCAAAGAAATTAAATGTTCACCCAAACCATTTTCTGAACTCTAAGGACCCAAGTTAAATCATATACATCTGTAAGCTTGACCACCTAAAATGGGTACTGTACATCAGTGGTTCTTAAACTACACTATATAAACAAAAGTATTGGAACACCTGCTCGTTCATGAGTTCTTCTGCAATCAAGGGTACTGAAAAAGAGTTTATACTGCTTTTGTTGGAATAACTGTCCAGGAAAGGCTTTTGACTAGATTTTGGAACATTGCTGGGAGAATATGATTGCACTTAGTGACAAGAGTGTTGGTGAGGTCAGGATGCTGAATCATAGCCCTATACATCCACAACTTCCCAATTTATTACAAAATTATTGGATGGAGCACAATCATTGCAGAGAACTGTCCTGGGAGGCTTTGTACCCATCTAGCCAAAGCCTGGCAACAGGCATGCTAAAGGTTCATGTTTATCTGCCTCAGAATCCTATTCTCCTGGCAATACTGTGGATGCAACTTAAAAGCTGAATGCTTTCATTAAAAATGTGTGCTCTGAACCATTTCCAATATTGTGGAAATGAAGAAAGATACAGCAACACATTATTTACAAATAAAAATAAAAGCCTGGGAATTTGCAGTGGGTGGTTCACAGCAATGGTCTCCAACTTTGCTCTTGGAGAGCTACCTTGCAATAGACATGAGGTGCATTCCGATCACGCCAGTAGTTCCCTGTGAAGTGGACTATGCAGGAAGTTAAGCCGTGTTACCTGAGGTTCCAGATCACAGTGATTGAGAACTTCCAACTTGTTATAGGTCCACAAATTCAAATTTATTCCAATGTTACATACATATGACACATGGCTGTAGTTAATTAGTTTGATAGATACTTTAGAAAGCAGAGAGATGGCCAAAGATTGAGGTGAATTTACTTGATAATGTTGTAGGGCTTTCAGATTGAAAGATTTATCCACTTGTAGTTCCCTTAGCTGATATCATGTTCATTGTGTAGGGTATTCAAGGGCACTGTTTAAGTATGGAATGCAGCTTTTAACTATGACCATAATCCACCCCACCTGATCCCACTAATTGCAACATAGAGAAATTTGTGTGGCAAAATGGGATGTTGTGTTTGGGTTGAAACTGAAACCTGCAGGAAGGTACCTTTCCAAAAGCAAGTTTGGGGACATAAAAAGCCCAGCATTTTAAAGATTTCCAGCCCCTATCTGGCTGGTAAAATACAACGCTGAAATATTCACCCAAAGTGCATCCAAATACTTAACTTATATTGCTGAAAGTCAGATGTTCTCAAACTATATTGTTTCTTCATATTTTAGAGGTTCCTATGCACTCAGCACCAAAGAATCAGAAGACCAGTAAATTTTTCACTTTTAAACTACAGCAGAAAAAAACTGTCACTGTCATCAACAAGCATGCAATCAAGCAATAAAAGTGTAAAGAAGAACTTAAATTAAGCACTGTCTTAAACAGAGCCAGAATATGCCAGATGAGTGGTGGAGGAGAATAAGCTAGTTACATTTCTAGGACAAACCTTCCTTGCTGTTTTTACTGGCTGGCTGATGTGGAACTCTTCTCTGTCACATGGACAGAAGCTTTTTTTTTTTAGCTGTCTCATAGCTAATGTTTGGAGTCTACAGGTGCGATGGTGGCTCAGTGGCTAGAAAGCAGGGTTGTGGGTTCCCTATCCTGATCCACTAAGCTGCCATTGTTGGGGAAGACCATTAACCCTGTGCTCTAAGGGTGCTGTAACATAGCACATGGTTTCTCAACCTGTGGGCTGGGGACCACCAGTGGGCATTACCTACTGGTCTGCAGGTGCATCCTGCATGTACATAATGCTACATTATAGGTACATAAGAGATAAATCACCTTCAAACTATAAACATTATATAACAGAAATGCACAAATAATAAAATATTGCTGAAGTAATGGAAGGCAAATTAAATGATATCACTTTGAGACAATGTAGCCTTAAGCCCCTGATGTAGACAACTACCTAACCAGAGATGCTGACGTTTCCTAAACAGTATTAACATTCCTATTCCAAGCTGTGTTTTTTGGTTCAGCTGATAAGGGCCTGGTTAAGAATATGAGAGAAAACCTTCTAACCATTCAGCACCTAGCCAAGCAATCCTACTTAGCCAGCTGGGCAAAAACAGTAAATAGTAGTCAACTGTTAATGACAGTTGGTAGACTAACCTAACTGTAGCCTTACACAGGTTACCTAGATGAGGTGGAGCAGAGCGAGATATATGAAGCTCACTGTGTAGAAAACAGACCTTAACTGGCATCAACTGTTGCACAACTATTACACGTCTTTTAGTTTAGGTGAAATGTAAATCAGTGCTCTGGTCCACATGCTTCTCCCTTTTTTGTCAATAAAGTATGCACAAAACTATAATATTACATTGTAGTGTTTGAATGCAACTGTCTGCTTCTGCTGTACTTGTCTGGAAATTAAGGCCCTGAACACCTAACCACAAAGAAGCCTATTGCTCTGTTAAAAAAGATACATTAAAAAGCCTTTCCTGGTGTCTTGGTTTTTACTGGGATAACACTACATTCAGGGTAGTGGTACTCAAGGTCAAGGATTAGGAACATCTTCTTCAAACTATTTCGAGTATTGCGGGAATGAAGACCAATATTGTGGGGACCAATACACCCAAAACGTCTTAAGAAATTACCATTAGATCATAAGAATTTGCAGTGAGTTAGCAAAGATTACCAAAGTTAACAGCAGTGGTCTCCAGGCCCTGCTCCTGCAGAGCTGCCTTCCCACAGACTTCCCATTTTCGCTAAACAAAGTATGCAAAGGACTAATTAAAGAATCAAGAATCAAGAAAATGACCAAATTAGATGGCAACTAATAGTTGAATATTTGGTAAGGTTACCAAGTGTGTTTCTTGCATCAACTAGCAACATTTCCAGAAGCAAATCTTCATATTTATCAACAGTTTTGAAGAACTATAGGAGTATGGTATAATTTCACTGCTGTCATTAAATTTTATAGTACTATTTTCCTCAATATGAATAAAGAGCTGCAGTGAAAACATACAGACTGAGCAGCTGTCTGTCAAATGAATAGAGCACATGGTAAATTAAATGGAACAGACATAGGCATAAGAAGCAAGTGCTGCATGCAGGTCCTATAATGACAAACAGACTGCCAAATGTCATAAAAATCTTTCAAACAAAGTTAAGAGTTTCCACTTTTTCTGATCTGAAAAATCATAAAACTGATTTAATTTGTTATATTTTATTGCTGATAATTTGCACATCATGGGTTCTGACAGCAAAAAGATTATTATTATTATTAGTGTGAAAGATAATTAAAACAATACATTTTAGAGTGAGGTACATTTTCTTCATCATCAATTTGCAAATTTAAAAGCTAACAGCTAGATAATTGTTATTTGATAATTGAATGATTCATAATCTGGATACTGGTTACTTGTTTCAATAACTGAGATTTCTCAACTACTAAAATAGTCATTTGTTGCAGCCGTAGGTGGTAGTTTACACTTTTTGTTGTTTTGAGTTTTGCAGTTCAACTTGCAAACTTCAGAGGACAGGAGCACACAGTCATTCTGCAACTGAAACATCAGCATATCTGTTGTGGGATATTTGGCTTCCTCAAGTCCACTCAAGTCACATAGTGATACATCCTTGATAATACGTGTGATGCAAGAACACCTCGGGGTATTGGGACTGTACTTGGCTACATGCAGACTTTTGAGTGGAATAATACTCGAACATTCCCCATGACACATGCACAGGATCGGACTCAAAATGTATTGGCTAAATGGGATGTGGGTTTGGGATTTGGGTTGGAGCTGAAACCTGCAGGATGGTTTGGAGAGACGGTACATCAAAAAAACTGTAGACATCACTGTAGACATCAGAAGATTCTGGATTTCAGTGTCTGAGTCAAAATGTTTAGCGTAACTGTTATTCTATGCAATATTCGATTTAACAGGCAATATTTGGTTTGCTGGAAATTTTCAAGAATTTTAAGTGGATCTGCAGTCTTCCAAGTATCACTGGCTATGTTTACATTTTCCCCAATCCAATCGAACACTTTTCTGATGAAAGTGTGTCTTCTATTTAACAGATTACTCAAAGGATTACCCACCTCGTTCAATCAGACAGAAATTGTAATCGTAATGGCCTCAATCAGACTACTCTATTCCAATTGAAGCGTATATATGGAACTGTTCTATTCCGTCTGAGCAATCAGTCGGGATTATTAGGGTACATGTAAACTTAGCCAGTGTTTGTCACCAACACTTCCTCTGCTTGAACCAGTTCAAAGAAAGTCCAACTCCTCATGTAAAGCTTATTCAAGCAGACAGAGTTCTGTTCCTGGCCCTGACTGTTTTCCTAACTCACCTTACTAACACATAGCTGTTCTCACACTGTACATGGGTAGTTGTACATCTAACAGTGATGCTCCATTTGATGCTTCATTTCCAAAAGCCATAGAATGAGAAGAATGTAGAACCTACACCCTACCAGAAGGAGCAGTACCTTTGACTTGAAATAAAAAAGGTGTTTTAACTTGTTTGACTGAACAAGGACAGGTGTAACCTAACAATGTGAACCATCACTATGCTTTGTTTTCCAGTGAACAACAGAGTAAAACATTATTAGGGAGGACCTGACCATTGTTAAAATGGGTAAACATTTAAAGTGGAGATTTTTTTTGCCACCAGAATTGCCTACATACAGTGCAACCCCTTAACACTCCTCAAATACATCTACAACCCAAATTCCAATGAAGCTGGAATGTTGTGTAAAACAAAAACTGAATATGATGATTTGCAAATCCTTTTTGACCACAAAAACAAAACTTTATTGTTTTTTTTAAATATTCACTCATTTTGAATTTGATGACAAACACGTTCCAAAAAAGCAGGGACATGGGCAATGCAAGTTCAGGAATGCTCAAAACACACCTGTTTGGAACTTTCCACAAGCGAACGAGGTTGATTGGAAACTGGCGAGTGTCATTATTGGATCTGGAGAAATCTCTGCAAGTAAGAGGCAAGGCCGAAAAACCAACATTGAATGCCCGTGATGTTCTATCCCTCTGCACTGCATTAAAAACCCACATCATTCTTTCACATATATTATCACAGGGGCTCAGGAAAACCATTGTCAGTAAACACAGTTTGTTGTCCCATCTACAAGTGCAAGTTAAAACTCTATCATGCAAATCAAAAGCCATATCTCAACAACACCCAGAAACACCACCAGTTTCTCTGGGCCCGAGCTCATCTGAGATGGACTGATGCAAAGTGGAAAAGTGTCCTGTGGTCTGATGAGTCCACATTTCAAATTGTTTTTGGAAATCATGGACGTGGTGTCCACTGGGCCACAGATGAAAAGGACTGTCTGGATTGTTATCAGCGCAAAGTTCAAAAGCCAGCATCTCTGATGGTATGGGGGTGTGTTAGAGCTCATGGATTGGGTAACTTGCACATCTGTGAAGACACTATTAATGCTGAAAAGTACATACAGGTTTTGGAGCAACATTTGCTGCCATCCAAGCAACATCTTTTCAGGGACGTCCCTGCTTATTTCAGCAAGACAATGCCAAGCCACATTCTGCACATATTACAACAGCATGGCTTTGTAGTAAAAGAGTGCAGGTACTAAACTGTGTGGTGTATTATGAAGCACAAAATACGACAATGGAGACCCCGAACTGTTGAGCAACTGAAGTACATCAAGCAAGAATGGGAAAGAATTCCACTTACAAAGCTTCAAAAATGAGTGTCCTCAATTCCCAAACACTTATTGGGTGTTGTTAAAAGGAAAGATGTTTTAACACAGTGGTAAACATGACCCTGACCCAACTTATTTGGAACGAGTTGCAGGCATCAAATTTAAAATAAGTAATGAGTTGCAAAAAACAATAAAGTTTATCCATTTGAACATTATCAGTTTTACACAACCTCCCAACTTCATTGGAATCGTGGTTGTAGATCAGTGGTTCTCAAGCCTAGTCATGGAATACCAGTGCCCTGCAGGTTTTACAGCTTCCCTTTCAATCCAGGACACCTGGTTCCACTAATGATCTAACTGAGGAGCCCTTGCTTAGATGAACTGGGTGCGACACAGCAGGACAACTCAAAATAAACCAGCACAGTGGTACTCCAGGACCAGGATTGAGAGCTGTTGAAGCAGCTTATAAATGACACATTAATATTTTGTGCTGTCTTGCTTAATTTGAAATAAATTATCCTCAAAATCATTTAATTTAAAGGGATATTGGTTTTATGTTAAAAAAAGAATGCTTATTACGAGAACTTCCAATCTCTGTTTTCACAGACAAAACATTATTGTCCTAATAAGGACACAAATGGCTTACATCTGTGAATCATTAAATCTGCCTCATTGAATCATTAAGAAATTTTACTATTTCTGGACAAAATGTGAATCTCAAGCAAAGCCATTGAAATGAAGGGGAAATAGGAAAATTACAACAAAGAGCAAAGAGTACTCATTGACTGGTTAAGAAAGGGCTACAAAACAACACCCAGGTGTTTTACTATCCTAGTGGGGGCTTGAAATTAGAAACCAACAAGGAATTATCCTTGGATCACCACAGACCAGATATTATTGGAATAGTGGATAGCAAGGACTACTATGGTTGGTGCATGCATTGCTGGGGTTCAAACCCTGCACATTTACAAACAAACCTTGATGATACCAATGCTGGTATTCAATAAAGGAACTCGATCTCCTCTTCTTCAGTGAACAAATTATGGTAGTTGTGTACATGGTAAACTGGCCACTGAGTATAAGCACTTCATGTGGTGTTTCCTCCTTGTAGATATACAGTTGTGTTTCATACCAAGGACACGTGACAGTTTTAGTCAACAAACAATTATGCACATAGTTAAGACAAGACTCTTCTGTACATACCTGGCTGTAAGTCACTACCGATAAGTTGTTTTGGAGACCATTTGGTGTAATATTTACAGAATTGTGAGAGAGTCCGTTTTGATCTTGCTGAATGGAGTCCAGAGGGGCCACCCAGGGGCCTCCGGGGTCCTTTAGGTTATCCGTGTTGGGGTCTTGCTTGTTCTTCTGTGGTGAAGCAAAGGGGTTAAAGTCTCCCTCTACATTGCGGTGTGGCTGAGTGTTAAACTCCGTCTCAAAGGAGGACAGCTGCTGCGTGACCCCCAGCAGACCTCCAACCTCCACACTCAGGATCACCCAGATCACATCTGTGAAACAATTCAATAATATATAATGAATGCAAAAACCTTTGCAATGTACAAAACAATGCTCACCTCCCGTGTGTGACACCAGTGAATATTTAGCTACAGACAGGAAATGTTCACAGAATAGGGGTTGCATTTTGTAGTAGTCAGAATCATTCAGAAAAAAGTCAACTAGGCGTCATAGAATCACAGAAAAAAGGCCCATGTTCAACATCAGTGAAAAGTATTTTGTTAGTAGTTTGCTAATAAAGGCCAATGTAGTGGCAGATATTGTGTTCTGTGATGAGTGCCTCCATCAACTGGTTGCCAGATCATGTTACTTTAACATTTAATTTGTTTTTAAGCCCCTGCCCCCTCCTGTATCTCAAAGTTACTAAAACCTCATTCCTCTTCCAAGTCCCTGTGGTCTCCAGATCAGTTACTCTTGGCTGTTCCACAGTCTCAGTTAAAGCACAGAAGGTGAATGAGGAGCAGTTAACAGACAGAAATTATATCTGTTTTGTCATTTCATTTTTTAAGACAAGATTAAAGATCATACATTAACTTTTTTTTTTACAAGAATGTGTGATTATTTGTGTATTGATGTATATGTTGCATGTCTGTTTTGCTTACTGGATCTTAGAGCACTATGGCTTGAAATGTGCTCTCTAAATTAATTACTTTTTTCATACACATGTTACCAGGCATTCTCAGCTTCTTGCACTTCTGTGTACTGCTTTCATCAGTCCAATGATCTTAATGCTAGTAATTAGCAGTGGTCATCTCTGCACACTCATAATCCTTTTAGATACAGGCACTTAAAACATTCACTCCATCCTGTCTTTTTCTCTGAAGCCATTAATAACTTTGTTTAAGCTGAGGATTGTCATTCTAAATGCCAGTTAAAAAAAATTATCCCTCAACAGTTAGACTGAGCAGTTGTCAAAACATACATGGCCTGATTTGCAAAAAAAAAATCTCTCACACACACTGAAGAATTGGTATTTCTTATTCAATGTTGCCCTTTAAAGTACAAAAGGCATTTTGCAAAGTGTAGAAAGATAAAGAAGCATCACCAGAAGTTAAAGAAGTGGACAGAGTAACATTACAGGATTTTACACAAATATGTTATGCAGTTTTCACAAGTGCTGTCCTGCTCATTTCATCAAACATACTCACTACAATCAGCAGTAATGCTACTCCCCCAATTACATGTCTAAACTACTAATGCATAAACTACTAACAGAATATTGTGAAAAATGTATTTTGTTTAATTTTATATTAGAATATTTTAATTAGAAAAAGTAAACTGTCATACTTATGCACTACACGTAGAGTGATTTTTTAAAAAGCCTTTTGTTTTACGTTTAATCATTTTCACTTACAGCCATTAAAAGAGAAATCCAGAGTCTTACACTACTAGAACTTTATTATTATTTTTTTAAATAATAAGTAAATAACCACAATCAGGGGGAAGACTGCTGAACTAACAGTTGTTCAGATGATGATTAACAACACTGTTCACATGGCCATTGCTGGTTGTTCACAGAATACTGTACCAAAGCATGTTAATGGGAATTTTGTGTCAAGCGCAACTTTGAGAGGATTGTAAAGAAAAATGTATATAAAAAAATTGAGAGCTTGCCAAGAAGTGGACTGAGACTGGTGTCTGTGCACCAAGAACCATCACGCACACACATCTCCAGGAAACTGGCTACAACTGCAGCATTCATAATATTAAGCCCCTCCAGAAGCAACATCAGAAACATCTTATGTGCATCTCCTGTGCTGAGGAGAAAAATAACTGGACTGTTGCTCTGTGCTTCAAAGACCTCTTTTCAGATTAAAGTTAATTTTGCATTTGGAAATCAGAGTCCTACAGTCTCAACTCAAGCTCCAAGAGTCTGGAGGAAGAGTGGAGAGGCACCAGATCCAAGGTGTCTGAAGTCCAGTTTGTGGTTTAAAGTGACATGTCATCTGCTGGTGTTGGTCCCCTAAATTTTATTAAGTACATAAATCAACACAGGAGTTTTACCAGGAGTTTTAGAGAACTATATGGTTTCATCCGCTAAGAAGGTTTATTGAGATGTTGGTTTCCTTTTCCATCAGGACTGTTCAGAGTGCCAAAACATCTTATATATCTTATGAAATATTAGAAAAAATTGAGGTAGTAATTTTCTGTTTTGCATAAGCTATCAGTCATAGTGATAAAAATGGCTTAAAATTTTCACTTTACATGAAATGAATATATGACCATTTACTTTTTTGAATTATATAAAAAAACAGCACTTTCACAATAATCTAACTACCTGAGATGGACTAGCAGATCAAACGTACTATAATAAGAGAAAATATATTGTTGTGGTTTCTTGAACATTATTGCTTCATTCATTGCGAGTGTGGCTTTGTTGCCTCACCTCCGTAGAAGAGTCCAGTGGCTGTGCACATTCTCCACTGACCCTGGTACATGCCCGGATTAGCCGGACTGCGCATCTGTACACTGACATCAGAGATCTCCTGTGGCTCCAAAGACCGCACCATCACCATATTCACATGACCAAACTGGTCCCCTCCTATGTACTTCAGACACACTCCTGGAGGCCATGACTCTGAACCTAAAACACACACACACAAAAATTAAAAAATAAATATATTTTGAAAGTGGAGCAGGCAGTCTGGCAAAACAAATATACCAAATATACTTAGCAGCTTAGAGAAGGTTCCCAAACTGGCAATACAGTAAATGAAAACACCTAAAAAGTGAACTGCCTTTTCAATGAGAGTCCCACCAAATGCACTACTCTGCAGCACCTGTGAGCAACTAAGATTTTCTATTTACTGGGCACAACACTGTTAGGCCTAGGATAGTGGATAATGCCACCATGACCACACTAGAGAAGCAGTATTTACAAAGGCAAGTACAAACCTGTGTTCTGTATCCGCCATGTCTTTGTGAACTGTGTGTCAGGAGGCACAGACTCTCCCTCTCCAATAGTCACATCTTCTACAAAAGACATGGACGGTGTGTTGATGTTTGGACTCTCAAAATCATAATATGCCCCAATTGCTGCTTGCAAGTTCCTGTTAGGGAAGATACAACATAATTAGAAAAGAGTCTTTTCAAATTCATTTAGGAGATACCTCTACAGAATGCTGGGACCTGAAACTGTCAATGTATGTATCTTAGATACTGATGCACCTAAATTGGTATTTAATATTATTGGAGAATATTGGTGAAGTAAAATTAAGCAAATGTTTTAGCATAGCAGCCCAGCTTCATTGAAGCATTCTACTTTTCTTGTTTAAGTGATTGAAAAAACAAACAAAAACTAAAATATAAACTCTTGACATTAGGCTGATAAATTAATTTAGGACCTGCTGATAATGATTCTAATACCACAAACAATTGAAAAATAAGCTAAATAATCCCTCATGAAAATAAACCAACTTATTGGGGTTTACTGTAAAATAATACACCAACATTAAAATGTTAAAAAGTAGTATAAAAATACAGAGCACCTAAAACACCACAGCAGAAAAATTATATTTAGACTGAAACTGTTCTCTCTGTTTAATTATATCTTTTACTAAATAGTTACCTGAGCTGAACTAAAGTTTCCCATCTAAACTAAGGTAATGATTTATTAAACTGGAAGAGTGATTTAAATCTCTAAAAAAATTTTTTTTAACAAAGTATTAAAAAAGCAGATAAAAGTACAAAATCTCTAAAGTATTAAGGTTTAAATTAATATTTACAGGTGTAAATCCATGTTTATTAAGTCATTCTAATGAACCGCTTTTGCGGTTTAATAATTGGTTACTTTCATTTTAAAAACTTTTAAACGAGTAAACTGTTTTAATGAGAAAACTGTTTTAACATGTAAACCGTTTAAAAAAGTAGACCATGTTAATGAACCATTTTAATGTGTAAACCGGTTTAAATGACTGAACCGCTTAAAACGTTTAGACGAGCAAACCGTTTAAACCATTTTAATGTATAAACCATTTAAACAAACAGTTTTAACAGGTAAACCATTTTAATGAACCATTTTCCAGTTTAATAAACTATTCCTTCATTTAAAAGACAAAGGGACTGAAGGAAAAACAGTTAATTTGGGGAATGGAGGGAAATATTTTTACTTTAAAGGGAATATATTTCAGAAAAGGTAAAAATCCGACTTTTTTCTGAGCTCTATCAGTGTTAACAGGTGACAGGCAGAAACTATAAGTTTTAAATGTTATTAAAAAAAAAGCTCAATGAATAAAGTTGGACAAAAGGGAATAAGACAAATGAGACTCAGACTAAAGGGACATGGACTAAAGGGACACAGAGAAACAGACAAAAGGGACTCAGACTAAAAAAACATGGACTAAAAGGACACGGACTAAAGGGACAGACTAAAAGGACACAGAGACGCAGACTAAAGGGACTTGGGCTAAAGCGACATGGACTAAAAGGACACGGACTAAAGGGACACAGAGACACAAACTAAAGGTACAGAGGCTAAGGGGACACAGAGACACAGACTGAAGGGCCGGAGACGAAAGGGACACAGAAGCACGGACTAAAGGGACAGGGACCAAAGGGACACGAACTAAAAGGACAAGGACTAAAGAGACACGCAATAAAGGGACTGGGACCAAAGGGACACGAACTAAAAGGACAAGGACTAAAGAGACACGGAATAAAGGGACATGGACCAAAGGGACACGGACTAAAAGGACAGTGACTAAAAGGACAAGGACTAAAGGGGCAGACTGTTAAGTTATGTAACTCAGGAGAGTGTTGCTACAAACTTAGCTACCTAAAGAGTTAGCTCCCATGCTAACGTTATTCATGAGAAAACGGGCGTAAATAAGCAAATTAAAGTCTTAAATGTCGCAACAGAAAGGCCCTGAAGTCTTTTTACACCGAACTATTCAGTCGGAGTGTCCAAGCACGAGCTGCTTCTGAATCGTGACTGAGATACACAGACAGTTAGCTTAGCTTAGCTTAGCTTAGCTTAGCTTAGCTCAGCTCATCTCATCTCATCTCATCTCAGTCCGGTTCAGTTCAGTTCGGTTCGGTTCAGTCCGGCTCGGCTCGGTTCGGATCAGCTCGGTGTCTCCGGATCCTGAGAGCTGAGACGCGCTGATCACCTGTTTTCACTGCTGCTCTGAGTGTCGTTACACTGAGACACAAACAGCAGAAGAACCCAAACCGTGACAGGAGCAAGTTTGGGTTCTACTGCTTCTTTCAGACTCAGCATTAAAAACACAGCCTGCAGATCGGCTCCGCGGAGCTGAACGCTTAATCAGTGTGTGCACAGCGACTCCGGACCCCGGCGTGCAGAGAGAAAGCGTGAGAAAGGCCCTGAAGATCCTTGAAGCTCACCAGTTGGTCATGTCTAGGAAGAAGGCGCAGCCAGCGGGGTTGAGCTGGAAGCCCAGCAGTCTTTGGAATTCAGAGATCAGGACATCTTTGTCTGTGGTGCCCATGCAACTGAACTTCTGCATGAGCTCCTGGTCCAGGTCTATGTCCATGCCCTCCATCGGCGGACGTCCCGGGGCAGCGACGGGAGAAGTTTCTAATTTAATCCGAGGCCTTCTCCACTCATAACAACCGAGTCAACAACAAGCTCAGTACGCATGGCTGAGGGCCACGCGTGACGTCACCCGGCGCGGAGGGGAGTGGAGGGGCACGTCAGCTGTTGCTATTCTGAGGTGGGTAAAAGAACGATGCGTTTTGCTCCAAAATAGGACTCCCTCCTCTGTTTTCCGCCTCCCCTCAAACGTGACGTGCGCCTTCTGCTCCAGCTCTCCCCGCAACGTCATCGCGGATCGGGAGAGAGCATTACAGCACTGTGGTCTGGAGACAGGAGGAGGAGATGATGCAGGAGATGCTGGAGATGCTGGAGTCCCTGTTGAAAAACAAGCCTGGCCAATTAAAGCTGGTCAACCTGGTTAAACTAGGCATGCCAGGCTGCTGTATGCTTTCATCTGGATAACCAGCTTCAAACCCCGTGACCATCAAAGACCAGCTTTGATGACCATCAAAGACCATCACAAGTCAGCAAAATCTGGTCCTGTTCTATTCTTCTCTGAAAGAGGGCATGTACGCCTGCAGGATGAGTCCATTAATCTCTCAATCAGAATAGAAGACCTCCAGATACGCACCTCGGTCGGAATAGACTGGTCTGACAGCTTGTGGATGAGTAGGTGATGATTAGAAGAATAATAGCCAGATAATGGTAATAAAAGCCTGTATCTGGTAACATTCCCAGTCAGAAATGCGAGTATGTTTTGCAGATGTACAGTAGTACATCGAGACAATGGCAGCACACATTATTGCTGGAATAATAAGCTGTTACGTTTTTCAGGAAAGCCAGGGTACAGCAGTTTACCCAGTACCTGATCCTGAATAGGTACTGTGTCACGCAAAATATGTGTTTTCCTTCAGTATGACTCTTTCCCACCACTTTTACTGCCCCTTTTTATTCACAGGATTGATGTCATAGACTGACATCCAACTCACACGCCTCAGAATGTTGGAGGACATGACCTCTTCTTCTGCCATCATTTTAAAGAAATTAAAGCATGCCAACTGAAACACACTGCTGATCCTTTTATTCTGACTGGACTGAGACTGGACTCACTGTTGTGGTAAAGTGTACACTGATCCTCTACACATGCACTTCATTTTGGATCAGATTATTTGAAGCATGCTTGTAAACAGATCAACTTACTCTAGACACTTTATGATTCAAATTAGTTTTTGATTCGAGTTGCCAAGTTTCGATTCATTTTGAGAATAAGCTCAATGCTTCCCATTTTTTTGGTTTCTATAGTCTTTATGATTTATATAGTCATAGACATTATGGTTTTGCCTGTGTTTGTCATTCACAAGTACTGTTACACCATGTACTCTCAAACAATACACCAATCAGCCATAATATTAACACCACTGCAAGGAATAACTTTGATTATGTGGTTCCACTGGACCTGTGGAAATGTAAAACTTTAAAACTTACAAGGCTTAAAGTATCTGGTAATGATGACAGAAACTACAGGACACTTTCCCACTATCAGAGGTCTTATGGAATCCAGCTCTTAATGTGTCAGAACTATTACAGCAGCACAATGAGGGCCTAGACAATATTTGGCTGATTGGTGAATAAACCCTTCAGGCAAATATGATTCAAATATGACGAACTAGCTATTCTGAGGAATAATGAAAATTGTGTAACACTGATACACACATAGTTAGGGATATTTGGTGTTTGGGTGAAATTTATGGAAAATATAAAACATTATTTACATTATATCATGAAAGTAATGCATGCAAGTAGACACATGCAGTGACGATTTCCTCATCTCAAATAATTAATTGAAACAAAGGCCAACAACGGTGGTGGGTATACCCCAACAACACATATGAGTGTCTCAGTAACTTGTCATGTGCCCTTGAGCATCAATTATAGCTTCACAAAAGCGACTCATGCTGTTCACTAGTCGACTTATTGCCTGCTGAGGCATGGCATCCCACTCTTTTCAAAGGGATTCTGGGATACAGAGTTACGTGCCTCTACATGGCAACTCAGCTGAGACTAAGTGCAGACCACGCCATTTGAGGTACCCTAGTCTCCAGCAGTCATTCCTTAATGATGCAACCTCGATGAGCTTGAGCATTGTCATCCTTCATGAAGATGAAATTAGGCCTGTATTGTTCATGCATAGGCACAAGGACTGGTGTAAATGGATTTGAATGCTCTGACATGAGACTTGGGTGCCTCTCACCTCCCTTAAATGTGCCTGTAGTTGTGTGGCATTCATCATCTAGTTCTGCAGGGCATTGTTAACAATGAAGCAGTCATCAGTGTGGGATGTGGCCAAAGGATGTCCATTTCTATGCCTTTCTTTGACTCTTCCAGTCTCTATCTCTAACCCTAACCCTAGCTCTGTAGCCACTTCCATCTGAAGTTATATTTGAAGCCTTACAGTTGTTAATCAATTGTTAGGTGTCATTTTGGTCTCATGATGTCAAAATGTGAAGAGCATGATGTGCAAATA